>CALYLW010001268.1:164000-188182 GCA_944989445.1 Ampullaceana balthica | reverse complement strand
CGGTGTGTGGGGGGGGAGGGTGGGGGGCGTGTGGGTGTGGGGGGGGTTGGGGGGGGGGTGTTTGTTCTCTGTACTAACGGTATACTATGATGTAATATATCACACATACAAATGACTCGCGACAATCGACCCGTACAAACAACATGAGCCGATGAATACGAGTATATCCAGCTGTAAATCTCTTAATCACTTATTACTACAAGTTAGTCAGAGCTGCGCACATCTTTTGTTCTCTAGGGCGCCTACGGCGCGCGTATGACGACTATTCTCTCAAAATGGCATATCAAATCATTCTATACATATATCACCATGTTTGATAAATACGAAATATTAAACTTTCTGAAATGTACACAAAGTATTTTATAATAGGGGATGTAGGCAGAGCCGTCTTTACACTATTTGGGGCCCCCGGACAAAGAAATAGTGTGGGGCCCCTCCCCCGAAGGAATAAAATATAAATTAACATAATATATATAAATAAATATATTCCCATGGTGCCCCTATGCTCGTGGGCCCCCGGGCAAATGCCCAACGGGCCTACGCGTTAAGATGGCCCTGGTAGTAGGGCGCCTACGGCGCCCCCTTTGTTTTTTTAATTTTATAATTAACCATCATCAAATCCTCTTTTTACATTGATCCCTTTTCCAAAATTAAAATATGAGCGAAAACAATGACGTCATATAATATTTTTTTACAGCGCATCTTTAATTTGCACACCTTTTGATGCATTGGTGCAGTAATTTGGTTTTCCCTGCTTTCTAAAATTAGTAGCGTCAGGACTGACAGACACTACTTGCGTAACAATTGCAAATTATATTTTTTAATTATATATATAAATATATATATATATATATATAAATATATATATATATATATATATATAAATATATATATACTAGGGCTGCGGAAATTAACGATTAATTAATCTATTAATCGTTAAAAAATTAATCGATTAAAATTAATTTGATCGATTAAAATTCGATTAAAATTTAAGAGAATATTTCTAATATATTTTTCCCAATTTATTAATCATTTAAATTTTTTGTCACTTACATACTTTTCCCACGTATTATTATTTTTAGATGTGCATATGTTAACAAATAGGTTTTTCTTCCTTATTTCTTTCATAGCAGCACGAATTTGCAGTGTTAAGTCACAAAATTTGGAAGCCATAGAATTACCTCAACTTAACCGATTTCGTGAAATAATGAATCGCAACTTAACGGGATCTATATATGCCTGATAAAAATATAATTAATCGAAATTAATCGATTAATCCATTTATTTTTTCCCTATTAATCAAACCCATTTTTTTAAAATCAGTACCAGCCCTAATATAAATATATATTTTATATACATACATATATATATATATATATATATATATATATATATATATAGAGAGAGAGAGAGAGAGATATATATTTATATTTTTATATATATATTTATATATATATATATATATATATATATATATATATGTATATATTCAATTGTTGACATTTAAGTGCATTTTTATATTTTTATACGGAAAACATCTTTCATTTAATTTTTTACAGACCTAAACTTGAATTTGAAATCATGATGATGAATGAGCTGACTCAACCCAAATATAAGTTTGGTGCCAAGCCAAACACGATATTCTAGAACAGACGTTCGCGTCCCATTTTTAATTTATCATTCTTCCTTCGAACCCTACTATTCACTCAATCTTTCCCTTTAAATCACAAACATTGTCAACTCACTTCTATTATGACAGCTTCTTTTTTTCCCCAGCAACCTCAACTCAACTTCTGTTTTCCATTTTTGAGTTACGTAACCGAGTCGACTATCTCTTTCATTATGTTTCCTTCTATCATAACCTAAATGTTAAAACGTTGCACCGCCATTTTTAGTCATTTAAATGTGTCCTCGTTGAACAAGGAAATTAATTTAAGATGATATAGTTTTTAAATCGTTTCGTATCATATATATATTTTTTACTCGATCACCTACAAAGTTGGGGATGGACTGAGCATTCTCATTGCAGTATGATTATTCAAGAGGTTGCATCTCTTGTTAACAAAGGTTTACACGGTTTGAATGCGTTTGATGATTCTCATGTTCTCGTATATTTCTATGTTCAACGCACTATAAGTTTACTAAAGTCAAAACTCTGTCATTAAACGATCCTGATGCTTGGCCATTTATTAGGAGGAATGGGAGAACTCACTTTTAAATGATATTTATCAAAGAAGTTATAAATAGGAAAAAAATATTGGTCATTACATAAATTTTACAAATTAGTCTGATGTATATTTTTAAAGTTATTTTTGGATGTTGCCGGCCCACGCCAATAATCTGTAATAAACACCACTACAAAGCAGATACACAAATATGTTTATTGTGCTTCCTTTAAATAATCTGCTGTTTAGAAGGAGCGACTGTAACAGATAAGATTATAGTTTTAGTATTGACTCACCATGTTATATGATATTTAAAAGAAACAACAATAAGCCTAAATCCATCGAAAATCAATTCGCCATATCGTAGTCTATAAAATAGTCTCTAGATCATATAACAAATCTATGACCTACGCGTTTTGATCAAAGTTAATTATAAGGAGCAAATAATCTTATTAATGTTGCCTACCATATTTAAATCCACATCTATGGCTTGACTTATATTTTTAAGATCATGTCGACTAGCAGATTGCATCAATGACATGCAAGCCTTCAGCCAACTTAACGACGACATTGTGCACCAAATCCTTAAAGCTGAAGATACATCTCAAGAAATGCAGGAGGCAAAAAACCTCATTGGTAGGATTTTTGCCAGGAAATTGTACAAGTGTGTTAAAGAGATTGGTCCAATAGTAAGAGAACAACTACCAGCTCGGGTAAAATATTTTCAATAATTAAACTATTATTAATTAAAAACATAAGTAAAATTGATAACATTATAAAAAAATTTTAAAAACACAGCGTAACTGAAATTATGGTTAAGCATCTTATACCCATACACGCACACTTATCCCTATATTATTGACTCTACGACCCTAATGCATCGAAACCCCTAGTCTTTGCTTTTGTTCTCTCTCGTCTTGCTTATTATAACTCTATTCTTTCGCGTTTACCAAAGCCAGCGGCGTAGCGTGGGTATGTGCCGCCCGGGGCAGAAGCCAAGTTTGCAGCCCCACTCCCGAAAAATATGTTGATGCTATAAACTAAAGAACATTTTCAATAAAAAGTAACAATATTTAAATTATAAATTTTATGTTAGAAAAAAGTTCAAGAGCTTTTATTTCTTGAATAAAATTGAAGATTTTTGATTTTCCTAATGACACAGTCTTTGATGTATAAATGTTGTCAGCCTTGCACTGCTCAATAGCCAATATAGCCATAGCATAGTCAATCTTGGAATACTCATTATTGATCGTAATTAATTTTTCATTAACCTAATTTTAAGGAAGCTTTTCTCACAGCTTGCATTATTATGACAGTTGTAAGCAATGCTAGAATTAATGATATTATTTTAGGGAGGGTAACTTTGAGCCTAAATATCGTCATTAACTTGGATAAATCAAGTGGGCTTGGATTCATTTTTGCCTCTTTTTTTTAAATCCTTTATATTAACTCGTGGTGTCTGCGGCCGCCCTCCCTTGCCTGCTTGTCGCCAAAACTTTTGATCGATTTTTAACCCACTTGCTCGTAAGCTAGCGAGCTGAAATTTCGTACCGATAATAAAAACAATGTTTCAAAATTTCATATCGATCGCATGTACCGTAATTAAATTATTGATTTTTTTAGATTATTTTATTTATTCCTATGTATCATGCTATTTTTTGAGATAGAGCGTCGCGGTGCGTATTATATTGAACAACCTTTCTGTCGCGCAATAAGGTGCGTATTTTATTGACAAATCTTTTTATAAACATATTCCTGATCGGTGCGCATTATATTAAACATGTTTTACGACACAACTGCAATTTTGTATTTCTGGATGGTCTGGCGCTGCGTATTATAATGAACATTCTTTTAGTTATGTCTCGTACATAAAGGATTTTTAGTGAAAAACTTGTTAAAAATTATATTTATACACATACAATTTCTATAAATAAATTCAATTCCTAAAATTTTTACTTAATTCCTTAGTTAAAAGACAGAAGCCGGAAGGAAATCGAAGAATACATTCAAAATGGAATTATGCAGGAACTTGGAGTCGTTCCTAATTTTTCTTTTGATGTTAAAGTAAATATTATTTTTATTTTTTTGGAATTTGTTAGGCTTTAAACATTGTAACAAAAGTTTGAGACATTTAGTAATATATTTAAATTAAATTATTATCAAGTTACATTTAAACAAGGATTAAACATAAAAATTAAATGTTCAAGCAAAATCTGAAATAAAATTTATATATTCATTCATTAGATTTCATCACTTGACATGGGCAAAAGAAGTGCTGACCCACTAAGGAATATGAAAATCTATTCCAAGAAAGAGCCAAATAAAGCCAAAATACCAAAAAAAGAAGAGGTAACATAATCTATCATAAATAAGTTAATTAAAGAACTAAATATTTTAACATTACCTTAACAGTTATTTAGATTCTCTTCCAGCAACAAGTTTTTAAAACAATAATTGCAACAACTGAGGGAATCAGCGTGATTGATAATATTGGGAACATAATAGATGTTAAGTCCAACACGGAGACTTTGTGGCGGGGGGATCAGTTATATACTCATATATAGTTATATACTCATAAAGTAATATACTCAAATAAAGTTATACATTTATATAAGTTATAGACTCATATAAGTTACATACTCATGTAATTTATATTCTCATATAGGTTATATACTCATATAAGTTAAATACTCATATAAGTAATATACTTGTATAAAGTTATATACTTACATAAGTTATATGCTCATGTAAGTTATTTACTCATATAAGTTGTTGCTCAAATAAGTTGTATGATCATATAATTTGATATTCAAGTTATATACTCATAAAAAGTTATATACTCGTATAAGTTATATAATCATATAAGTTTTATAATTGCATACAGTTGTATAGTCGTATAAGTTATATTCTCATATAAGTTATATACCCTTCAGTGGCGGATTTAGATTGTCTGCGTGGGGGCAGGAGAATTATTTCAGGGGGCACCGCCATATTTTACTAATATTGCGTAAATACTAATTATTAGCCTACTAATTTAGTAAATTTTCTAAATCATCGAACTAGTCAAACAGGATCAACAATATAAGCAGATATGTTTTCAAAATAGTAACGTAAATTTATTTCAATAGTATATTTATTGATCTAAGAAAGAAGCTTAGTTTATGCGAACTTATATAGAACCCTCAGCCCAATATAAATTGCTTTCTATGTGATTTAATTGAAGCAAAACGATTTATCGTTGATTCAAAGTCAAATTCTCAACTAGACCACGTTCAATTGAAATTTATGCCAATCCAGACAGACGTTCGTTAGTCATTGTTAAGCACAAATAATTTTTGATGATTTTCAATCTACTGTAACTTCTTTCGGTAGTAGCACTCCTAACAGGAAGATTCAAGTAAATTTGATGCCATTTGTTTTTCACTCAAGAATTTTAGAACCTCTTTAAGTTGTAGTTCACTAGATAGTAATGGAAGAATTGATTCTTACAAGTCTTTGAAGGTATCATATTCTACGATTGCTTCTTCAAGGTTAATGTCGTGTTTGTAAATTTAGCATTAACTTCGAAAAGAATCTTTATATTCTTCCGATATTTGTGATGGATCAATACAAGAAAAAGAAGTAACTGTGCTCCGAAAGTCATTAAATTGATTATCTATTTGTGTTACAAGTGTATCCAAGATAGTGAAGTACGTTTCAGATTTAAAGCGTGTATAGTTGGCTCATCATCCCTTTCATCTCTGCTAAGTTCGCCTGCCATACTTTTCTTTTTTGCAATTCGCTTTTCTTTAAATTCTGTTTCAACTTCTAGTTTGGAACAATTTTCGTTAATAAATGATTTGACATCTACATTCAGAATTTCAAAAGCTTCATTGCTTCTCATTTCATCAAACTTATTTCTTGCAACATCGATCAATTGTTTTGCAAATGCAATGACAATGTCCTTGCGTTGCAAGTAGTTTGATAACACAAAGATATTATCCAATAACTTTTGTACAAATATCATCAGAAAAATAAAAGAATATTTTCCTATTACAACAGATAGTCCAATAGCTTCTGCTCTGACACTTCCTTTATATTCTGTTAATTCCCCTGAATATATGTCTTCTAGTGTGGCTATAGAATAGCAGAGAATGATGTAACAACTGCATCAACTGCATGCTTACGAATTGCCCATCTTGTAGCAGAAAGTCGTTTCAGAGTATATACTGTTGATTCATATGAGATTTCTGATGTTCTTTAAGAGTATGTAGATGTGGTAAACTAGACGTAAGGAATGCATACAACTTTTCAGCTGTGCCGAAAAACAACTGTACATCACTGTTTACAGACATTGCTTCGATTGTAACCAAATTCAAAACATGGGCACAACAATGAACATAGTTGGCATTGGGTGAAAGTTTCTTTCTCTGAGTTTGAAGACCACCCTTAATTCCAGACATCAGAGATGCGCCATCATATGCCTGTCGTTGACACAGTGTGTATCAATGTTTCGCTTTTGTAGTTCCGTTAAAATCTACTCAGAAAAAGCGGCAGCATTGCTGATTACCAAAAGTATAAAAGCCTATAAATCTCTCCACATGTCCTGATTTTAAAACTGAAAGTAAACAAGCTGACATCTAATCAATTTTAGAATAGATCAATGGTTGAATTAATAATTAAAGAAAAGAATTGTGCAGACTTAACTTCATTATCAATTGTCACCGATAACTCAGATGCGAGTGATTGAATTAAATCCAGAGGCGTAACTAGGTTTTTGGCGCCCTTGGCTAATTTATTTTTGGCGCCCTTGATAAATTGACAAGTTTTAGCTCTGCGATTTTTTTCATTTGTTAGAAAAAATAATTGAATTTCTCTTAGTTTATTTATGAGAATAATTACGTACCGGTAGTCTGACAGTGACAGTCATGCAACGTGAATTTAAAACATGCATACGACCAGAGCCGTCTTTACATCAGTTTGGGCCCCCGGGCAAAGAAATAGTGTTGGGCCCCTCCCCCGCAAAAATAAAATAAATATACATAATATATATAAATAAACATATTCCCATGGGGCCCCTATGCTCGTGGGCCCCCGGGCAAATGCCTAACGGGCCTATGCTTTAAGACGGCCCTGCATACGACAGGAACTATACTAATTTGCAGTTTATTATTTACTAAATAATACCAAAGCTGAGAAAAAAGTATCAATCAGTTGCATTGTATGGAAGAAGTTTACTGCCTCTAAACAAGAGTCAACGGCACTTCTGCCTACCAGATTTAGTGAATGGGTTGCACAGGGTAGATCTATGTAGATATAGAAAACTAATTTGCCTCTAGAATTTTGTTCTGCATGCCATTGTAATACCAAGACATATTAGCTGCGTTATCCGGGACTGACCTCTGCATTTCGCAAAATCAATATTGCAAACATCACGTAAGTACTGCAACTCTTGCTTAGCCATACCTTCTCCGGTGTTCCGGTGTGACTTTGCAGCTCCAAGAAAGTCAAAAAGCGCTCAATCGGCTCTCCGTCTACCACATATCGAAGAAAAATGCTTAACTGATCTATTAGTGAAATATCGGGTATTGACAAGCTGAAATAACCGGTAGCCTTTACTTCATGTATAATTACTTGATGGACTTTTGGGGACATAATTTTAATCAGTTCTTCACATATAGTTTGGGATACATAAGAAGGATTTAATTTTCCAGAATGTCCTTATTTCGCAATGTGTGATGCTAAAAATGAATCAAACTGACTGACCAACTCTAGCAATCCTAGAAAATTCAATTTTGTAAAGATCCAAATTTTTTATGTGTCCCTTTAAAAGCGATTTCAGGGGTGGATTAAGATTGCACGGGGCCCCTGGCTGCAATTCCACCTGGGGCCCTGTCCAGCCACTTTATTATACAATTTAATAAATTTGGGGTCCCTTAATTTCGTTTTAAATCATTGGGGGCCCTTGGCTTCAGCCCAATCAGCCTTCCATTTAATCCGCCGCTGTGCGATTTAATATTACATTTGCGATTTTCTAACGTCATGTCGATTATGGACAATATACAAATTTTTCTTGAGGACTTGTGGTGCCCCCCAAACGCTTGGTGCCCAAGGCACGTACCTTGTTTGCCTATAAGTTAATCCAGGTCTGTGTCAATGTGTCATAATCACTACCTCATGCATAACGATAGAAACTCACAATTAAAAGTAAATTTAAGTAACATTCCACCGACTACAGCTCAGCACTTCCGTTAGCTGGCGTATTGGCGTGTTGCTAATACAGTCGGACCTCTCTAAGTCGAACTCAAGGGGGAAAAAATTCGACTTACGGAGTTTTCGAGTTAAGGAAACTGGTGTAATAGGCGCAGATTAATCAAGGACAATGTTGATATTTAGAAGAGGGAACAGCCATAGCGGCTAGAAGGCTTGACAGGAAAGAAGGGCGGTGATATTTCAGATGAAAGAAGTCAACTTGCTTTGGCATACCGACACAAGCCCTTGAGAGGTGACACCTTCCCTCCCCTCCACTACTTTATTCCCTCTACAGTGGGATGGGGATAGTTAGATTTTTTCTTTTTAAAAGAAAGACTGTAAAATGATATTGACATTTATTGTATGATAAGAAGCCCCAAAAAGGCCACACACATAATAAACAATATTATAATGGTTTTAAATGAAATATATTTATAAATAATTAATTATTCACTTTTTTTGTTATCGAGGATAAACGTGAAATACAGTCGGACCTCGCTAAGTCGAACTTCCCTAAGTCGAAAACCTCCCTATATTGAATTAATTGCTAGGTCCCGGCCAGATTCCATAAGACTAATGTATTTTAGATCTCCTTAACTCCAAGATTTTCTCTTAGTCGAATTTTCAAAGGCGTTTGGGTTATTGTTCTGGAGTGACATTTCAGAACACGCGTTCCGTAGAGCCACGTAAATGGACGTAAAATCTTATCTTAGTGCATTCCACAAGGGATTAAGCGACCCTTGCAAGTACAACAAATTACAAAGACAAGAAAAAGGAGTCGTAACTAATTCTCGTCCCTTTGCTGGATGCTGTGACTCCTTTAAAAAATAAAAATCTTACTCCCCCATCCCACTGTGGAGGGAGTAAAGTGGGGGACGGGTAGGGAAGGGCTTGTGTCGACATGTCAAAGCAAGTTGCTTTCCTTTCATATGTAACATAGACACCGCCTCTCTTTCCTGTCAAGCCTACTGGCTGGTATGGCTGTCCCCCCACCCTCAATATCTACATTGTCCTGGATTAATCGACGCCTATTACGCCATTTTCTCTAACTCAAAAACTCCTTAAGACGATTTTTTTTCCGGTTCCTTTTGAGTTCGACTTAGAGAGGTCCGACTGTATTTATTTAAATACTAATCTAAAAATTAAAGATTTAGTGGCGCCCTTTTGATATGGCGCCCTTGGCAACTGCCCCGATGCCAACCCGTTGCTACGCCACTGATTAAATCAGTTTGCACATCATGACTTAAATAAAGTTTATTTTTCTGTTCAAACTTTAGATGACTGCCCAAAAGTGGAATCATATTTGGCTAATAAAGATATCAATTCACGAACATTTCCAGTATTTCTTCAACTACCATCACTAAATATGTGACATTCTCATTGGAGGGCTGAGTCACTTAGACTCTTATAGCCCGGCCTACAATACCAACGGCGAGCCTCAACATAAAGGCATCGCCATGGAGATATTTCCTCCACAGTGTGTGGACTGTCTGATCCGTCCGTGTCCCCAATCGCCACAGAGCATTCGGTCAGCAGATGTGCCACTGCCTCCTCGGCCATATCACATAAACGGCAGTCGGGTTTCCTGTTCCTGTCGAGTCTATGCAGGTAGCTGTTTGTTGGACAATGTCCAGTCCGCATTTGCGTAATGATGGACTGGCAGCTACGAGGTAGCTCCCACCAGGGATCTCGCTTGCGCGGTCGCGGCATTTCGTTGTATAGCACCCTTGCCGTGTCACCATTTTCCCAGCCCGCAAGCCATCTTTCCGTAAAGCAGGCTTTTAACCGCGATTTGACTCCCAGCTGAGTCATTGGGCGATTTATTTGGGGCTGGGCAGTGCCCTGTTGCGCCAGCAGGTTTGCCCTTTCCTGCTGTGGTATTCCTGCGTGCCTTGTTATGTACTGCAGGACAACCATGCCCCCGCGAGATCTAATGTTGTCCACGATCTCCAATACAGCATTGACAGTTTTCGTCTCCAATGAGCTCCGACCCAAGGCTTCCAGTGAGGATCTTGAGTCGGTGAAGACTACGACTGTTGGAACACTCTTTCTTCTACATAGGCGTAGGCGCACTTCTTTCACACCCCTGTGAATTGCTTTTAGCTCGGCTTCCCCACCCGAGGCTATTAATCCACATGGTCCAGAAAGCTCAGCTGCTGCTGGTCCCCCCGCGGGGTATTCAATCAGTGCGCCGTACCCGCTTCGTCCATCTGTGAAGCATGAGCCATCTGCGTATACTCTCACTACGCCGGTTCCATAGGTATTAATAGTTCTCAGTGCTTCCTCGTGCTGAAGCTCTACTGGACTATTTTTCCTCACCGCGGCATTTGCCAGTGTCAAATGTAGATCGGGCGGAGAGAAGCTTTCGTGGGGTCCCCTCACCGGGACCATGGACATTTTTTCCCTGCTTTTGGGTAAATTGACTGAAACCTCGAGCTCGTTGACCGCATCCATGAAGGAGGGTCATTTCAGTCACTAGCGTTTTACCCACCTGTCTTGTATCTGAAAACAGGGTTCATCACGGTCCATCCTACGGTATCGTTCCACCGTAGTTAGTATTGCCTTCTCTCGACGTACTTTGAGCGGTTCTACATTTGACAATATTTCTACCGCGGCGTTGGGTGTGGTACGTAAAGCCCCGCAAACCAGTCTTAAAGCTTGGTTTTTTGGTTTTGGACTCTGTCCAGGTCTTCGAGCGCTGTTCTGCCTGTTCAAAAGCCTGGACGGGAGGCTGTAGTCAATGGCACTTCTCACTTTGCTGAGGTAAAGAGCTCTCAGCGTTTTTGCGTCAGCGCCCCAATTTGTGCTAGCCAGTTTTTTCACCAGGGACAATTGAGCAGAGGTTTTAGCTCGCAATTCTCGTATATGATTGTGCATCTGCAGTTTCTGGTCCAGTCGCACGCCCAAATACGTTGGCGCCTTGTCCCAATTCAGCCTTTTCCCGCAGATGTTAAGCACAACATCGTGTTTAAGTGCATTCCTTCCATTTTTAAAAATGGAGTGGACGGTTTTTGCTGTGTTCACTATGAGTCTCCATTTTTTGGCGTATGCTTCGATCTTATCGAGGTCGCGCTGTAGTCTGTGCTGCAAATTCGCTACGTCTTTACCGGACGTCAAGACAACCAAGTCGTCTGCGAACATCGCGCTCTGACACTCGATAGACGTTTGAATGTCGCAAACGTATGCCAGGAACAGCGTACAGCTCAAGGCAGACCCCTGCGGGAGTCCGTCCTGCAGCCGAGCTTCACTGGATATAGATTCCCCCATGCGGGTTCTGATCGTTCTATTCTCCAAGAACGAGTGTATCCAGGCGTGCATTTTCGCTGTTATTCCCAATTGTTGGAGCTTATACATAAGCCCAGTACGCCAGACCTTGTCATAGGCCTGTTTTAGATCGAAAAACACAGCCAATGTATGGTTTCGCTGCTGTAGCTCATTCGCGATAGTTTGCACAATTCGTACAACCTGGTCCATCGACTGGCGTCCCTTGCGGAAGCCGCCCTGAGTCACAGGAATGCACTTGTTCTTCTCTAGAAACCAATATAGCCTGGCATTAACCATCCTTTCAGCTATTTTCCCCAAACACGATGTTAGGGATATCGGACGATAGCTGTCAGGACGTTCGCGTGGTTTCCCTTCCTTCTGAATCGGGATAATTGTGGCGTTTTTCCACTGCTTCGGCAAAATGCCTGTAGTCCAGGTCAATAGCTTATGCTTCTCTTCGATGCACAGCTGCTTGAGCATTTCGTTATGGACCTTGTCCGGGCCTGGTGCTTTCCCTGTTTCGCACTTATCGAGGGATGTTTGGACCTTGTCCGGGCCTGGTGCTTTCCCTGTTTCGCACTTATCGAGGGATGTTTGGACCTTGTCCGGGCCTGGTGCTTTCCCTGTTTCGCACTTATCGAGGGATGTTTGGACCTTGTCCGGGCCTGGTGCTTTCCCTGTTTCGCACTTATCGAGTGATGTTTGGACCTTGTCCGGGCCTGGTGCTTTCCCTGTTTCGCACTTATCGAGGGATGTTTGCAACTCTGTCAGAGTGAATTTTGCCGTGAAAACTTCTAGGTGGGGGGTGGGGGGTGGGGGCCATTACTTCTAGGTGGGGGGTGGGGGCCGTTACCTCTAGGTGGGGGGAGGGGGTGGGGGCCATTACCTCTAGGTGGGGGGGTGGGGGCCGTTACTTTGCCTCCGGTCCCCCTCCTTTCTCATCCGGTTTATGGTCCGGCTTTCATCAGTCTCTCTGGCCTTCCGATTTACCTTGGCGAAGTGCTTATTCAGCGCACGGGCGCGCTTTTCTTCACCTGCCACCTTTCCCCCATCTGTCTCTAGTGGGGATGGGTTTTTCGTTTTCCCCATGCCAGAGAGTGCGTTTACCAGTCGCCAGACCTTTCTGCCGTCAAGATCGAGGTTTTCACACGTACCAACCCATTTAGCCGTTTTTGCTTTCTGGACCGTATCTCGGACTTCGGCTGTTAGTTTATTGTACGCCCTACGAGCTTCGGGCGTCTTCAATTTCGCAGCTTTTTTCCGAGCCTTCTTTCTCAGCTTCACAAGCTCCTTCAGGCTCTTATTCCAATAAGGCCTGAATTTCGGTTTTCCATACTACCATCACTAAAGCAAGAGTGTTCTCTGAGTCCTCTTAATGGCAAACCTTGTTTTACTAAGAACTACGTCACGTCTGTCATCCATTTCAATACTTCTGTATTCTTTTCCACTTGGCGGCGCTCCTGACTGATCAAACCAGATATTACAGTTTTATCATTTGAAATACGATATTTAGTAAGTAAATATTGTCGTATTGCAGTTTGGTGTTGATTAGAAGTTTTGTATTTAGCAAACGTTTTTTTCTGCTCTAGTGACACCTCTTCAGTGTTAATCGAGGGCGTCTTTAGGGGGGCGCCATTTTAGACCCAACAGGGGTGCGGGGAGGCAAGCTGCCCCCCGGCCTTATAGCTAAATCTGCCACTGATACTCTCATAAAGTTATATAATCACATAAGATTTTTACTCATATAAGTTTTATACTTATGTAAGTTATATACTCATATAAGCTATACACTCATTTAAGCTATATTCTCATATAAGTAATATACTCATATAAGTTATATACTCATATACTTCTTATACTCATTCTAAGCATAAACATAAAAGTTGCACTGCAATAAGAAATTAAATACTTGCTTTTGAGATCTTGAAATGTTAAGTATAGAGAAACTGATAAAACAGATTACAAAGAGGCGTACTAGGAAAAACTTTAAAATTGAAAGGCCCGCTTCTGAATCACATTTTTAACTACATCAAAAGGAAAAGCGACTGAAATTTGAAATAAAAATTTGTGTTTAAAGAAGCAAATTTATAGAAATCATATTACTCAATTTACTCTGCCACTGTCATAGATTGTTTTAAATGGTCTACAATTTTTAAACGCTTTTATTTAAGTCACAATGTTTGTATGTTGTATCCATCCACCCTTCCTTCCATCCTTCCTTCAAAAATTGAAACGTAAAATTATACCACTTTTGATGGTCATGGAGATCTAAAATTTTTTACCACAGATAGATCTTGGATGACAATGCATTGTATCAAAATTTCAGATTGATCGAATATACCGTATAGAAATTATTGCACTTTTAGTTTTTAGTTTTTGTCTATATAAAATATTATCAATTGCGTCAATGAACCATGTCTCAATTCGCCCTAGAGGGATACAATTATTATAACTTTAAAAAGTACTATCAACATCAAGTCTTGCTGGCCGAAATATAAGCGTGATCGATTGCCGACATGGGGGTACGAGGTTCAATTTTCAGTTAGGGGAAAATGGTTTTTTTTTGTATTATACATATTTAGTGCAATTTCTATATGTAAATAAAAGCGTGTCCTTTTTAAAAAAAGATTTTTTCTTCTTGATCGCACTGTCACTACCTGGCCAACTTGTGAACCTAATATATTAATACAATTTAATAAATAAAATTTGGCGAAAGTTACCGGAAAATCTTTTGGTCTGTCAGATAAATTGACCTTAAAAAGTATGTACCATAGTCTCATCAGTCAAATTTTGAATAAATATTTACACCTAAATTTACCGTTATTGTTCTCTTTTAAAAGAATTTTTTGACTGGTTGTCTTATCAAATTTGTTTAGCACTACATGTGAAACAAATTTGCCCAGATATATTTGTATTATCTAAGAAGCTACTTACTACTATGAAAATATCCCTTTAGAGCCACGTACCTTGAATTATAGTTATTATAAAAAACAATAGTTGCATTGAAAAAATATTTTAATAGTTTTCTGAATATAATATAATTTATCATAATAATTTCGATAGCAACCATACTCATTACCCATGTATAAAGCGTTACACATGAAAACTGCCCACTAGCCACCTGATCTTGTGGTCTTATATTTAGAAATTTCCTTAATTATTTATTTTCCTTGTGCAAGATATAAATTAATAGGTAGCCTAATTTATATTAAGCAATTTGCAAAAATTCTTCCTTGTAAATTAAACAATTATAATAATTCCGAATAATTATATATTTTTTTAAAAAATTAAAGCAATAAAAACACATAAGAATTAAATACCTTTATTCATTTTCTTTTGCTCTTGTAAATAGCGATGTGAAAATTATCCATAAATGATCCGGAACATAAAGCTGAACAGTTTAACGAGTAATTTAATACATATATAAATACACGTGAAACAAAAGAAAAACACATAATTATCACAACAAGATACATCTTCCGTAATGTAAATGTCTCTTAAAGGATTATTTTTTAATGTAGGAAACAAATCTGTTAATACTCATTCGTGCTTTGTGCTATTCATTTTAATTTTCCTTATATCTTTAGTCACAGTGTAATGTTTTATAAGCTAAATTTTTTTCTACAACCCCATCAGTTTAGCAAAATATTAGCCCCAGTCAACTGTTCAGAGATCATGATAAGAATTTTCATACACAAGCAAGATGATGGAATAGAGAACCAACTCATACAAGCCTTTGAAACTTGGAAAGAAAACAATATAAGGGTAACGTACTTATTTTGTTAAAAACGGCATTGTCAATTTTGCTTTAAAGAGGAATGTCCAAAGTATAGCATACGTCTTAATCGCAATTTATTTGAGCGGTGCCGGTTTAGGGCAAGGAGCACCAGTACGGGTTAGCAAAAGGTACCGCGAAGAACGCAGCGGACGCCAGCTCTGAGGAAACCTTCCGGTGGGGGTTACTCCCTAGGTAGGTCATAGATTATCCCCCGCTTAGTGGTGGTCCTAACCATGGAGACTCGTGTGCTTTGCCGGGGTGGCGCCAAAGTGGTAGCGGGTCGAAGTAGGGAATTACCCCCCCCCCTTGTGAGGTCAATTTAGTGGGAGTCATTTTCGACATCATGTCTTGGATGTCCATGCGGCCGCCGCTTCAGAAGCGACCGTTCGGGGGGGGAGGTCTCTCAGCTGTTAGGTCCCTCAGGGGGCGAGAGAACTGAGGGGGTTTTCGGCAAGACCCATTAAGAGCACTAGGCTCGGGGCTGCTGATTTTCTTCCACATGTAGGATCATTATTCGAGCTTTTTCAGGGAAGTTTTAAATGAAACTGCCATTAAGAAATTAATTTAGCTGATAATATATTTGGGTAAAAAAGTATTTTTCTTTATATTTATATATATCTTTATATGACAGTAAAAATAATAAATTTGATAGAGTATTTTATAAAAATATTAAAAATTACGTAAGTTTGTCAAAAATTGTTTTATTCATTTATTTTAAAAATCAGGATTATCTACGAGAAGAAAGAGAGCGTCAAATCTACGAACAAATGAATGCATTTTTCAGAGGACAACAGCCCACAGATGCCGATCTAAGGAGAGTAACGCTAACAATATTAAATTTGGTTCGCTGAACATTAACAACTTTTATTACTTAATATCCCATATCATTTCAATTTCTCAACTTTATTATGGGTTTATATGTAAATAATAAAAGACAAAGCTCGTGAATTTGTTTGTTCAGAGTTCTTTTATAATGTAATTTTTTATTGATGGGTCTTGATCAGAAATATCCATCATAATCTTGATTAAATTGTTGATGTGTTTTAAACATAATATCGAAATCTTTTCTCTAAAGAAGTATAAAAGTACTATTTTAACATTGACTACCGGGTGGGTGGATGGATCTAGCCAAAACATGGTATACATACACAAACAGATAGAACATATTCAAATAATATATAGTGATATCCACTTCTTTGAGGCCGAGGGCCAATTGTTTTTGGTTTTTCTTCAAGTTCTCCATTATTTTTTACATTCTTTAATGGGGCTTTTTATAATAAAATTTTAAAAAAGTTTCACTCGACTATTTGTTAGCCCAATTAAAAGCCTAGATAAATAATAGAATTAGCCCCCTATTTTGCATTCGAAAATTTGTTACGAAGTAACTTACGTCATACATATTGGAATTTGGAGAATTTTGTAATAATCTCATTGTTCACTATCTTCAATGCTAATTAATGTTTTTTTCTTTACTTATACTTATATATTTGTTCGATGTAATTGCCACCATTTTAAATCAATATTATTTTTACTACTACCAATGTTTCATTACACTATTTGTCAGACTAAATTGGAATAGGGCTTCCTATTCCATTTTAGAATGTTAAAACGGAGCATGATAAAATGGGGGTTCACCGGAGGCCGTATTACCTACCACTTAAATAAATAATAGCTATTGCATTTTAGGGAATACATTTTTGTATTCGAAAAATATTATGAAGAAGAAATATTAGTTCCAAGTTTCTGTAATCGGAACAGAGTCGAGAAATTAATAATTAATTTAAACTGGATTTTTCTAGAAAATGTTAACAAAATCTATATACATATCTAAAATTTAGATATCTAAAAAAATTACAAATTTTATAAAATTCTATACATTTCTATGCCCTTTGAGAGTTTAATAATTGTCAATGTCAGATTGATTTATCAGTTTGTAGATTATTCTAGATTATTCTTGATTTTTGTCTATGAAGTTTTTATAATAGTTAAGTCCTACTACTCATCTTCTGCGTTTAAACCACCCTAACACATATAACTTGTTCAAACTATCATAAAATAAATATTTTCACATACTAGATACAATACTCTTTAAGAAAATTTATAATTATATCATGAAGTTTATGTAATTTGTTTTGAAAATGTAATATTGATGATTTTTTAAATTCATTACCTTCGAATTTCTGTCACTCCAAATAAAAGTTAAATTCTATTACATTTAAATGCATTTTTGAATTGATTCAATTAATAATTTATCACAATGATAATTGTGAAACGAATATCACAAGCAAGAATGTCATAGATTCTTTTTCTTTTCCGATAAAGACACTGGTCGGTCCGATGAATGAGATGAGGCTCGAAATGCTCGTGGCATCCAACTTCGCAAGCAGGACACCAGTGTAATGTCTGTTTTCTACCCTTGCTGCATTTTTTTTTGTGTCTTTGCTTCTGTCATTGCAAACAAAGCAGTCCTTCTCCTTTTTGCCCTCCAATAAAACCGCAGACGCACATAAGTAGTTTATGATTGAAAAAAACCGTTTGCTATTGTTTTACAAAATAAATAGACGTAAAAAATGATATTTTTAAATTAAAAATTATGTTTTATTTGTAAGATTTCTATTTTATATGAAATAACATATTTAGCTAAACGTTTTTAAATAAAAATTTCTCTCTTTAAAAAAGTAAATGCAGTTGTTGTTGCTTTCTTCTTTTTTATTATCTTTGACAATTTAGCAGCTTTTATTTGTATAATAATTTGAATGCTGGAAAACGAAAGTATGTATCAGAGTTGACAACATTCAGTTCTTTAATTTATGAAAGAAAAAAAAATAAATTGACCTTTTCATGTGTTTTTGCGTTAACGCAAGAAGTAGCCTAATTGTAGTTGGAGCTGACTTTATAAAATAATAAACATGGTTTATTGGTGCATGCCATTGTTTTATACAGTCTAAAAGTAGTCAAACACACACAGTAAAAACGAAGCTTGGATTGGTGTCATCCGGTTAGGTAATCTGATGTTGCCAACCCCTCTCTGTATTGGATGTTTTTCTTGTTAAAATATCTCGTAATGCACTGTATAATTATGGTTATGAAAGACAAGGCTATGCAGACAAGCGTGACTATAAAAACTTCTACAACGCTTTGAAAGAAGTGTATGGCCCCACGCCCTCAGGATCAAACCCCCTCCTCGGCGCAGACGGTGACACTCTCATCACTGACAAAGAGAAGATCTTGATGAGGTGGGCCGAACATTTCGAAAGCGTACTAAATCGCCTTTCGACAATCAACGAAGAAGCCATCAAGCGTCTCCCCCAAGTGTCCACAAACAAAGCACTGGATGAGCCCCCAACCTTGCTCGAGACCCAGAAAGCAATTTATCTTCTCTCCAGTGGCAAAGCACCTGGTTCTGACGCCATACCAGCTGAGGTCTACAAGGAGGGAGGAACAGCCCTGACTGAAAGGCTCCACTATCTGTTTCTCTTGATATGGCAGCAAGAGACGATCCCGCAGGACTTCAAAGATGCCTCCATCATAATCTTTATAAGCAAAAAGGAAGTAGACATGCTTGTGACAACCACAGAGGCATATCCCTGCTTTCTATCGCAGGAAAGATCCTTGCCAGAATCCTGCTCAACCGCCTCACGGTCCACCTTGACCAAGGACTACTGCTGAAAGTCAGTGTGGATTTCGAAAAGAGCGAGGGACCATCGACATGGTGTTCGCTGCTAGGCAGTTGCAAGAGAAATGTCAGGAGCAGAACTTCAACCTGTTCTCCACCTATGTCGACCTGACCAAGGCTTTTGACACCGTTGGCAGAGAGGGTATGTGGAAGATCATGGCCAAGTACGGTTACCCAAGGAAATTCATCGTCTTGGTGAAACAATTCCACGAGGGCATGCAGGCCAGAGTCCAGGACAGCGGGGAGTTATCTGATCCTTTCACAGTCACAAACGGGGTCAAGCAGGGCTGCGTCCTGGCACCAACACTGTTTAGCCTCATGTTTTCCGCCATGCTGACAGAGGCCTTCAGAGACGAGGATGTTGGTGTCAACCTGAGGTACCGCACAGATGGCAAACTGTTCAACCTTCGAAGGCTCCATGCAAAAACCAAGGTTATGACAGACATCATCAGATACCTCCTGTTTGCTGATGAATGTGCCCTCAACGCTGTCTCAGACGCTGACATGCAACGCAGCGTTAACCTGTTCTCCAGCGCCTGCACAAACCTTGGTCTGACGATCAACACCAAGAAGGCTGAAGTCCTCCATCAGCCTGCGCCTGGAAGGCCCTATGTTGAGCCCAACATCACTGTCAACAGCCAGAGACTCAACACAGTGCAACGGTTCACATACCTAGGCAGCACACTGTCGCAAAATGTCACCATCGATGACGAAGTGAGCGTCAGAATTGCCAGAACCAGCTCCACGTTTGGCAGGTTGTCTCCAAATGTCTGGAACAGAAGAGGCATTACCATCCTGACCAAGCTGAAAGTGTACAGGGCGGTGGTGCTCCCCACACTGCTATATGCGTGTGAAACATGGACTGGGTATCAGCGCCATGCTAGGAAGCTTAACCACTTTCATTCAACAAGCCTCAGGAAGATCCTCGGCATAAAGTGGCAGGATAAAATACCAGACACAGTGGTACTGACCAAGGCAGGTCTCCCCAGCATATTCACACTCCTGATGCACTCCCAGCTTCTCTGGGCAGGGCACGTGGTCCGAATGCAAGACGAGAGACTGTCAAAGAGACTCTTCTATGGTGAGCTCCAGCATGGCCAGCGGTCCCACAGTGGGCAAAAGAAACGCTTCAAAGACACACTGAAAGCCTCACTGAAAGCGTTTGCCATCAACCCAGACACGTGGGAACGTGCTGCAATGGACCGATCCACCTGGCGTTCTTCCATCAACGAAGGTGCCAAGTCATGCGAGGCAAACCGGATCACCTCCGCAGAAAAGAAGAGGCAAGCCCGAAAGGCCCGTGCTCTCAACCCTCCTGGAGATGTCCCACTCGTCCCTTGTCCCTTCTGTTCCCAAACCTTCCGTGCAAGGATCGGCCTCATCAGCCATCTGCGCACACACAAAACATAGCCAGTCCCAGCAACCCTCGGATGACTTTAGTGGTATTCGTCGAATCGACGGACAAACAACAACAACATGATATGAAAAATAATCTTATTAACTGGAGAACGGAGGTTACAATATTCAGTGGCGTTTAATTATAATTATATCTAATTTTACATTTCTGATTTCTCAACCTGCAAACCTTTTAATCACTTTATCTTAAACAATACCCTTCACATTATCACATCCAATAAGTCAGTGCTTCTTAAAGTGGTGGTCCGCGGACCGGTGCCAGTCAGTGGGCCATCCGATGCTGGTCCGCAGAAGTTACCAAGAAAGGACATTTCGCTACCACGTCAGTAAAGGGAAAATAGTTCACCGGTCCCTGGTGCAATGAAAAAATTCTTGCCGTTCCGCCACACTATAAAGTTTGAGAATCACTGCAATAGGTGATAGATCTGAACGCCTTGGCAATTCTATGGTAGATGTTAATTTATTTATAAACCTTAGTTTTGAATAGAACCGGCCTAATTCGTAAGGAATCACTGAGTATTTAATTTAAAGAGAGTTTTGGAAACAATTCAAGTAAGAACAATTTTAATTCTTTAAACTTTAAATTCATTTCATTCTAAATTCTAACATTTTTTCATGATCAATGTAAGATGCCTTTCTTCTTCTTTATGAACACACAGACAGAGTTAAATAGTTGCCTCGAAAGAACCAACACTTATTCACTTGATTATGGTTGACTCTTTGGTTTGACGGAACCAAAAATGCCTGCCACTTCCTTCATAGCTGGTGATATGATTGAGCAATGAGAATTAAATTTCATTAACAACAGCATCTGTTGTGTTCTCCTGCCATTTTACCCTAGAAAAAAAATGTTTCTATCTGTCGAAATTTTGTATTGGGCTGAGTTATCAATATACATAATTCCCGTTGTCTGTATGGATGTAATGCTGTTAGGTGGCGCTGCGATCGATTTTGTTTTATAGTGCTACTAATTTTAGAAAGCAGCGCACCAAATTAATGCACCAAAAATAACACTTTTCGAACGTTCCGCATACAATTGTTCAAAAATAAATGAAAGTTCTGTATTACGTTATTTTTTAATCTGATGTGTATTTATTTTGAAAACTTCCGTCATTTTTGACGGGTGATACACTAGTATAATAGTACGAGATGACTTTCCAATTAACCAATAGCAATAACCTCAAAACAATAGCGCTTCTCGTGCCGAAACAACCTTAAACTACCTAAAGGTTGGGCCAGACTATCAAATGCTCGCGCGAGCATTTGATCAAACGCACTATTTTATTGGCGAATGCAGATGTAATAGAAGTATACATTAATCACGTGACTTGACTTTACAGCTGATCATAATTTTAATGGCTGCCACTTTCTTTGATTCTAGTCTAATTATTATATATCAGCTCTACAAAATCGTAATACGCTAATATTCACAATGAAAACTAATCCTCAGCATACCAAATGGGGTAATCCTGCAGATTTTACACGTATATTATAATTTATTATTTCACAGCGAAATTTAATTTTCTCTTGAGAAATTTCGTTTTTAATTTATTAAATGCATAATTATATGTTGTATTTCAGCTATTACAGCGCTTATTTGTAAGTCTTTCTAATTTCTAAGCCATTTTTTCGGCTCTCAACAGTAAATAGTCTGATGATGATGCAACCATTTTTTAAATTATCAAACTACATGCCGGATTGTCCGATAAGATGCCAAATGGAAATTTCTCACTTACAAACAAAGAAAATAAGAATCAAACATCTAGTAACGAAATAAAAAAAAGAAATTGTCTTTAAAATATTTATTTATCTTCTAAGAACATTAAAATAGATGAATAATACTTTTAAAAAAATATATTCAGTCAGTAAATTTATTTTAGCATGGGTTGAGCCAGGTAAAAAACATCTGGCAGCAGTTCGCTAGGTAAACAAAATGGAAGTATCGTGACCACATTATGTATTATATAGAGCCGAAAAAATGCATTTGAAATTAAAAAGACTCACAAATTAGCGCTGTAATAGCTGAAATACGACATATAATAATGTATTTAATAAATTAAAAATGTAAGTTCTCATGAGAAAATTAAATTTCTCTGTTAAATAATAAATTATAATATACGTGTAAAATCTGCAGGATTACCCCAAATGGTCTTTAAAATCTAATAATATCTACGCGACGTCTTCACTTTAAAGGACAAAATTTGAATCGAACAAATACTCGTGATCATACTTCGTGACATAATAGCATAATAATAGTAATAGTGCTACTTGTACTTCTAACTTACTACTACAACTACTACTACTACTAGAAATAGTCTGCTGTTACTGATCACTGATGATAAGTTATCAAGTTCAAGAAACTTCAAAATCATAATGGTAAGTTCAGTTATTATTAATTTTTTTTTATATTATAGCTTAGTTTTTAAGGAAAGCACATAAATATTATATTATGATATAATATTATATTAATAAAAAAAATATTAATATATTCATTATTGATATCTAAATTTAATATTATCAATATGTACCATAGACCTGGAATGTATGAATCACTTTGAATTAATTAATAATAACTTAATACTTAATAACAATAACAAAACATAATTGTCATATTATTAATAGTATTATCGAATGAATTTGCTTCATTATATTATAATACTAATTATAACTTTTATTATAAATATTAATATTAATAAAAAATAGGGCTGCGGAAAATAACAATAAATTAATCGATTAATCATTAAAAATAAAATTTAATTAAAATTTAAGAAAATATTTTGAATATTTTTTTTTCCAATTTATTTTTAATTTATATTTTTTGTAACTAGCATACTTTTCCCTTGTATTATTTTTATTTATTTAGACGCGCATACGTAAACAAAAAGGTTTTTCTACCTTATTTCTTGCATAGCAATGAAAGAGTAAAACATAATTTAAATTACCAAAACAATGTAAATTTCCAAATTTTAGCAACATGTCCTTTTTTTTTAATATATTGAGTTTTAAATATTTTTTTTAAAGATAGTTAAAAATATGCATATTTGTTTTTCAGAAAGAATAGACTACATCCAATAGCACCGACTTTCATTTAGATGATGACAGCATGTTTGAATCCTATTCGATACCAAGTCACTCTACTAAGTTATTGGAGCAAGAGATATAAAAAAATTAATTTAATTATGAAGAATGAAACAAATTCCTCATTACTATTCTTACTACTTACATAAATGTATTTAAATTCATTTTTATCCTCTTTCTGTTATTACAAGGCTAAGAGACTTTAATATGTTTTAGATTCAATACTACCACAAGACTTGTAAAATAAGCAAATTATTTTGAAAATCATGAAATATCACCAGATCATTTCAGTAGTTATCATGATTAGAAACTAGTTACCAACCATCTGAAATTTATATCAATAAATGTTTAATAGTATTGTAAATATTTTTTTTTAAACAACCAAAATTAGGTTACTGTTTTAATTGTAGTTGTATCAAATTACTCTATGTTGAGGCAATTTTGTTCCTTGCCTAAACACAAAAATTTAAAAGCCATCACTGCTAGAATGATATTGAGAAGTTGAAAGATTAGGATTGAAAGGCTTAAGTACTAAAATAGATTTGGGCTCTATTTAACATTTTTTTCTCAATTT
>CALYLW010001268.1:0-161907 GCA_944989445.1 Ampullaceana balthica | reverse complement strand
ATATCTGACGGAGGTAAGCTATAGCATACTGATATAGTATCAAACAGATCAATCTTAGCTATAGCACACTGCTCCCCAATTTAACACTATTTTATAAGTATTAAGTACGTACATACTGTGGGTTATATTTCAGACATAATATCACATATACAATGAAAGTCCCATTACACCATATAAATATACCATTCGCTAAGAAGTTCACAAAGTCACTACTTTTTGCAGTTTCCTTGTCACTTAGTAATGTTTTTCTCACACCTTGAATATCTTCTCGAACTTGTCCCGATTTGAACTGTGGTGCTGTGGGTCGTCTCGGCTCCTCAGGTCGCACTGTAGCTGCGAGGCTTATGGTTGGGTTCTGCAACTTGACTCCCGTACAGCTTTGTAATCGTCTTCTCTCGAGTTGGCGTCACCGTCTGGTCAGACGTCGTCGCTGAGCTGGTCTCCGACGTCGATGAAATTTGCATGGTTGTGGTTCGAGGTATCTCTTGTAGTTGGCTCATCGTGGCTCTGGTAATGTATCCTACTGGACTTGCTAGGACTCTCGTCTATCAGAAATCCGCTGATCGTGTGCCCTGTCTGACTGGCCCGTGATCGTCGCTGGTTGAGTCGTCGTGTGCTGTAAGAAAGACGGATGCCCATACGATGAACAGTAGTCTGTATCAGAGGCGCTGTACTGAAAAGTACCACGGCGCACATACCGCTGTGCTGATAGTGGTTCCGTCCACCATCTCTCGTAGTGTTTGCGCGGTGCTTGCATAGGCAACTCCAGAGACGAGTCTGGCCTGCGCGCATAGTAAGAAGATCTCTATGTTTAGGGATTGTGCCTTAGCTCTCCGCTACACACAACATACACAAGAGATGACACAGAGTCTGTGTAAACGATGCAATGTTTATTCTACTATACACAACTGTACAACTGGCTGTCTTGCCTTGACATAAAAATACATCTATATATAACGGCATTCATATCACAACAAACACACACAATTACAATACATTATACATAAGCTACGTTAATCATTTACAAGAAATGTTGTTTCATCAATTTTAAAAATAAATTTTGAAAAGATGTGTCTTAAGTGCAGTCTTGAAGGACTTGGTTGTTTGAATACTACGTATTAATCGAACATATTGACGCTATTCATTATGTTTAAAGATTTTTTTTTAAAAAGTAATTAAAATATATATTTACCCAAAAAATAAATCCATCTGGAGAACTCACTAGCTCGTTTCGTCCAACTTTGATATTTATCTTTTTTACAGTCAGGGCATAGTTACTTTCAGGTTTTTCAATTTTTTTTGTTAAATCTTCATTTTCTTTTAACATGCCAAAAGGAATACTAGTAATGTCTTGGCTAAAAATAAACAAGAAGAGAAAAACAGTGCGAATTTTTTTCTTGTCTGTTAGACATTTTGGTATCTTAAAATCATAATCAGTCATGTTGCCCTGTACTTATGAAATATATTGCATGTCTGTGAAAACACTTAATGCATAAGCAGACGTTACCAGTAACTTTACGGTTGATTTAATTTTATCATACAGACCAGTAATACTTCAGCTGCTTATCGTTATACCGGACAAGATGGCGGCCGATGCTACTGACGTCACTTCGAAGCCACCGGGTTGTTACCCACTAGTCTCCCCTCCCCTTGTTAGCTTTCACTTTACCGCAAAATGCAGAACTATATGGTATGCGGACTTGTCGAGAGGTGTTCTGCAGTTTTACCCGGGACATTCTTTTCGATTTCACTCCCAGGAGCAGTGGCGTAGCTAGGGGGGTGGTGGGGGCGATCCGCCCCGGGCGGCACTCATTAAGGGGGCGGCATTTGTGGACATTAGTAAAGTACAACCATTTCCGACAACCGCCCTTGTTATTATTACACGCTTTTATTTAAGTCACACTGTTTGTATGTTGTACCCATCCATCCATCCTTCCTTCAAATCTTGAAACGTAAAATTAAACCACTTTTGATGGTCCTCGAGATCTCAAAATTCTACCACAGATAGATATTGGATGACAATGTATTGTATCAAAATTTCAGATCGATCGAATGTACCGTAATTAAATTAATCAATTTTTAGTTTATCTCTATTTATCACTATTTAGAATGTATAGTCGTCTGCTAGAGTTGACCTTTACGGCTCACTGGTTTCACTCCAGCCCTCGTTTACCAAATTCCCGAGTTTACATCAAGGGCAGGGGAGATCAGCGCGTTTCAGTCTGTAAATGTTTGTAAATAAAAGCGTGTCCTTTTTAAAAAAAAGATTTTTTTACATTTTACTTATTCTTTTGAAGGGGGAAAACCAAGGTGAAACAAAAATATTTGTAATTTCGAGTCTCAATTAACGGATTTGCACAACATTTTTTTTATTAAATAGTGGATATTATAACTAACGCAAAACCGTTAAAAAATTTTAATCGCTCAAAAAAGGTATCCATTTGTTTGGAAAACTAAGCGGTATAAGTCACAGATGACTCTTTTATAAGAAAAGTACGCAAAAAACACATCACCGCTGGGCCGAAAAATATGTGCTATTAATATCGCCACGACAGTTTGTATGTGGAATTTTGGCATTCGCTGAATGATGCGCGAACACTTACCTAAAGGCATGGTGGTTCAAATAGTGTGTGTAACTTGCAAAGTAGTAATTTATATTACTGTTTTAGTTTTAAGAAAATTATTGTAAGGTAAGTTATTAAAAATTAAATTTATTTTGTTTTTATTGCATTTAGGTAGCACACATAATTTGTGTTTTTCATTAAAATACGGTTATTCATTAAACATGTTACGCCTATCCTATTAAAGTAATGTGTAAATAATTTGAATTCGTCTGTTTATGGAAAATTATTAAGATTTATGACAAGAATATGTAAATATTCAAATTTCTCTGATAATAAATACCACAATAGGCATAATAACTTCGAAAAAGACATACTTTAAAATTTCAATCGTCTTGGAAAAATTAAACATCTGAAGATATACTAGGAAAACGAGATCAGATGCTGGAATTTTACTCAATTCAATGTAATCTTTTTCTTTTCTATGTTATCTCAATTTATGGGAATCCGTCATTTTTTAAAGTTTAATGCAAAGTCATTGCACGGAACAAAGAGATGTGCTAATACAAAATGCTGTTATATCAGCCAAACAATTTGTGAAGAGATGGAAACATCAACTGAACGCCGAGTTCGAAGGAGAAAAAAATATGAGTAGGGAAAATTCAGAAGACGTGGTTCTATTTTAAGAACAAGAAGTACAACGAGAAATGTTTTTATACATGGATGAAATTTTGAAAGAAAATAAAAGAACGCTTTGATGAGTTGCATGTCCTTGCACGAAAATATTTGTAATACCATGTAACCTACTAAATGAAGCATTTGAACATCAAATAAATTACTCTATTGATATTGAAAAAGAACAGTTCAATATGGAAAGAAAAAGAATCCAGGTTTTTATGGCTGTACTGTACCTACACTACAAAAAAGGCATTATTTTAGAAAACCGGGCCAAATGGCCCCATTGATCTATTAAAATTTATTCAACAGTATAGATTGGAGAATTCTGTACCCAACATTGTAATTTTGCTATGATTTTTATCAACTTTTGCTATCAGTGTCGCTAGTTATGAAAGGAGCTTCTCAAAACTGAAGTTGATAAAAAATTATCTTCGTTCTACAATGAGCGATTAAAATAAACAAAATCTTGCAATACTGCCCATAGTACATAGAACAAGACATCACAGATAATTTTAATTTTGATAGCATAATACACGATTTTTTAATAATGAAAGTTAGGAAAGTAAATTATGTATAAATATGATTGCATACTAATGTATACACTTTCTTTGTTTGTAAAAAAAATCATTTATTTATAAATACAAAATAAAATAAAAGTGATTGGTAATGTTTTTTTTGTGTGTAATTTTGGAATATATTTTGTCTCATTTTTTTTTGGAGGGGACGACCTGCTACCTCAGTAAATTTCTTGTGGTCTTTAAAAAAGTATCTTGTATTTTGTCAATTTGTATTTATAGGTATATAATCTTATGCGGCCTCTTTTATTACTGCTTACACAAATATGTCATGCAAGGGTAAACATGTTCTCCACTTTTACTTCGTTTCAATTACAATTATTTATTCCTGTTCATTAATTTATAAAAACCATAACATAATCGACTAACTGGCCGTCCATAAATGACGTCACGCGATTTTGGCTGATCTTTCACCCCTTCCCCCTTCGTCACAAGTCGTCATAAAATCTTAGACCCTTTCTTCAATAAGACGTCACAAAGCTTTGACCCCCTCCCCCATAAAAGCCGTATTTTCTATTTGAAAATGAAATACAAAATACACAAACAAATTGTGCAATGAAAACAAATGATATATTTGAAAATGAGCATGTTTCAAATAAAAAATAGATGCGTGAGGTTATTTAAGGACGGCCTCTGATACAAAGAGATATTAAATATCTTTTAAACCTACCATTCATCTATTCAGCACATTATCCAGTCATCAACCAATACAATCATACATCCATCTATCTATCTTTCAATCTGTAAATAAATCATTCTTTTTTCTTACTCTTCTGAATCAATCTAACTGTGTGTTTCATCTGTCTACAATAGAAATGTCATTTTCTTTAAAAAATTGTCCTTCCTTTTAAATTTGAGGCTATCATCGGTGCGACCGGCTCCAACTACGCTCTGCTGGAAAGGGCCATATTATACTTGGAAACATAGTAATTAATAGGGTTGTACTGGCTTCAAAATTATGAAATCCGCCCGGAGCCGGATTACTAAGAATTTCGGGATTCCGGATTAGCCGGGGCCTAATCATATATGTTTTATGGTTCTACTGGCTAGCCGTATTTGGATGGATTTATGAAATTAAATTTTGCCGGAGCCGGATTTGTAAATATGGCGAGATTCCGAATTTACCGGAGCCGATATCTGGTATACCCTCAGTAATCAATCGCTTCTCTAAATCCCTCAGAAATGTCTAGCGCATGTCCACCAGTGTCTTAGAATTCTTTGATGAATTTCTTTCTGGAGTCACAAAATAAGTATCCCTCCACACTGATACTTCCCGCGGCATAATTATTTTAAAGTATATTCTCCGAGGCGGAAGATGTTTTTCTCCCCCATTTTTTTACACTTTAATACAATACTAAATGATCCACCAAAACACATGAAAAAAGGCTAATTATAAATGTAACTAGAATTTTATCACCCGTCAAAAATCACGGAAGTTTTCAAAATAATTACACACAAGATAAATAATAGAGAGCAAACTGTAATAATTTATGGATCTAAATCTGCACCAATAAAGGTTAACTAAGGAGTTCAACAAGGAACTGTGCTAGGTCCTTTACTCTTCTTAATTTATATAAATGATTTACACAACAACATATAACAGGTACAAAAGTTAGGCTATTCGCTGATGATTGTATAATCTATAGAACAATTAAATCAGAACAAGATAGCAAAATTTTACAAAAAGACTTAGATGAATTGATAAAATGGGAAACTAACTGGAGTATGTCTTTCCACCCAGAAAAGTGTCAACTGTTAAGAGTAACAAAGAAAAAGAAACAAATAAATTCAAAATATTACATTCATGGAAAAGAACTGACCCAAACTAAAGATGCAAAATACTTAGGAGTAGGAGTCTTAATAAATGAGAAACTATCATGGAATCCCCATGTCAATGAAGTTATTAAAAAATCAAACAAAACCTTAGGCTTTATAAAAAGGAACTTTAACAAATGTAATAGAGATATAAAACTAAAATGCTACCTCACTTTGGTGAGACCTGCACTAGAATATGCATCTTCTGTATGGGACCCATCCACCAAAGAAAACATTGATAAACTAGAACAAATTCAAAAAAGAGCTGCCAGATTCATTACTGGAGAATATTCGAAACTGACAAGAGTAACACCATTAGTTAAATCATTAAACCTTGAAACACTAGAGGATAGAAGAACCAAGAGCAAAGTAGTAATCATACATAAAGCAATTAATTCTAATTTAGAAATACAACACAAAGATAACTTGATACAACCCTCAGATAGACATAAGGATAAAAACACCTTTCTTATTCCGTATGCAAGAACAAACACATACAAGTTTTCCTTCTTCCCGTCCGGAATTCGGGCGTGGAATGGGTTGCCTGAAGAATCCAGGAAAACCAACACTTTATCAACATTTAAATCTCTAATAAAAATGCAGGACTAAACACAAACTATAGATAAGCGTAGGACGCAATAATCTTCTGTATAGAAGGAGCGTCTGTAAACAGATAAGATAAGATAAGATTAAAAAATTCATTTTTTTAAAGTTGTTTCATATACAATATATATATATGTATATTTATATATATATAAATATAAATATATATATAAATATATATAAATATATAAACAAATAAAAAATCTTAATCCAGAAAAGAGTCACATTTTATTGATGTTATTGAATTTGCCAAAGATAAATTTATACTGCACCTCGCAGAAGAAAATTTCTAATGAGAACATCCGTAGTCTCGAATTGCGCTCCATGGAAACATCCAGGCGGAGAAATTTTCAGACAAATCTCTGTTTTCTCTAATCCCAAAGTAAATAAACTCTTAAAAAGCCCAAAGAAGAATTCGAAGGTCAGAAGAACATGTGAATTACCAAAACCCTGAGTTCTGTACCACCTGTAAAAATTCATATGAAATATTTAAAGTATTTTTTTTCTTTCTTTTATTTAAATTTGGCCAATTTTTTATATTAAATTATACTCTATTTATTTACATTTAAAATTTTACAGAAGTCTTTTTTATAAGCCTTTTAATTTTTTAAAAATTGTTTCAACTGTATTGATTTTTTAACGATGTCAAAAAACAACTATTTACTTTTTTTTATTTTTATTTAAGACTAAACTTTGTCAATTGATTTCTTACTTACCTTGCTTGAATTAATGTTATTACCCGTTTTAACTTGGAACGAACTAATTATTTACAACTTCATTGAATGTTCGGATATTGAAAAAAAATATTCTAGAAGCATGGACTTACTTCCAGGGCTGGAAAGAATCGGGATCTGAACTTTCATATAAACTGCAGTTACCGCAATCTTGTTGTATCTTTACTGTGTATTCCAGAATGATGGTTTTACTATCCCTGTCGAATATTTTGGAGAGCCTATCAAATAGCGTCATGTTATCGGGTATAGTGAGCGAGCACGTCGGTTGGGCGTGTATTTGACCACAGGCAAGTATAGTTGAGCAAACATAGAGAGCCAAAACTGAATGCAGCATATCTTGTGTTGACTTCATTTTCTATGTCTACACAGAATAGTCTTCAAACTATTTTGTGTCCAATAATGTCTTGTATTTGTTTTATTTTGGCAACTCTGAAATAAATTGTTTTTGTTTTTTTTTAATTAAAGAATATAGATTCTATTTAATTATTTTTTGATAGCAAGGACGTGACACAAATTTGAAAAGAAAGAATTTAGTTGAATTTTTAAAATTAATATTGAAGTTCTAACCATTTAGAAAAATTTACGAGTAATTAATACACGTTTATTTTAAATGTGTCATAAATGAACTAGATATCCACATACTAATAATTTAAATATAGTTTTTAATCAGTGATTTTTATTGAAAATTGCACCAAAAGCATTTCACAAATGACTTTAAAAGATTGGATAACGATAGAATGGTTGAACTCATAAAACAAATTGTCGCTCAAATAATGTGAGTTCGACGAGTTTATCCGGATTTCTTTTAATTATTGTTTATTTATAAATATTTGTTATTTATTTTTTTGTCCAGCCTTTAGACGAGGATGTTCTAATGACAAGCAAAGCGTGATAATTTTATTTTAAATTAATTTTCATTTAATTATTTGATTCGTTTTTAATTACTTGTTATCAAACATTGATATCATCTAAAATTTAATCATGTGCAAAATTTCCATCCAATTGGTTAACTTAAAGGGGGATGATAAAAAATTTTTTTTAGGTACAATGGACATGGTTGCTAAGTTACATTTATTAATACTAATTAAAGCTAATGAAACGCTAAATTTAAATATCATCTATAAGAAATTTGGTTCAACAGATATTGAACAATGTTATATACTTTCTGAGAAAAGAATTATTTAATGACACATTTTTTAATTTAAAAAACAACAACAAAAACCACCAAAGTTCATATTTTTCATTAATTTTCTTAAATTAAAACTAACTGTAATTTCACGGAGGAATACCCATTATAAGAACATTTAGATTATTGAAAAAAATAGTTTCATGAACTTTGTGGAGATAATAATAGCTAAAGAGGTGAAAAGTGTCAGAGAGAAGATCAGCCCTAATTTGTGTGCCTCCATTCTTTTTTGACATTATATTGTCTGCTTCAGTTATTTTCAACTAACATTCTTGAAATAATGAGATTGATTTTTTTTAAAACCAAACACAAAAAAAATAGCAATCAACCTGTAACAGAGTTGTGAACTAAAGTAGATACTCAGTTGAAACTATCGAATTTCTATCACGAAACCACTATTTCTTTTAAAAATATTACAATTTTTTATATTTTAAATTTGTTTTATTATATAACATATTTATAGTCAATTTATATTTTTCAGCATATCAGCTGACTCCTTCTTTTTAAAGGGCCTCCTATTTCAATAGTAAAATTGCAAACAAACAATAAGTAGATATATATCATGCAAACAGGGTAATAATGTAAAAGCCTGACTAGACGTCACAAAACAAGGAACGACCAAAAAACAAATAAAACTAATAAAATGAAATTAAAACTTAGATTCGGTGTATTAAAAAAACAAAAAAAAAGCTTGGACACTAGTTAATTACTTCTCAAAATTTTGTTTAAGCTAGAAAGCAAAAGCACTGAAATCTGAGGATTCCTTAATAGTATTCTAAAGAAAAACATAAAGTTGTCTAATCTTATCTATACAGACGCTCATTCTATATAGAAGATTATTTAGTCCACATACCATGCCGGTCTTTTGGCAAGTGACGAAGCATTCACAGGCCACGGCTATGAGGGTTCCACGCATTACCAAGCCGGCTTTTTTTCCCTAACTTGAGTCAGGTACCCATTCGGAGCTGGGTGGACTCAGGGACTCGCTTTGCCCAGGGAACAAGTCCATAATGTTAAAGACATTTAGTTTGATTCAACTCTGCGGTGATATGGCTATGTATTTGTCCAGAGAAAATCCTAGTATTATAATTTTAACATATTTTTATAATCTTAACTGTCATAATTTGGCATCCATATTAATAATCGATAATGAAAGTGAGTCGGTTATAATTGAAGAAATACAATTAAACTAAAATGTATTTATCACCTACTAAAAGATATGGACATTTTATAAGTCTCTTTAACTTAAAGTTTCATTTAAAAAAAAATTTTTTTTATATATTTTTATATTAATAGATTTTCTTGTTTCATAGCTATATTTAAAGACCGTGATTGTGCAACAAATAATCAAAAATTGTTTTCAAACATTTGTGTATCCTTCAAAGACTTGGAAAATCGCACAATTATTTTATGCTGACGAAAGAGATTATCGTCGCTGTATTTCGTTGTTTAGATATCAAACTTATTTATTTCTAGCAATAATAATTTTTTTTTAAAAATCAATGTGTTTTTGTTAGTTTTTTTTTCAATTGATACTTTAGCTGGCATTGCATAACCCATAAACACAAGCAGCCCTTTGTGTGTTTTCCATTTAATCATTTACCGTCATTGTACATTATTTTATTTGTTTTTTTGTTTGTGTGTATTCAGAAAATAAGTTTTTAAAAATATCAAATGTGAGTTACAAACATTACTCGTAAAAATTACTTTCTTTCTTTGATAAACATTCCTGTCAGTGTTTGTTCAAGAGGAGTAAACAATTGGAACGACATACTAAATGTCACACGAATAGCTTTTTGTAGAGAGAAGAAAATGTCCAAAGAAATATCATGCCTGGCACACTTAGCAAGAAGAATAAAAGGGTCAGCTGATAGAAGTCAAAGAAAACACAAAGCAAGAGGCAGATTTTCTGAGATAATCACATTAAGTCTAACGTCGGTGACTAAGGGCAAAGTGAGAGAATCTGATTTCCAAATTTAAATTGTCAAAATTGGTTTAAACTAGGGCTGTTAAAGATTAATTTAAATTTAATCGTTAACTTTTGAAGAAAAAAAAGATTAATTAATCGTTAATTTCGATTGAAGCCAAAAAAATGAAAATATGGTGTCGTAATCATAAGTAAAATTTATTAAACGTACTTTTTGAAAATCGAGATAACAATGGAATGTCTTCTTTATATGACATCTTTTAACCAAAAACTCAAACAGTCATTATTTGGTTCAAGTGATAAGCGGGTCTAATAAACAATATAAAAGCCCAAGTGACTTACTGGCTCTGTAACGCTGAAGGACATAGTACAACAGTCCATAGCAGTTTAAAAAACGTGTGGTGTTTCTCGCGTAAAATATTATATGACATCATTGTTTGGGTTATATATTAATATAGAACAACAGTCCATAGCAGTTAAATAAGCGTGTAGAGTTTCTCCCCGTAAAAAAAAATTATATGACGCCATTGTTTTAGCTTATATTTTAATATTGGAAAAGGGAAAGATGTAAAAAGAGGATTTGAGGATTTATAATTATAAAATACATTGTGTACATTTCAGGAAGTTTAATATTTTGTAGTTATCAAACAAGGAATAGCAACAAAGCCAGTCCAAGAACGGGAATAAGTGTAAGGTGACCTGTGAAGTTCATGGTAGGACATTAGATCATCCACATCAACTGACTCCAAAATGAAAATGAAACGTCACTAGTCATAGTTTTAACCATAGTCTTTGTCCAGAGAGCCTACCTCCCCCCTCCACACTGCGGTCTGTCCAGACACCCTACCTCCCCCCACACCGTGGTCTGTTCAGAGACCCTACCCCCAAACACCGTGGTCTGTCCAGAGGCCTTGCCTCCCCATATACGGCGGTCTGTACAGAGACCCTACTTCTGTCTGTCCAGAGACCCTACGTTCCCCCACACCACGGTCTGTCCAGAGACCCTTCCTCCACGCCACTACAGTTTGTCGAGAGACCCTACCTCCCCTCCACCGAGATTTGTCGAGAGACCCGCCGTCTCGACCGGCCATATACTGTGTATCACGTCAAAATTACTATACATTATAGTTATAAAAAATGACCCGTAAAAAGTAAGTTATTGACTGAGAATTCCCAACGCGCACCGCTCAAAATAAATTCTTGGAAAAATACTGAACCAAAAATAACTTGTTTTGAACGTCAGTGTAAATTTGTTCAATATGTAAATGAGATTTAATTTTTATCCGTTAGTGATTGGCTGTAGGAGTCTGTAGGAGTTTGAGGGACTAATCGCTATAGAGGACCGGACAGAAAATTGCCTTTTATTATATAAGATAAGTTCCTTGGGCCTTGGCAAAAGTGTGCGCCGTAGGCGTCCTATAACCCCTAGTTGACAAAATAACCAGCCGAGCTAAACAATCATTCACATGGAACTAGGGTAAATGTTATGCACAAAATAGTCTTGGCAATGAAATGACATTATCGAATATCGGTGTTCATAAAGTTTCCATCATTGTAGAGGGTTAAAGGATTCAGGAAATTTCATCTCCATTTTGTTACGCAGTAATTCATCAGAAGAGCTGACGTCAGTTTCTGACTCTGAGTCAGACTCCATTACTGCCATTAGCTTAATATGATTTTCACTTGGTTTGATAAGTAGGCAAAGTGTTAGAACCATGGTAGGCAAACTTTATTAACATTTTGAGCATTCCCGTCAGTCAATAGTTTAAAACGAAAATGTTCGTGTAATCGTCAGGAATTTTTTCATTATTTATCAACCGCTATTTTTTAATATTTTTTGTTTACTTTTTGGCTTCCAATAATTTGTAAGTGATGGGTCGATTAATCGTAAAAAAGATAACTTAATCGTTAAAAATTAATCGAGAAATTAATCGTTAATGTTCGCAGCCCTACTTTTTATCTTTTTTCATTTTACTATGAGGTTCGTATTTTTGACGGTGTGAAAAAAAGAACACATTGACCATATAAGTTAAATTTTATAATGATTTTATTTATAAACATGTTTTGTTGTTTTGAAAATAAATCACTATATTTTTAACAGTTCAGATTATGCACTTCAAGATCTAGAATTAAGACGGCACTCAATGACAATAAAAATATAAATATTTTTTTATGGTTTATCATTTGCAATTTTCAGGAAACTAACATTTTATGCAAACATAAGTGAACAACACAGCAGCCTAACAGAAATTCGTGTGCCAAATCGACTAAATGGTTTCATTTTCTAGAAAACTGAGCAATGGAAAATGGTAACATGTGTGACCTATTTTTTTTATATAACACGTGGTTTTAATTTCAAATTGCTGAAATTGGCCTAGTTAAATTTCAGAAAGCTAAATTTTTAAAATTATTTTTAAATAAACCTTTCTATCTCCCAATTCCTTCAGTCTCTTTAACCGTTCATCTCTCTCTTCTTCGATTCTACTTTTTCAATTTATTTTTCAAAATCTCTAAACCTCCCCACTTTCTCTTTATTGCGTCCTGTCTCATTCTCTTATGCATGTAGTTTTATATGAATGAAAACAGCTTTTCATATAATTTTCAACTAAAATATGTAAAACAATGATAGCGTAGTATAACATGAAAATCATAGCATTACTAAAATATTAGAATAATGTGAAGAAATATTTAGCTCCATAAAACCACAGTAACTACTTACGAAGAATTGTGAATTTTCTTTTTATAAACTTTTGCATGTTTAAATTTAACAAGGAAAATAAACTCTACACATAATTTATAACTCTGGTATAAATAAAACAAACCCGTAAAAACAAAGTTTTTGACTATAAATCCCTTATATATGAGACATAACTAACAGTATTGATTATTTTCAAACATTTACAGACTGAATCTGTCTTAACACAAGTTTGCTTCATAACCCTAGGGGGGAGGGGTGGGTGGGAGGGGGAGAGGGGAAAAGTCTGGTCACCGATTCGCTTGACCGAGCTCAGAGTGACACGTAAAATGTAAACAAAAGCGCACCGTCGTTTCGTTGGGTCGCCTCAATGCTCAAACTTTCACGTGGCAAAAAAACAATAACAAATCGTGAATTAAAATTACATACCTCATATTAGGATAAACTAAAAATGCATTAATTTAATTACGGTACGTTCGATCGATCTGAAATTTTGATACGATGCATTGTTAGGTAAGACGGGTCCGTGTGCCAAATTTCAGTTCGATCGAATCATTGGAAGTGGGTCATTTTCGACTTTTGTTTTTCCGCCCGCCGAGCCCATGAGATGATGAGAGAGACACAGAGAGACAGAGACGCCGGTGAAGTTAATATAAGGGATTTAATAAACCCGTAAAAACAAAGTTTTTGACTATAAATCCCTTATATATGAGAAATAACTAACAGTATTGATTATTTTCAAACATTTACAGACTGAATCTGTCTTAACACAAGTTTGCTTCATAACCCTAGGGGGGGAGGGGTGGGGGGGAGGGGGAGGGGAAAAGTCTGGTCACCGATTCGCTTGACCGAGCTCAGAGTGACACGTAAAATGTAAACAAAAGCGCACCGTCGTTTCGTTGGGTCGCCTCAATGCTCAAACTTTCACGTGGCAAAAAAACAATAACAAATCGTGATTTTAAATTACATACCTCATATAAGGATAAACTAAAAATGCATTAATTTAATTACGGTACGTTCGATCGATCTGAAATTTTGATACGATGCATTGTTAGGTAAGACGGGTCCGTGTGCCAAATTTCAGTTCGATCGGATCATTGGAAGTGGGTCATTTTTGACTTCTGTTTTTCCGCCCGCCGAGCCCATGAGATGATGAGAGAGAGACAGACAGAGAGAGAGACAGAGACGGCGGTGAAGTTAATATAAGGGATTTAATAAAACAAACCCGTAAAAACAAAGTTTTTGACTATAAATCCCTTATATATGAGACATAACTAACAGTATTGATTATTTTCAAACATTTACAGACTGACACCGAGTGATGTCCCTTGTCTTTAATAAATGGGGGTGGGATGCGAGGGGGTGTCGGCACGACGGTCGGCGTCAACACGACGGTCAGCGTCAACTCAAACTCACGTGGAACTGGGCAGAAAAATAAAACAAACCCGTAAAAACAAAGTTTTTGACTATAAATCCCTTATATATGAGACATAACTAACAGTATTGATTATTTTCAAACATTTACAGACTGAACCTGTCTTAACACAAGTTTGCTTCATAACCCTAGGGGGGGAGGGGTGGGTGGGAGGGGAAGAGGGGAAAAGTCTGGTCACCGATTCGCTTGACCGAGCTCAGAGTGACACGTAAAATGTAAACAAAAGCGCACCGTCGTTTCGTTGGGTCGCCTCAATGCTCAAACTTTCACGTGGCAAAAAAACAATAACAAATCGTGAATTTAAATTACATACCTCATATAAGGATAAACTAAAAATGCATTAATTTAATTACGGTACGTTCGATCGATCTGAAATTTTGATACGATGCATTGTTAGGTAAGACGGGTCCGTGTGCCAAATTTCAGTTCGATCGGATCATTGGAAGTGGGTCATTTTTGACTTCTGTTTTTCCGCCCGCCGAGCCCATGAGATGATGAGAGAGAGAGACGGCCGAGAAGTTAATATAAGGGATTTAATAAAACAAACCCGTAAAAACAAAGTTTTTGACTATAAATCCCTTATATATGAGACATAACTAACAGTATTGATTATTTTCAAACATTTACAGACTGAATCTGTCTTAACACAAGTTTGCTTCATAACCCTAGGGGGGAGGGGTGGGGGGGAGGGGTGGGTGGGAGGGGGAGAGGGGAAAAGTCTGGTCACCGATTCGCTTGACCGAGCTCAGAGTGACACGTAAAATGTAAACAAAAGCGCACCGTCGTTTCGTTGGGTCGCCTCAATGCTCAAACTTTCACGTGGCAAAAAAACAATAACAAATCGTGATTTTAAATTACATACCTCATATAAGGATAAACTAAAAATGCATTAATTTAATTACGGTACGTTCGATCGATCTGAAATTTTAATACGATGCATTGTTAGGTAAGACGGGTCCGTGTGCCAAATTTCAGTTCGATCGGATCATTGGAAGTGAGTCATTTTTGACTTCTGTTTTTCCGCCCGCCGAGCCCATGAGATGATGAGAGAGAGAGACGCCGGTGAAGTTAATATAAGGGATTTAAAAATGAATGTAATTAAAATACATTCAAAAAATAATTTAAAAAATCAAATCAAAGTGACATCTTGCGATTTCTTCCTATTGTATGTTTATCCATATGTGTTCTTCATGACGTCCCACACAGTTATATTATCAATTATTCATGACCTATACCAAAATGATCAGCTAAATAATATGACACTTTGTATACATTTGAAAAAAGATGTATACATACTTACATACATAATATATATATATATATATTACAAATCTTACTTGTTCCCTCAAGTAATTCTACATCACATCCTACCACTTACCTATTTAAAGTAAAATCGTCACAATAATCATTGTATGTATAAGCCTAAGTCAATGAAAAATACACTACTTGTTAGCATTTGAGCAATAAATGAACTTAAATGTCGACCCTCTTTATGCCGAAATCGTTAGGGAATAGGAGCAAAGTTACCGTGCATAGTTCTTTGTGAGACGGTGCGCATGCTCACGCGAAAGAGACAGGTTTTCCTGGAAAATGTAAATTGACGCCCAAGGTCATGACGACAGCTGTTTAGACGCCAAGGCAACACCATGTTAATTCACAATAAAGAACATAATTTATGTCACGTCTTTTTTTACTTGAATTCTTTGTATGCATGGGTGTCTTTGTTCAGTGGTAGGAAGCATGTATCTAATGGTATAAAATATTTGTATTGGCAAGAAATTGTTACTAAGCCCGCTTTCGCGATTTAACTATAAAACCGAACTTGGCACAATTCCATGAGATCCGATAACATAAAATAGCTTTATTCTTACCGATAGAAAATTGACATTAAGTTTAAATCCTACAAGAAACATATTAATAATTTATAACTCGTACAAGCAAATTCAAGAGTTTAATCTGTTTAAAATAAGAGTTAGTCAGTAGGAGTTTATTTTATTTAACTCAAATAATTGGAATTCAGTTTGAAAAGAAGAGAAATAAAAAAGTTATTGATCAGAAAACGAACAAAAGGATTTTGAGAAGTTACAGATGGTATGGTAACAGCATGTCACATTGATACTACTACTGCTAGTTTAAGCGTCTAATGAATTTATTATTAAATCTTAATCAAACTAGTTAACATATTGTGTATATGTAAAATACAAAATACACAAACAAATTGTGCAATGAAAACAATAAATTTGAGCTTTATTTTTAGACTGATACGACAGTAAACGTTTCGGCTAATGCCTTCATCAGTACAACATAAAATACATTCTTACAATACTTACATAAGTAATAATAACATTCTTAAAACATATTGTATTTTAAAATATTTATGTTAAATAAAAAGAAAGGAAAAACAAACAACAAACATGGACACAGGATATAGGAAAAAGGTGGAAGTATCCAAAGTTACAGTAAAAACCACAACGGGAACAAGATTCTGCAGTTAAGTGAAAATTATGAATTTGGTTAATTCCATATGGAGCCAACGTACCAAATCTTTTTATGAGTCTACTTTTCCATGTGGATTCTATCATGGGTATTGCTTGCATATAAAATACCAGTTACGGCAATATCTGATATGCGTTTTATGGTCAACACTGTTAAAATGTTTAGACACAGGACATTGAGCCTGTTTATTTATATTATACAGGTGCTTTTTAGACCGATCTCCAAGACGACGACCAGTCTCACCCACGTAAATTTTATTACACCTCTTGCAAAGGATTGCATAAATCACGTTGCGACTTGTGCAAGTGAATCCATCTTTTATTAAGAATTTTTCAAGAGGGAAAGAAATGTTGTTAATTTCCATCACATATGGACAAGTATTGCAACGGTTACGGTTGCAACCTTTTGTTCCAATATGTGCTTTCAATGTGGGAAGGTGACTTCTTACAAGAATATCTCTGAGGCTTCTATCTCTCCGGAAAGCAAAAAGAGGAGGTTTTTTAAAGACCTGCTGAGTTAGAGGGTCAGCCATAAGGATTGGTCGGTTTTTGAGAATCACCTGGCGGGCTTTAAAATTATGAGGATGAAAAGTTAAAATAAATTTGGATCGATCACATTGTTCAGAAACAGATGATTTAAATGTGTCCTGTCTGGTCATGCCTTTAATTCTATTGACAGTTGAGAAAATGGGATAGAGCTCTTACAAGATTCAGGATGGGATGATGTATACATAAGGAAACTATGGATGTCTGAAGACTTGTAAAAAATTGACGTGGATATTTTATTTTATTTCAATTTAATTTGTATATCCAAAGAATTAACAGCACTTCTATGGATTGTTGAAGTAAATTTGATCGAAGAATGGAAGTTACCGACGAAGTCAATAAAACGTTGCAATTGTTGCATGTTCATTTTTGTAATTCCAATGTAATCGTCAATGTATCTCCTGTAGTACTCTGGAGATAAACCTTTGTAATTTTCACTCCATAGGTGTTCCAAATGGCCCATAAATATGCATGCATAACTTGGTCACACTATCGTTCCCATAGCAACTCCACTAATTTGATCAAAAAAATGTCCGTTGAACTCAAACGATTAACTGAGTTGGTCCTAAATTTAAACTCGTTTGAATAGTCGCAACTATTGAGACTTAAAAGACTCTGCAGTGATGAGGCAGACTTTTTGGAGAAAAGTAATGAAATGCTGGACTTTTTTCGAAGAAGGTCATACCCGGAAACAGTTTTAATATCCGCTGTCAATAGAATTAAAGGCATGACCAGACAGGACACATTTAAATCATCTGTTTCTGATCAATGTGATCGATCCAAATTTATTTGAACTTTTCATCCTCATAATTTTAAAGCCCGCCAGGTGATTCTCAAAAACCGACCAATCCTTATGGCTGACCCTCTAACTCAGCAGGTCTTTAAAAAACCTCCTCTTTTTGCTTTCCGGAGAGATAGAAGCCTCAGAGATATTCTTGTAAGAAGTCACCTTCCCACATTGAAAGCACATATTGGAACAAAAGGTTGCAACCGTAACCGTTGCAATACTTGTCCATATGTGATGGAAATTAACAACATTTCTTTCCCTCTTGAAAAATTCTTAATAAAAGATGGATTCACTTGCACAAGTCGCAACGTGATTTATGCAATCCTTTGCAAGAGGTGTAATAAAATTTACGTGGGTGAGACTGGTCGTCGTCTTGGAGATCGGTTTAGAAAGCACCTGTATAATATAAATAAATAGGCTCAATGTCCTATGTCTAAACATTTTAACAGTGTTGACCATAACGGCATATCAGATATTGCAGTAACTGGTATTTTATATGCAAGCAATACCCATGATAGAATCCACATGGAAAGTAGACTCATAAAAAGATTTGGTACGTTGGCTCCATATGGAATTAACCAAATTCATAATTTCACTTAACTGCAGAATCTTGTTCCCGTTGTGGTTTTTACTGTAACTTTGGATACTTCCACCTTTTTCCTATATCCTTTGTCCATGTTTGTTGTTGTTTTTCCTTTCTTTTTATTTAACATAAATATTTTAAAATACAATATGTTTTAAGAATGTTATTATTACTTATGTAAGTATTGTAAGAATGTATTTTATGTTGTACTGATGAAGGCATTAGCCGAAACGTTTACTGTCGTATCAGTCTAAAAATAAAGCTCAAATTCATTGTTTTCATTGCACAATTTGTTTGTGTATTTTGTATTTTATTTAAAAGCTTTATTGCAGTCCCATACTATATGATGTGTATATGTAGCATGTTATTACAAATTTTTCACACCGAAAAAAGTGAAGATTATTTGAACTTAACCTTTGACCCCAAGTATCTCTTCATTCGCTGTTTCAAATATAAGTTTGGGTGACGATTTTCTAATAAAGTCACTCGTCGTTGAACGATGACTGTCCGAATGAAAATGAAGTCGGATTGAAAAATGAAAACGTTTTTTTGGGACAGCTGGGGTAAAAAATAAAACCCATACCTAACAGCTAAGCTGGAAGGTGTCAATTATATTTAGGTCACGATGAGGCTAGAGCGCTCTTTGAGAGTAAATTGGGGCTGGGTTAGGGTTGTCCTATCTCGCTTGCCCTCACCGGGACACTCTGAGATGGGTGTTTAAAAGAAGTTTATGACAAATTCTTTTGTATTATTTAGAACACATTTACATGGAAATTCTTGTGGTTAAAATAGTTAGCGCTACATATTTTGCATGGGTGTTTCATTTATCTGCAATTTGTTTATCCCTTTAACGTATTTATAAAGCTCCATGCTACTCATTTGTAGTTAAACGTGCACAGTAAGATTGATTCAACTTCATAAAAGTAACTGATACAGCATTTCATTGTTGCTCTGACAAATAGTGATATTACTGTACTTGAGCTGAGCTTGTAACAGTATTTTGAAAAAATTGGAACGATATTGGGTCTTGTCATTGTCTGGATATTAGTGACAAGTTTCCATAGCGGTAGATGATTGCTTATTTTGGCTCTGGTTTTCAACGCAGCTAAGTTTTAATTTACTTTACATTCGTTTTATCCGTAGGTGTACTATTTGTTCGTTGAAGAAGGCTCTTTGCCGAAACGTTCGCTGTTGTGTGACGTCTGGTCAGGCTTACTCATACCCTGTGTGTATGTTATCCATCTACTTTCCATATCAGTAGGTCCCGACATATGGGATCGAATGGTAACCCTAGGTGCGGGGTAATGTATTTTACTCTTCATTTGTCATTGTGGATTTTCCATAAAATGTAAAAGAAGAATTGCAACAATGAATAAAAGGTGATGGAATAATATTTAGTTAATCACCCAGGTGCATCGGCATTACATGAAATTAATTAAACAATTTCTTACTTGATATCTTTGAAATGTCAACCTATCTTTTAAATTTCTTTCATCGTAATCAATTAAAAATATATCAATACAATAACAATTCCTTTGTCTGTACAGACTGCGTGACGGAACTAATATGTTTGAGGTACATTGCAGGCCTAGATATCGTTTTATTAAATCCTTTATATTAACTCGTGGGGTCTGGTTTTTGCCTTGATTGTTTGCATAAAAAAATTGGATCCATTTTTAACCCACTTCCTTGTATGCTATCGAGCTGAAATTTTGCAGGCATACTCGTACCGACAATCAAAATGATGTATCAAAGTCTCAGATCGATCAAATGTACTGTAAAGAATTTCTAGATTATCTCTATGAATCTCTTTGTAGCATGTACATTTTTGTGCTGGACTGTCGCGGTATGTATTATAGTGAACAAACTTTTTAATTTTTCCTGTCGTGCGGTGCGGTGCGTATTATATTGACGATACTTTTAAAAAATATATTCGCGATCTGTAAATGTTATGCTAATCTGTCGCTCTGTGCGCATTATATAAAACACGTTTATATAACCCTTTTCCCTGATCAAATCTAGCTGAAATTTAGCAGGCAGACTGTAGTAGTTTTTTTTTACAATAAATCCTTTTCATATGAGACATAACTAAAATTTTAGATTTTTAGGATTGACGTGCGATGAGTATAATAATGATCATACTTTCAGTTATGACTCATAAATAAAGGTATTATAGTCAAAACTTAGTTTTTTAAGGTTTTCTTTACGTAACCCGTTTTCTTTCTTTTCTTTTTTTTATTCCATGTTGAATAAGACATCGAGTCCAAATTTTGTATCTCTTTTCAAACCTATAAGTGCACCTGAAGCAGCGTTCACGGGTTAAGTAGAAATGGCACATTTCCGGATTTTGCTGCTAGGACACAGCCATCCTTGTTTATGTTCTTCAACTTTTAAACTCTTTAGAACAAAGTGATCTTGGGAGCAGCATTCTTACCCAAGAATTTTCCAACCTTCACTGAGACACAAAACTGGGGCCCCTCTCATTGCTGGTCAAATGCACCTTCCGATCCAAAATAGTTCGTCTAATAATCCAACCGTCGCTAATGCCTAGACCATCTAGGTCAGTGGTTCTCAAAGTGGTCCCTACGGAGCCCCAGGGGCCCCTGATACCATTCAGGGGGTCCTTGGAAAAAAATTGATTTGGGGGTCCCTTATCAACGTCATGGGGTCCGCGCAAGGTTTAATTTAAAGAATTAAAATTGTGATCCACGTGTGTTATTATGAATATTTAAATAACAATAACAATAAATAAAATAGTATCTGAACGCTTTTTTTAAATAAACTAATTTAATACACATCTTATTTAGTCACGGAATACAATGTTGTTTTATTTAGAAAAGAAAGTAGAACCAGGCAGAGGCGTCACTAGGGTTGGTGTCACCCGGGGCGGTAGCTCATGGTGTCACCCCTTCAAGACTGAAGGGGCCGTCCATAAATGACGTCACGCGAGGATGCCGAGTCTTACTCCCACCCTCCGCCAGCTTCATACTTATACCCCCACCCTTTTTCACCATATGACGTCACAAAGCTTTGACCCCTCCCCCCCCCCAAGCCATATTTTATAAATAAAAATTAGCATGTTGCAAATTATGTTTTGTCATTTAAATATGTATTTAGGTTAAGTCCGCGCTCTGATGTCGTAACACGCGTGAAGCCATCGAAAACGTCATTAAAAAAACGGTAAACAATCAAATATTTAAGTGTAACTTTTATTTAAAGTTGCGCATTTTTTTTTAATGTGACGTCACATTTTAACCCTACCCCCTCGTCACACATCGTCACCGATGCGTGACCCCAACACCCTAATACGGATTAAAAGGGGGGTGCTGAACGGGCTAAAGCCAGGGGCCACCAATAATTTAAGGTACTCCAAACTTATTATAGTGTATAATAAAGATGCAGGCAAATGTTTTGTATGAATCCCTGAAAATGCCATTGACATTCATACGGCAATGCTGCAAATATGAGTAGGAAGTATAACGGAAACTAGGCTATTCTTCGTGAGAAGTGCAGTGTTGCTCTTTATGTGCCGTGCACAGCTCATTCCCTTAATTTGGTTGGGAAAAGTACAGCAGATTGTCCTGATGCAGTCAGATTTTTTGTCTTCTGAAAATTTTTTTATACCCGGCTTGTTGCATCTACTCATCGTTGACAGGTACTTTAAAAATACATGAAATTGATACATGTTAACAAAGCCTTGTGTGACACAAGATGGTCAGCCTGACATGATGCAGTAAGGTATGTTAATAACTTATACCATGCGAATATCGCAGCACTGGAAGAATTAGCAACAAACGAAAATCAGCCACGTGACTGTCTACTTGAAGCAGAGATTTCTAAAGGAACTTGAACAACTGGAAGTCGCTATTTTACTTGAAATTTGGGAAACAATTTTAGAAAGGAAGTCTCTAATTGAGTTTGTTAAAAGACAGCATTCTTAATTTGATTCCTATGAAGACAAAGTAAAGGACAAGTCCATGATAAAAAAGAGTATGAACAATCTTCAATGCTATCAACAACAAAAAAGAGAGAGAAAAGGGCGTCAGTTTGATAAAGGGACATCACCAAAACAGTATTCTCCCCGAGACAAAAGTTTCAAGGTTGAGGTATTTCTGGTAATCATTGACAAACTTTCTTGAGCCCTACAACATCGGTTAGGCCCATATAAAGACATCCATGAGAAATTTGGCTTTCTTACAAACCTATCTGAGCTCAGCAATTTCGCCATCCGATGGGCAGCAGCCAAGATAATGGAAGAATATTCAAGTGATTTCGAAGACTGCTTACCTTCAGAATTAGTCCAATTTTCAAAACTCTTTTAAAAAGTTATTGTCCAGGCTCAGGGTAAGGAAAAGGAAGTACCACAATGCCAAACTCAAAACACGTGCACAGAGCTAAACATTTTGCTGCTTTTGAATGAGCTAAATTTCACACAGCTCTTTACAAATGTACACATCGCACTTCTCATCTATCTCTCAATGATGACATCAAACTGCAACTGAGAGCAATCCTTTTCAAAGTTGAAAAGAATATAAAATGAGTTAGAATTTGCACACATACAACAAAGACTGAATATGCTCTCTCTAATGAGCATTGAAAAAGAACTTACTTGTAAGCTTTCTTAGCCTTACTGACTTGATTGATAACTTCAACATGAGAAAAAGTCGCAAACGAAAGTTGTAGGTTCAAATAATAATAATACATATTTTTCAATATTTTTTTTATTTCAACTAGAGAAAATAATTCGTTACCCTATGAAAAAAAAAGTTTTAAATTTTTATTTTACAAAATACGGAATAACGCGTAATATTATTCTTTATGGGGGAGCGTTCGTAACCACGAAACAGCGTAAGTCGGGATGGGACCGTCGTAACCGGGGGACTACCTGTATATAAACATGCATATCACGCCTTTAATAAATATATATAAAACAAAATATTAACTCAAAGACATTGAATTCATAATTTTCGTCTAGAAAAAACATCAACAAAGAAAACCCATCTTTTGATATTTTTTTTGGGGGGGTGGTGGGGGGATAAAAATCTTATCCCCCCACACCCCACTGTGGTGGGGGGAGTCGTGAGGTGGGATTCGTCCATGGTGTCGGTGTGTCAAAGCCCAAATAGATTATATCTTTTAAAACATAAGATACGGCCTCTTTCATGTCCAGCCTTTTTTAAAGATCTCTCAGCTGCGACGTTTCTTTTCGTTTTTTTTCTAATTTGTTTTAATGTTGTTTGTGTGTTGGGACTGTTTTATTATTGCAAGTTAACTGATATTTTTTAATAAAAAGTTTTCGCGTTTAACGTATTTCTTTGTATTACTTAATTTCTTTCTAGATGAAAAACAATGTGTCTTCATTTTTTTTCTGACATAAAATCGTACACAATAAAATTTTAGGCTCGGTGTCACCCCCTGATGGGTGTCACCCGGGGCGGCCCGCCCCCCTCGCCCCCCCCAGTAACACCACTGGAACTAGGGTAAATTCCACAGCTGTAACCAATCAAATTATTTAGTTTATTGAAAGTTCAAGTTTGATACGTACGACACGCGGAATTCCTAAATATAGGTCAGAAAAGTACAATTTTTTAACGTGAAAATCCCGAGGGTTGCAAATTTGGGTAATTTTCGTTGTGTCGGAAAATTATATGTATGTAAATTGTATCCTTTCATCAAATATATATTTTTTTTCAATAGGGCTTTACTGCAGCATTTCATTGAAAAAAGCTAGTAATCATTAAAAGTGGTTGTTACAACAGATATGACAATGAGTGAGCTGAAAAAAAATGCTGACAATACAGTGTTGTTAAATATTTGAATTATGGCTAAATGTTTGGAAACATATATGAAAGTTTACTGAATTAAAAAGATTTGCTGAAGTTAAAGCTATATCGTTGAATTTATGGCATATTTAAAACAAGCTATAGCAAATGATACCCTGGCAAAATTTCTCCTTCGAGGCACTGTAGAAGGGGGCCGGCTAGACGTCGACAGCAGAAAAGCTGGCATGACAACATAAAGGAACGGACATGGATGAGATTGAATAAATTAGTGACCGCCGCTCAAGATAGGCTTATGTGGAGATAGTTATCTGTTACTGTGTCCATGTGCTCCCCCTAATGACCGCAACATTCACGGGACTGATGATGATGATGTCATTTATCGACATTATTTATTCGCAAAAAATCTTAATGAAAGTTTGCATGGATCACTTCATTTTTTCATTAGAGCAGTTAATGAAATGAAAAGGAATGCCTTCAATAAGAGTATATTTGCTCAACATTGTTTGGAAAATGATGAAGACTATAATCGTTTACTTATTCACACAGAAATACGTTGGTTATCAAAGGTGCATATTTAAATCGATTGTATACTCTCTTTGATTCAGTGTTGAAATTCCTTGAAAGCAAAGACAATGATTTGTTACGCAATTAACTAAAAAAATTAAATATGCCTTTATGACTGATTTATTTGCAAATTTGACAAAACTCATTTGAACTTAAAGGTGACCCCTTACATTTAATCAAAACTAAAAGCACAACATCTGCGTTTGTTGCAAAACTTCAGTTTTGGGAAAACGAGAAGATTCTGTTTCCGAATATTTCGAAATTGCAAAACAGTGATGAAGACTTGCTTGCTTACTGTAACACTTAATCGCACTTAATGCAGTCTGAACCAAAAATTTGAAGACATCTTTCACTTTGAACTTCCCCACAGGGAGTTGAACCCTTTGCACGTGGACAAACTCAAATCCCAAAATCAAATGAATACATACTAATGCAGGAGCAGCTTTTTGAAATATCTACAAATGTGGAACTTAAACCAATGTTTGAACAAGGATCCCACCAATTCTGGTAACAAAATTTAATAAAGATCCCAATTTTATATCCTGCTTTATGGGTTATTGTATAGAAGTTGACTGCTTAATTCCCGTCTTCCAATTTGTTATAGAAATTATTCAATGCCCCTATGAACATCATCTAACACACACACGCACAGACACACACACACACACACACACACAAACGAACATACACACACACACACACACACACACACAAACAACAGCAACCGACTAGAAATTAGTACTCTTGGGGATTTGAGGTTGCTACTAACAAACATAGAGTCGGACATAAAAACACTCATAAATTCTAATCACGTTCATCCAAGTCATAAATTAAAATTTAAAGTTATTATTTCAATAAATACTTCGTCATCAAAATTGTCCTCTTTTGGATTGGTGATTTTGTACTATGCATGTATGCCGGTTTTTCACGTGGGGGTCTGTGGGCAAGTTTTGAATATAACAAGGGGTCCATGGGTCAAACAAGTTTGGGAACCGCTGATCTGAGTGAAGAATTATATCTTGCTCGGGAGAGATATTTATGTAGCATATTGTAATTGTCTTGCAATTTAAACATTTAAAAAAATATGTAAATGGCAGCTCCGCAGTCTAATGATAGAATACCTGAGACAGTGGCGTAGCATGTCATTCTGTCACTTGAGACTGGAAAGATTTCCCACAACACCAATCCCATTTAAAAAATTGTTATAAAAAAATAATCAACTTTTTTTTTCGTAGTTAAGTAATAACACTAACATTTTAAATTTGTAAGTTAGAAATAAAATTGATGAGCTTTTAATTTTAATATAAAATTGGAGTTTTCTGCTTTTCGTCATTACTAGGTCCTTGAACGCTCTGTCAATATCAATGGTATCAGTCATTTCATATTGAAAAGCCAAAACTGGCCGACTAGTCAATTGTAGTGTGCACCTTGTTTGTAGTATTTAATTTTGATTAACTGAATCTTAGAGAAATACTTCTGTTAGTTGGCATTATACATGGCATTTTCAAGTAATATTCAAAGTAATATTTATAATATTTTACAGCATAGTTCTAGCTTAAATATCGTAATAAAATTATCATCAATCTTTAAAACTATATTCCCTGTAATTATCCGGAGATAAATAGCTCTTCGATCAGATTAAGAGAAAAAAAAGTGTGTATGTTTAGACTTGTTAAGAACTGTCGCATAACAAATGAAATAGTGATGTGCCCGGATAAATAAAGAACTATAACTACGGGTATTTATTTTAACTTAATATTAATCAAGAGTGAGTGGGCACAAACACAAACTTTCTAATATCAAAGCATGCTTTTAATTTTTTTATAGAAAATCTTACTATGTCTCTCCGGTGGACACATACGTGGTAATGTAGGCTCAGTTCACGTAGTATTTTTTCGGTGAACTTAATGAGTGGTGGGTACGCTAATGAGGTTATTAATTATTCGATTTAGGGTAATTAAAATCACTTAATTATTCAAATAAGTAGTTAAAACCGTTTAAAAAGAATTAAAATTACGTAATTATTGCCCGTTAATGAGTTGTCATGTTGTAATGCGAGTTCCCAATTAGGTAATTAGTTTGGTAAGTAATACATATAACGCATTGACTTGCTCAAGTTGGAGTAATTATTTCCCTCTTTATGATTCAATTGTTGTCAGTGGCGGATAGGTCTTGTTTGTTGTGTTTGGGTGGTGGATTTGATTATAATAAATTATGCAATGGTTTCAAGGGGGCGTGGTTGGAAGGAATTCGGTGGTATATATTATAAGTAATTATACAAAAAGATGAGTTTAAGGGGATGTAATCGAATCTATGACTAAGTTTTAAAAATATGTAGCTATATTTATTATCTTGTTTCTATAATTATTTCACATTAGGGAGATATCTTTTAAAAAGCATTTAATTATTAGTGCATTTGTGTTTATGTATTTTTTTATATGTTGAATAGTATTTAATTAATGAAATGTTCTAAAACAAATTACAACAAACACAAAAAGGTAAAACAAAGCAAGTATACAGTAGTACAATTTAAGTGGATCTATTGCAGTTTACAAAATCGTAGTTACAATACAATTATTATAAGGATTTATTACAAATTTGATAATGGTTTTCTTAACAAGTAATACAATAACAAATTATAACTAATGAATATATGTCATGAATTATTTTATGTACAGTTAATTTATGTACAACTAATATAAAAACGTGTGGTAAAACACAATAAATCACATTTAGCTAGTTGCAAATAGATATATACGTTATATATTATAATAGTAAATGACAGATATGTAAATATTAGTAATATATCACAATCGTCTATGTCATCAAGTCAAAGTCAGAGTGGTATGTTCCTAGTGATGTATGGTGCATGTGGCCTAGTGGTTGCATAACCTACATGGCCAGAGGAGAGGTCGTATCGTTGTCGGGGTGAACCTGTCTTTCAATATAAAAATATGAAATAAAGTTCATATGTTGCTTGTATGTGTTAACAAAATAACATTGTGTTTTGAACACCATGTTTGTTTTTTTTTACATTTTTCCTGCTTATTGTATGTGAGAAATTTCATTAGACTCTCTTTATCAAATGTGTTGTGTTGTTTTCTGAGCTGTGTTGTGCTTGTTTTATTATAGTCCCTGAAACAGAGGTATGTCTTACTACAAAGGGACTCCATACCCTCTCCCTCATATTATAATTTTAAAAAGCCCCGGAGTTCTTTTTCATAATTATAATTCCCAATCCCTACAACCATAAAAATCTTCTTCCACATCTCTATTGTCTTGCATAAATGAGTCCTTATGTAATGACAAACTTCTGAGGGAAACCACTGGTTGTACATGTCATAAAATTCTTGACAAATATGGGGCCTAAAAGTGTCAGCTAAGTCTTATTTTGTAAGGGACAAATAGAGACTGTCCGTATCCATTTTACAGAGTTGAAATCGACCCTATCTATAAAAGTATCTATAACATCAAAATAAAACTCTAGCATTCTAAGTTTAGCATACTGAAATACGAAAAAACCTATTTGGAGAGGGATATATTAAAAAAAAATTAACGTCTCTATATTGTAAACTACGTCAAACGGATGTGTCTTTTTGAAATCTAGGGTTAATTACGAGGAGACAACTAATATTACCACTACAGTAAGGCGTGTCTGCTTGTTTCGCCTTCTTTGTCAATGTCTTACCATAGCGTTCCATAATGACTTTATTGTCTCACTCGTTATGGCGAAAACGTTGTGTCTAACACCCTGATGGGATAATATAACTCCAGTATGATCCCGTTACATAAGTGGGTAATGCTCTAGATTGAATCACTTTTCTCATTATTATCAAGATGCTAAATTGGTTTTCGCTCGTGATTAAATCAGTTTCTCTCGATTCAATGACATACTTCGATTAAATCAAATACCTGCGTATGATCCTTTTATATAATAAGATCCTATTCAAGGTAATATTATCAAGGTATGTATTAAATATGAATAAGTTACATGACTGCATAGCATCACAATTAATATTATTGTAAACCTTCGTTTATATTCTATAAAATAGCTTAGGCAATAGGTATTTTCTCGAAAATTCAAGTTTTAAATTACTACTAACTTTACCCACACATTAAAGAAAATTGTTACAACTACTTAATTTACAGAACTATTTTTAATTTCCAAAGAAATGAACCTGCTATAATTTTAGTCATTCACGTTTTAAAGGGGGCCCAAGGAGTGGAGGACTAATGCTAGTATCTTATGTTTGCTTGATTGAAAAAAAACAAAATTAGAAACACATTTTTTTAATTTTTCCCCATTAAAATCAGTTATAAATAATGGCGATCTAACGGAAATTAAAATATTATTTTTTTATCATACCCGAAAATTCAGATAAATAATTAGTGTAAAACTTTAAAACCGCCCCCCCCCCAAAAAAAAAGAAAAATAACAAATAAAAAGACTAACTAATAACGAAGACACTGCTATCACAAAATTTAGAATTGTCGATACTATTTTAGATAGAAAATGAAGTAAATAATTAGAATAATATTAAATTAAAATTTAGTATTTTAGATAAACAAAATATGAAGTAAATAATTAGAATAATATTTTTTTACAAATCTGATAAATAATAAGTTAAAATTTCGAAAGGTTGTCACATTAAAATCGGTTAAAAAATAACCGGATTTTGTTTCAAAGTTCTCTTGGAATTTCAAGAATGTATTCGATTTTATGATTACTTTTTAAAATTAATTTACATTTATATATCGGTATGCACATGAAAAACAAATAAATACTAGCTAATATACCCGGCACACCCCGGCCTGAATTACGGATCTCAATTGTACCCCACCAAGTAAAATCCCGTTATATAATGGGATCCCTTTCTCAGTCGAATCCCTTTCCCCGATATGATGCGATAATTCGCTGGTATTACATACCCCATTATGATTCTTTTGCATACATTTTTATTTTACAAAATTTTTATTAATGTTTTGCGTAGTACATCTTCGATTTTAACATTTTATTTCTAAAATTTAAAAGTGTGAACTAATCAGTCTTAACGCCCGACCCCCTACTGCCTGACACGTATTTAGACTTTGTGTAAAAAGCTCTGTGGTAGAATTCATAAACTATTATGAGACAGTATAACTCATCTATTTCATTAAATATCTTAAATTAACTTCACCGCCGTCACTCGAGTTCGTGGTCAGTCGGTTGGGCGGAAAATACAAAAGTCAAAACAATGACACATTTCCCGTGATGCAATCAAGCTGAAACTTTGCACATAGACTCGTGTTACCTAACAATGCATCGTATCGAAATTTCAGATCGATCGAATGTACCGTAATTAAATTAATGCATTTTTAGTTTATCTTTGTATAACTATATGCAGCGGCCTGACTTGTTTAATTCACGTGTCACGCTTAGTTAAGTCCAGCCATCCGTGACTACACCGTTTTTTTTTACAGCAAGGGGAGATCGGTCGGTTTTAGTCTGTAAATGTTTATCACGTTTGAACATAATAAATACATGTAGGTAAGTGTCATATATAGGTAATTAATTGTCAAATATGTAATTTAATTTTGCATTTAACTTTGTTTATTTATTTATTTATTTTTGTTTTTTTTGGGTGGGGAGGGGGGTATTATTATTATTTTTTAATGAAATATAATTGTCTACTTAAGTATGTTATACGTCTTGGAAAACGCGTGTTTAATTATTGCAGCTCAGGACAAAAAAGGCCTTTAATATAGAAAGTGTTTAAGGCACGTATGGTCTTGAATGAAATGCAGTATTATTCCCCTTTTATTTTTGGATGTAAATTGATACACAGCATACTAAAATTTGGAAAAGGCGTCTCCCCAAGTTCATCCTCTCTATATTTGGTTATTCGAGCATAACGAATTTTAAGTTTTAGCTGTTTGAAGTTTAAAAAATCTTGAGAGGAAATATCTTTTTTTTTAACATCATATTAAATGTTTCAAACAACCAAGAGCCCCGAGAATAAAAGAAGCGCGAAAAATATGCGTAGAACTGAACTTTGACGACTAATACAATTGTACCACAAGTCGAGTTCCATTAATTTAAACGCTCCTAAAAGTTCATAACATAAATAATAAGGATTATACTATTGTTTAAATTTTATGCGTCCTATTTATAATGTATTCCTGTTCATTAGTTTGTCTGGTACTAATTGAGTGAATTAATTTTCAATCTTCCCTTTCATCGAATGGCATAAAATGTTTCACGTTTATATATCATTGTGATAATTAACGCAATCGGATAAACATGTCTTAATTTACTAATTTTTCGAGTCAAATATGTTGAATTAATTTTAATCTTTTTCTATAGCCTAATGGACCATGGAGCTGTTCATGGCTAATAAGGTGGTCGGACACTTCGACACCGGACGATTCGACCCCGGACTGTTCGACCCTGCCAGTTCGACCACAGGACGTTTCGACCCCAGGACGTTTTTCAACTGTTTGTAAGTGTATATTTTTGTTCAATAGTCCTATTATAACATAAATGTTAAAAAATAATATTTCATACTTTCATACTGTTTTAATAAATATTTAACTATATTATTTTTTACATTGTACTATTATAAATTAAACTTTAAATATAACTAATTGATATTATTTTTAATTTTTAAGAGATAATAATATTAAACTATGTTATTTTTTTAATCGTAAATCATAAAATAAACGTTAAAAATAACTATTTCATACTGTTTATTATTTTAAATAGATAATAATTTTAAACAATTTATTTTTATACCGAAAATATATTTAAAACATAAATCAATATACATAATTTGAAATGTCTGTCTTTCCGTGACGCTACTAATTTTAGAAAGCAGCGCACCAATTTACAGCAACAAAAATAACTTTTTTCGAATGTTCCACATAAAATTGTGCAATATGAAAATAAATAAATAAAATAAAAATAAATAAAATAAATAAAGTTATGTATTACATTAATTTTTATTCTGATATGCATTTTTTCAAAATAAATAGATTTCAGCTGAAAACTTCCGTAATTTTTGACGGGAAATACACTAGTAAATAAAATAATAACAAAGAATAAATAACACCATTTCACGCCTTAAAAAAGGAAGGGTCGAATCGTCGAGGGTCGAAACACCCTGGGGTCGAAACGTCCTGTGGTCGAACTGTCCGGGATCGAATCGCCCGGGGTCGAATTGTCCGTGGTCAAACCGTCCGTGGTCGAACCGACCGGGGTTGAAACGTCCTGGGGTCGAAATGTCATACGGTCGAACTGGCAGGGTCGAACCGTCCGGGGTCGAACCTTCCGGGGTCGAATCGTCCGGGGTCGAAGTGTACGTAATTCGTTAATAATTGGTGGTCGCCATAAAACTTCATACCATCAATAAGTAAGGAATTATTTATATTGAACTTTAAAGACCTAAGGGATTTTATATCGATTAACTTATTTCAAAATTGTCCTTATTTCAAATTGAATTGAAACTCTGTGCAGTGACGACAGCATTGACCTTAATTTTTTCATTGATGTAAAAAAATTCATTCTTGCAACATTAATTTAAAAAAGTACCTTTCTTAATAAATAAATAAAATTTTCTTTTTTTTTAATGGCAACGTGCATTATTTATTTTCACTATATATCTAGATAGATATATTCTAGCTAATACTATAATACATTTACAATAATAAAACAGAAAATTTTAAAAATATTTCTCACAAATACGTATGATACATAACACAAGAAAAGTTTTTCTCTTACTCAAAAAACTACTAAAATAAATAGTTCTTCAAATGTGTTAGAAGCTTCACTAGGTCTGTTGTAAAATATTTCATCGTGATTGAACGGATTTTTTATTACGAAGCAAGGCATATAGATGAATAGATATTTGGCCGTGTTAATTTATTGACGCATGGGTTTGTTAAATCATTTCTGTTTATTAAGGACTAGCAACAAATCCCGTCAAAGGACGGGAATAAGTGTAAGGTGACCTGTGAAGTTCATGGTAGGACATCACAACATTACCCACCACGTCTGTCCAGAGACCCTATCCCCCCTAACACCCCTGTCTGTCGCGAGACCCTACATCCCGTCCACATAGTTTGTGTAGAGACCCTACGTCTCGACCGGCCATACATGTGCATCATGTCAAAAATACTATAAATTACAGTTATAACAACATTTCCCACCCCCGTCTGTCCAGAGACCCTACCTCCCCTCCCGACACTGCAGTCTGTTCAGAGACCCTACCTCCCCCACCCCCACACGCGGTCTCTCCAGGGATCCTACCTCCCCTCTCCCCAAACCTAATAAATAACCCGTAAAAACGAAGTTTTTGACTACAAATCCCAACGCGCAACGCTCAAAATAAATTTTTGGAAATAACTGCACCAAAAATAACTCGTTTTGAACTTCGCTCAATATGTAAATGAGATTTAATTTTTCTCCGCCAGTGATTGGCTGTAAGAGACTGTAGGAGTTTGAGGGACCAATCCCTATCGATGACCGCACAGAAAATTGCCTTTTATTATATAGGATGATTAATGAGGCTCTATGCGTACGTGTTTATATATTCCCTGTTTTACATTATTTTTTTTCAAATTAAAATGACTAGGTCACTTTTAGCATATTTGTTTTTATATAAAAAAGAACTTTTTTTAATATTTAATTTCTCATCAGTTTAAAGTTATTACATTACCAGACAAAACAAAAATAACTTCTTGTTAAATATGTTTTGCTGAAGTGTCACTAGATGTTGATTTACGATTTAGGTTATGTAAATTAAAAATAATTTAAACCTACTTTGGAAGAAATGCAGTATCGTTGGTGTTCATTTTTTGATAGCTTTGACTATTTGACGCTACGGGTTTGGTTACTGAAATGTATGTAAATTCTGAATTTGGTTTAGACTGAGATTTCAATTACAGAGTCATGACTTTTTGTTTTAGAGTCTTGATTTTCATATTTTAGTCTCAAACTGATGGTTCTTTCGTCATCTGCTGTTGCAGATCTACTGGTAAATTGAGTAAAGTCTTTCACAGTAACTTTTTCGTCAAAATCGGCAATGGCTTTCCTCATTTCCGCATAAAATCTGTAAAAATGTAGGAAACCATTATTTTTAAACTGTTCAATTATATTTTTTTTATTTTCATAGATCAAAAACGAAATCGTAATTAATTTCTCACCTACGATCTAAAGAAGAGTTTGTATTCATTGAAGATCTTTTTCCGAGTAAATCTTGAAAAACAAGCGGAATCATGGTGGTAATAAATGAAACAAAGACGCTGTTGTAAGGAGATATGTGATAAATATCACCGTAAGCAAAGACACTAATAACCACCAAGGAAATTAATGATCCTGCAACAACGGCATACACCATGATATTTACAACCTGGAAAGAAAATATAACAATACGTTTAGATATGTTTTCTGTCTATCACTACATGCTATTTACTTATAAAAAAGAACAGATGTCATTTAAAAGTATTCACTCTTCTTTAGTCACGATTAAAAGGCACGCATTTCCGGATCAAAATTGTTTGTATTGGAAAAACAATAAAGTCTTGTTAGATTCCCCAGACAAACTTTATTCCGTAATTTATGACTTAAATCAGTGTTATTCGAAGTCTAGCCCGCTGGCCAAATGCGGCAAGGGGTTACAATTTTTAACTGGCATGTAACATCCAAACTAAATTAAACTAAACACGTATTCAGCAAACTAGAGAATACTCTTCTAAAGCTTTGGCAAACACTTGGGCAACCTGCTAAATCTGCTGGGGAGGGCATTGCCTGAGTGTAGGAAACACTAGCAACCGTAACCTCTCCAGCTATGACTAGCGCGTAAAGTCCTTTTCTTAACAAATTAATTAATTAATCGGGTTTTTTGTTCTGTAACAACGACATTGTAATTATTAGCTGAAGTTGTGTGCTGTTTTGGGACAAAATGCGATGACGTCAAATGATTGCCAAAATTTATTAAATTTTCTTGTTAACCAACGTGGATATTGATTACAAAAAGCTGATATAGTCATGTGCTTTTATGTCCTTTAAATTTAAAGATGCCAGATGAAGAAATTAATAATGTGATTTTTTTTTCTCGATTCGGAAAATAAATAAATGTGGTTCATTAAAATTTTAAACAGTTTTTATTTCACAAATTTTTCTAAACATCATCATGATGTTTTTTATCAAATCACTATATAATTATTTATATATAGACATAAACACCATTCACGAAATTGTTTTCAACCAATACTTCTTTACACGTTTTTAAGAGGTTATCAAAAACAGTTTATTTTAATATATTACCATTAGGATAAGGAAATTAAAGGACATGCTAGTTACCTTTTAAAATAATAACAATTTTTAGAAGAATATAAAATTCTAATCTTCTAAATATGAAAACAATTAGGTCGTATTTAAGACAAACTGTATATTTTTATCACATATATATAATTAAGCAAAAAAAAATGTTAATACCCTTGTCTGTTTAGAAAGTTAAAAAATTTTATTTTAAAAATTTACCTTCGACACTGACCATTTCTCAGGTATACCTGGACAGTCAAACTTGAGGCAGCGAGAAAAAAATTGTCGAGAGACATATGGGACGTCCTTCTCGTCCAAGAAAACAAAGGGTCCTTTGTTAATCAGCAGTAAACTTCTGTTTTCTATGTCGAATTGTATTTCAGATGTATTTGGAGGATCTGCCACTTCACCAGTATAAAAATAAAGATTTTTTTTTGACAAAAAATTATTTCTACAATACTTATTTTTAATGTATTTTAATTTTTGTTTCCTGAACGCCATATTTGTGAGTGTGCAAGCTACACCATACCATGTTCAAGCAATTCCAAAAAATATTCGCGCAACTTTTAACTTAATTTTGTATATTCTGGGTATATTCTTTCACCGATAAGGTTAATGTTTTCTTTAATTCCCCCATGACCTCGTGGTCGTAGGAGGTTTTATTTTTTTCAATAGAACTTTCTCGGGGCTTGGTAGACCTGGCGGCGCCTATCTCTTCTTCAAGTCAGCGTTGGGCAATTTAGCAATAGTCAATCATAAGTATTTTTATTTTTGCTTAATGTGGGCTTATAAAGGAGACTATAAAATCAAATGTTATGCATATTTGCAAGCTCATTAATGTTACATGTGAAACAATACTTGTCATTATGGAAATTTTAAAACAATTAGGGCCAACTAGCTACCTTACGACCTCAAGATTAAAGCCACCAGTACATCACCCATCATTTTTTTACCAGTTACCATTCCGCAGTGTACTTAACAACTATCCAATGTTTCTTTTCGATAGGTTGAATGTTGTAGTAAAGCATAAAAGACAGACTGGCATAAATTCACTATATATATATATATATATATATATATATATATATATATATTGATACAGGTCAAATTATTATTTTATTAGAAGTTTAAAGATGAAATATGAAGATTAAATGGAATGAAGTTTATTGACATGTTTTACGCTAAATTATGTACTAAAACATAAACTTCTCTAGATTATGTGTATAGAGAGCTGTAATGCTGTAAAATTAACGGTGAATTTTGACATTTTAAGATACCGAAGTTATTTTTAAGGTCATTTACGATTTTCTTACGGTTCTATGCTTTTACAATATTACAAAAAACATGCCTATTCGCAAAATATTGTTAAAAGATCATAAATATTCCCTTCATTTATGTTACTGATTTAAACTTACGAGGATACAGATTTTTTTTTAAACTTACCTGCATTTTGAATATCATGTTCGGGTGCCACAATGTTTACGTGGATCCTCTCGTTGGTCTCTATAAATGTGTACATACAATAAATTTAATTAAATCATAAGATAATTTGTTACTTTCAGATGTTTTCTAAACAATCTTTAAATTAAGGTAATAAATAAAGTTGCACAGAATAGGCCCGTTTTTTTATAAATAGAGAAAACGTGTTATATATTGTCCAAATATTTTTAAATAGAACATAAGCACTTTAAAACGCTAAATCATCATCAAAGAAAAAAATACCAAAAGTTAAATTTTTGACAACAGGAATTAACGAAATTTACAATGATTTTTTGTCCCTCTTCAATGAAACGTTTTGTTGCATAATAAACACAATACATAAGCTTGAGATATATTTTTAAATGGTATTTTTAATAATATTCAAACATATGATCAATCATTTTTCAAACAATATTTATATTTTTTTTCTCATTTTTCATTTAGTAATGTATATCCTTATCTTAACCCATTAACTGCCAATTGTTTTTCTCAAATATTTTTGCTTAATTGGTATCAATTGAGATCATCTTAATAAAGAAAACATGTATTTTAAATCACACCAGTAGTATTTATTTTCAAAATGTCAAATTTTTGTTCAGTCCCAATAGGGGATCATGACTTATGCTGTCTGGTTTTCATGCCATACTGGAAAACACTCAACATGGAGTCCAACGTTACATTCTCTGATTGAAATATGTAGTCGCATGTTCCTCTTTCTTTTTTCTTAATTTCCTTGTCATAGGGCACTTGTTTATTCTGTTGAATCGAGCAGCCCCTGTTGCTCGGATATCAATGTCACGCAATGCTTTAGGAAGGCGAATCCTGTGAATACGTAATAAAATAAATTTTGTGAGCACTTGGGGTCTCCAAAATCAAAATCATTTTTAAGACAACATATGCCCGAGGTCCGGAAACGCTTACGTCATCATCAGTACCTGTACTTTTGCCTTCATAAACCTGCATCTGGTAACAATAGCCTGTTTGAGAGCAGCGAAGTGTCCATTGTTTGAATCCAAATCTCAAAGGCTTGCCACGTATGAACTGCTTCAGGTAATGGTGCCCGTAATATCGGACAATTTGTTCATCAATTCTCAAATTTTCATATAAAAACAAACCAAATTATAGAAAGTTTTCGTTGAGTTTGTCGATCAATGGGCGAATTTTGAAGAGCACAATATTCTTAGGACCATTGCTGTCGTTTTCATCATCAGTACTTTCAAATCAATCGTCATTTAGACTATCATGAATTTAGATGTTAGAGAGAGTCCTGTGTCTTGCCAATTTCTGTAAAACGCAATCATAAAATACTTGCCGAAATTGAAGACAGTATCAGTTATGGGCACCGAATAAGGGGCGAACTTTGTGGGTCAATTGTACCCATGAAAATAAAATCCATAAAACAAGTGTGATTATAACGCTAAGCACTACGAATAATCACTACAAACTACAAATGGTGAAAAGAAAACACTTTTATATACGTTTAATTTTCCTTTCAAAACCGGCGTTCCGTCCACGTGACGAAAAGGGGTAGTTTGACCGGAAGAATGATCTCACGCGGCCAACCAACCACGTGAATGGGCTAAATTTAGAATCAGCAGCTTACACAAAACCCTGGCGCATGACGCATGCATCTTTGTTTTCTCAGTAGGTATCAAATGGTGCGACAAGACGGTTTTAAGTTGGTGATCCCCAAATGAGGATTATGGCAGTTAATGAGTTAATTTAATCTCCTTTTTATATGAGTACTTTTGAATTACTGTTTATTTGATTATTTTCATATAAAGATAAACATTGTCGGAACTATAACTTCAAATAAGCTATGTAACATTTTGCCATTGAATGGTGCTGTAACGCATAAAGGACAAACAGACACGCATACCTTATTTTATATATAGATATAGCTATGAATGTTATTTTCATTTATCTTATGTATTTTAACACCATGCAAACAACACAAACACAAAATATAGTTATTAAACATGATCTGTGTTTAAAAGTAACCTTGTCCAGGCGGAAAATACACTCTACTGTAATTTATTGATAATTTCCGATAATTATTTTGCATTAGTGATATAGTTTAAGCTGTTAAAGCGAAATGATCGCAATCAAATCTAAAAATACATCACACCTTCTGGACAACGTTTACAATTAAGTCATGATTTTAAAAAAAAACATCACTGCCTCTTCATAAAAGTAACTTCTGTTATCAACTCTAAATTGTGTTTAGAAAACTCAAATACGGCAACACACTTAACAGAATGTTTCTTTTCCGACATTAAAAAAAAATGTATCCTAAAAAATTGATTTTGTTTCTCACAGTGTTTACAAATATTGCAGAACTGCTTCGCTTTATTAAGTAAACAAACCAACACAAAATATTTCTTTTAATAAATGATATCATTACGTCAACATTGATTATGAATCAAGTTGTACAATTACATCACACGTGTGGTTCATATAAAATATTTGGGTCGAGAAAATCACTTTACAGTAGAGGTTAAATAAATCATGCCTTTGAAAAACCCACATTCCCACTTATTTTAACTCTCTTATCAACTTCATAATTTGTTATAGAAAGCTAAACAATAGAACCACATTCAAAAGAATTTTCTGTTTTTGCCAGGTTTTTTAAAAATAAAAATAAATACTTCAAAAATTATTTGTATTTCTTACCGGTTCACAATTATTACATGGCTGTTTCGCTTTATTTTTCTTCAGTAAAGAAACCAACAGTGTTTTTATAAATGTCCATTAGTACTTAAGCATTGATAATTATAAATCAAGTTGTAGATTTTATTCCCACGGTCGGTTCATATAAATACGTGAGTCGAGAAAATTCCTTTACAGTAGAGGTTAACTACTGATTAGCAATGCATGTGTGCTGGTAACTCAAAAAACTACCCCGTGTTCGTTCGTCTGATGTAGTTTTGTAGGCCGTCTGGTAACATTTTTATAGTCCCGTTACTGTAAATTGTAAACACGTTTCCGTTTTCATGTATCATGTTGTATTTACGACTTCTTACTTTATTTTAATACATATATGCATTTAATTTTTTTTAAATACACATTTATAATAGTATTATTTACCATTGTTTAATATTTTGAGAGTGTTCTCAAAAGATTTAATCGTCATTGCCGTTACTGTCTTGTAAGTATTAAGTCGACATTCTTTATGGAAGAGCTTCAGAATCTTTGTCTTCAAATTAGTCTGACGACTCCAACAGTTTAGGTAATACACATAAGCATGTATCAGCAGCGTCACAATCACTTGGATGATAATCGTCCAAATTTGAACTTGCACAATAACAGTAAAAACAATCATAACCAATAAGCTAAGTATAAATATGGCACCCAATAAAGAGATAAAAAATGAAACACCAGCCCAAATTTTTTTAACTTTCATTTTACAGTCTTTTTTGTTACTACAGGGACTGAAAATTACAGTAAAAAGGCTCATAGCTACATTAAAAATAAAAAAGACAGCAACTAGTATACGCTCTATTTCAAGATCAACAAAACCCCATTGCAAATAGAAAGGGCCTTTTAATCCCTTTTGTTTGTAAGCCTTTATAAGATCTGTAAATTCCGTGTCAATCCACGCGAGCAAGAAGAATGGGAGGCTAAATAAGTGTAGAGTAATCAGGATTGTCGTGGACATTGTCGCAATATCTCCTCTAACCTGGGAAAATGTGAAAATCATAGATTTATGCATGCATATATATACATAGTATGTTTGCTTACAGTCGGCTAACTTTTTACATGGATTGATAGATCTCGACCAAATTTGGAACATATATATCTATCATTATCCCGATTGAGAGGCGTTTTAAGCTTTACATTAGTCTTCGTTAGGGACCTGGGTTCCCTTTAATTTTTTCTAAAAAATAGTGCTTATATAAGGAAAAACACGTGTTTTTTAATCTTGCTACCGGTCAAATTTACAGATGTAGACAAAACTTGGAACACAAAACATAAACGCCCATATTAATGTACTATATAGAATTAAACTCTATACTATCTTATTGGTAGCCGGGGCCAAACATGTCTTTCTTTTTTTCCCTATATGAGCTATATCCAAAATATTTTAATCCTTTGCACCTGGGTTTAGTGACCAATCTTCAACTAAATTGGCATATAAGAACTTGATTTCGCTTATTAAAATAAGGGCATTTAATTCCTGAATTCCATTCCCGACAGCCAAAAATTATTTTTTTTGTAAACGTTTAAAATGTATTCCCAAACAATTTTACACTATCTTGACCAATATTGACACATATATCAATCAGGATCCAGATTACAATCTACAGGGGTTTTAAACTTTACATTTTACAATGGCCTTATTTCTTATATAATATTTAAAATATTATTTTAAATATTGTTTACCGTCTTGATATATGCTATATGCTATATGGAATAAAACTCTTAAATCCTCTTCTTCAATGCCGGGGGCCCCGTATTTATTTGCTTTTGTAAACTTTGTAAAAAAAATTATTAAAAACAATATTGTGTTACAAATGAATTAAACTTGAGTCAAAGTTCGTAGCCGTGGCTTTTATTATTGTCACTGGTTTCTGTATGTACGTTTTTTACACGCTTTTATTTAACTCACACTGTTTGTATGCTGTATTTTCCATCCATCATTCCGTCAAATTTTGTAACGTAAAATTAAACCACTTTTGATGGTCCCAGAGATCTCAAAATGTTACCTCAGATAGATCGTGGATGACAATGCATTGTATCAAAATTTCAGATCGATCTAATGTAACGTAATTAAATTAATGCATTTTTAGTTTTTAGTTTATTTCTATTTATCACTCATATTAGTGAACCATAACTCAATTCAACCTAGAGGGATACAAGTAATTTCAATGTGTTGACGCCAGAAGTTGATTGTAAAGAGTTTTTATTATAAGTTTAATAAAATAATGTAAAAATATATATTTTTTTAAAAGGACACGCTTTTATTTACATATAGAAAGTGCACTAAAAAGAAGAAAAAAAAATGTTTCTATGAAAACAGGTGAAATCTGTGAATCTATCTACTGCACATAAAAGCGTGGGGCGCCCATCACAAATCATTTCTCATTGCAACTATTCTCTTACGCATAGATATATATTTCTAATTAATGTGATAGTAGCATTTATATGATCAAAGTTTGAAACTTTTACTGTTTATTAATATTCATACAAATTTGTTTTTATGTTTCGCAGCCTTGTACACGATTGAGAGTTGTGATGAACGCCCCACGCTTTTATGTGCAGTAGATAGGTTCACCGATTTCACCCGTTTTCATAGAAAATTTTTATTTTCTTCTTTTTAGTGTACTTTCTATATGTAAATAAAAGCGTGTCCTTTTTAAAAAATCATTTTTTAAATATTTTATTTTTTTTAGTCGTATTGTCCACTCTATTTTATAAAGTTCTAGAAAATTATTTTATTTAATGTTTTGCTTAATCTCCACTAACGTTTTTGCCAATGTTACCGGAGTCAATTTTCAAACGTTTAGCTAATTAGTTATCATGCTAGACTTTAATTGTAAAAATATTCACTTTGTTGTTTTTTTTGGTTTTTTCCTTGTGTGTGTGTGTCCCATAACCTTGTGGTAATAGGGGTTCAAATGTTTCCATTAGAACTTTCTCGGGGCTTGGTATACCTTGGCAGCGCCCATCTCCTCTCCAAGTCAGCTGAGGACTTCTCTAGCGATAATCATTAATCAACATTTTATTGAGGCTTTAACGTGGGCGAGTCCCCACGCCCTTCAGCTTGTGAGGCGAGCGCACTATTGACTTCGATATCCAGCACTTTGTTTTGTGCTTATATAAAATAGTCTAGAAAAAAATACACTTTTCTTTCTTTTTTTTTAAATCTAGGACACTTTTTCCCATTTTAGACCAAATTTTTACAGATGATGAATGTAATTTATTCTTATAATTTTTTATAATGTTGGACGCAATAATCTTCTATACAGAAAGATCGTTTTTACCAGATAAGATGATATAATATAGGACTTTTTAAAAATATGATCATCGGATGGATAGATGTATCTAAACCAAAAATATTGCACAAAAACATCACTAGCCCTATTAAACTACTATGTGGAATTCAATTCATAAAACTCACTCATTGGACAACGAGGTCCAAAATTATTTTCTTTAAGGGAGCTATATAAAAATGTATTTAAATATAGGCAACCGGCAGGGTGGACTAACAAACCATTTCTCCGTGCATCAGCATGGTGTAATATAACTGAGGGCGGCAAAATTAATTTTATTGAACTGCGGATGTACATTCAGAATAGAAAAAACCCCGTAAAAACAAAGTTTTTGACTATAAATCCCTTATATTTGAGACAGAACGTAAAGTATTGATTATGTTTCAACGCGACAAACATTTACAGCCTCAAACTGTGTGAATTCACACTGGGTAAAACACGAGATGTGGTCATCGATGGCTGTCGTGAAGTCAAGTAACCCTTAAAATGAAACAATAGCGACTGCTACATATAGTTTTATATAGATAAACTAAAATGCATTAATTTAATTACGGTACGTTCGATCGATCTGCAATTTTGATATAATGCATTGTTAGGTGACACGAGTCTATGTGCAAAATTTCAGCTCGATAGCATCACAGGAAGTGGGTAATTTTTTACTTTTGTTTTTCCGCCCGACCGACGTACGAAGAGATGACGACAGACAAGATTTCGAAGTTAATATAAGGGATTTAAAAATGAATTATTAAAAAAAAACAGAGTCATAAAAAGGGTCCATAAACCTTTCTTAAATAGTGTATTGTATAAAATAATCCTGAAGAAAATTCACGATTCAAAGTTATTATACTTTTAAAGCAAAAATGTGATTTATACCCGGGCCGCAGTAAGTTTCATGATGAGAAATCATACCGTTCTCTCGACAGCACAAGTGATTTAATTAGGATATTTTGCACGCCGGGAATAACTATTAAAAAATTAAAATAATTGAGGCCCCGTCCCTTCACTTTTATCAAATTTCACCTTTTTTTAAAGTTGTAAGCCTTATTTAGGCGCCCCTGTACCTTAGCGCCCAGTGATATATTTAACATAAGGTCCCCCATTGCTATAACTCTGACCGGTGCACAGCACATACTGGTTTAAATGTACAACTTTGATTTCCCTTCTAAAACAAGCGAACTTAGGATCACATCAAAAAACAATACAATACATTTTTTGCAATTGATAGAAAATTCGGAGATATTATTTATTATTATTACCGGTAGATTATTCTTAATATGTCTTTTCTAGTAATAGTCATAGGAACATTATTTTATGTATTTCATCGCTAAGAATATTTTGCAAGCTTTTGAGTACATTCCAGCAACGAGTTTTGGAATTTAAAGTTTTTAAATCCTTTATATTAACTTCATAATCTTGTCGTCGTCCCGCCCTTGTTCCCGCGGAAGAACACTTCCAAGGATCCTATCGAGCTGAAATTTTGCACAAAGACTTTTGTCACCTAACAATGAATTCTAACAAAAAATCAGATCAATGGAATGTACTGTAATTGAATTAATTAATTTTTAGATTATTTCTATGTATCTCTATGTAGCATGTAAATGTTTATGCTAGTCTGTCGTGCTGTGCGTATTATATTGATCATACTTTTATAATATTTATCGGATCTGTAAATCTTTGTGCAAGTTTGTCGCGCGGTGCGTATTTTATCATATATAAAGAATTTACAGTCAAAAACTTTGTTTTTACGGGTTGTTCAAATTAAAATAGACATTTTAAGGGGCATCCTATCGTGTTTTACTTATATAATCTATAGGAAATGTATTTTAAAAACGGGCTTTTACGCAAATGGATAGATCTCGACCAAACCTCGATATTTTAAGTCTTGTTTTTCTAAAATAAAATATTATAGGGCATTGAAAATTTAATATCCCTTCATTCGAGACCATTGCCTTCTTGATACTCTCCAGACATTATTCCCCATTTAATTTAAATGATCTTAACAAATATTGACACATATCTCAATCATAATACACATTGAAATCTGCATGGTTTTCAATTTTACATCTTGTACCGATTTGACCCGGAGACCCTAGTGTCGTTTTTTTAAATAATATAATTTATATAAATATTATTCTATTGATCCGTTCGCCATGAAACTTTGGGAAGTTTTTGAGTAAAGAACCGCGAAGGTTTTTTACCCTAAAAAAATTAACACTTATTCTCGCCGGGCTCCAAACCGTTGTTTTTTCCTTAAATGAGCAATATAAGCTATATTGTAAACTGAAGCTACTTGGTAAATGAATATATTTTGACATAACTTAGTACGAAAATGTCTGACGGCTCATATTAAAGTAGTACAAGGCATTAACTTCCTAATTTTCATTCCTTCGGGGCCGATGTCCAAAAAACTTTTTTTTTAGCTTCTCATATGTTATTCCAAAATCGACTTTTTAAAAAAAGATTAACGCACATTGTCATCGTGATCCAGATTGAAATTTAAGGGCATTTAAAACATTAAATCTTATACCGTTTAGTGTGGTTCCGTGGGCCCTAAAAAGTTTTTATTTTCTGAATAATCTTTTTAAATATATTTACTACTTAGGAATTTTGTTTTATGTGCAATGGCAAAACAATATATTAAATAATAAAAAAATAGTGGAGAGGTTTGCTTAATTTCCTTTTTGTTTGAAAGCTATTTAAATAATATTTTTATTTTTACATTGCCATGACACTTTATGAAGTTGTTTATTACACTTACTTGACTGTGTCTAGAGTATAATATTTCTTTTTAAATTTGGCATACTTTAGTTTCTATGCGATGCGTGATGGGTCAACTAGTTTTTAATAATAATTTAAATACATAAAAAAGTAATATAATTCCAAAATAATTTTTTCGTCTATAAAACTAAGCTTATATTAATAATACCTTTCCCTTTTCAAGCTTTAAGCAATGTATACTTATTTTTAAGGCCAAATTAAGATTAATATGTTTCATGGTAATTTGCATCATAAATTTAGAAACTACGTTGTTGTTTTTTTATTAAGATGTATTTTTAATACTAAATATGCATAACAAACCTTTTCTTCAAATGTACTGCAGCAACTTGAACAATCCGAACATGACTGACTCTAATTTTCAAAAGAAAAAATATAAAATGTTAAGTTGCTTTTTTTTAATTATCTAACACAGATGTACAAAGAACTATGAAATCTAGTACATTTAAAAGCCGTTATCTATTTTTTTTCTTCTTCATTAATTAAACTTTTATTCCTAAAACTAATATCAACTATTCAAATGACACAGCTAATATAACTCGGGGAAACATAAAAATACATGTCATAATATTCTAACTTTAATTATCTAATATTAATGAAACATAAATTGAAATTTCATTATCAATGCCTTCAGAGCCAAAGATCTACAAACAAAACAACCTGGTCCCGAAGTATAACGAGAATCATCGAGAATCGTTTGTAAAAATGACGAAGATTGTATGAGTTTGTCAGAATGTACAAGGTACATGATTTTGTGAGGTAGTTATGAATATGTATAGATAAATTTTGTGTCATGTTTTCTACTCTTCGAATGTTTTTGCCAGGGATGATTACTTCCCCCTAAGTCGAAACGGCTTTACTTTGCCTCGTCCCTGTCTGGGGGGAAAATGTCGCTCCATTCGACCAGTTTTTTTTTCTCAAACCGCAATGAGATTCTCCACCATTTTCAATATTTTATCAGCTAAGGTTTGTCAGCATGCGTCCAAAACTAGAGGTTTTTACGTATAGCTTCACACTAAATTGTAAGGGTAAGGCCCGAATTTTGACTGCCTCCAGCTGGTTGTTGCTCTTAGAGAAAAGGGCTACCAGACTCAAAAATAGGTAATCTTAAGATGGCCGGAGAAAACTTGGTTTAGCTTTTTTTCCCTTTCAACTTCCGATTACCAGTATTATTTGCCCATGTGTACGCATTGTGTAGATATTTCACACACACAAAGTATTTTTATTAGATAACGCTTGTGGTTCTTACTGATAAAATTTGCGCAGGCTAATTGCCATTTAGGCATGTTTGGTGATTTTTAGAGGGCTTCTAGTTCTGAAAATTGACATAGATGGCATATGTAGATATGATTCCATGACCACCTTTACCTTAAATCTCCTTAATATTGAACCTAAAATCGGTAGTTTCTCTACTCGATCTGTTCTAGCCTGGATCGATATAAATTATATTTTTTATAACAACCTTCACAATATAATATGAGATAAAATAGGTCAGCTGGAGTTGAGTGAGTACAGAGTCGGAGTGTAATACACGGTATGTGGACTTCAGTCGTATAAGGACATTATAAAATCATTAAGTGTTATTCTTTTATTTTGAAAAAATATCATTTGTCTTCAAATTAAAAGTGAGCACAGAAAAAGTAAAACTGAATACACTGAAATTGTTTAAAAACATACACAAAATTAATTTTTTTTGTTTAAATGGGTTTTTCTGAGCAGACAATTAAAACTTAATATAATTACTTACTATATAAAATAATCTTTTTTTTTCCTTTAGCAGTTCGGTTTTGTGGATGTTTAAACTTGTATTTGATATGGTCACAACAATGTCTTTATCAAGTTCACCAATTATTGATTTAAAGTTCTCCATTTCATCCAAAACATTTGAATCAATTACTGGGATGTCTCTGATAAAAAATTTGAGCATTGTCATAATATCAGACACATACTATTTATCTTTATAAATAAATTTTAATTTTAAAAAAACGTAAAAAACAAGTTTTTGAATGTAAATCCTTTATGTACGAGACGTAACTAAAGGAATGTTCATTATAATACGCAGCGCAAGACAATCCAAAAATACAAAGTTGTAGTTATGTGTCGTAAAACATCAATATACATAATTTGCAATCTCTGTCACGTCTGTAGTGTCTGTCCGTGACGCTACTAATTTTAGAAAGCAGCGCACCAAATTACTGCACCAATGCATCAAAAGGTGTGCAAATTAAAGATGCGCTGTAAACAAATATTATATGACGCCATTATTTTAGCTCATATTTTAATTTTGGAAAAGGGAACAAAGCAAAAAGAGGATTTGATGATGGTTAATTGTAAATAAAAAAACAAAGGGGGGGGGGCCGTAAGAGCCCTACAACCCCTATTATAAAATATTTTGTGTACATTTCAGAAAGTTTACTATTTCGTATTTATCAAACAAGGACAAGTTAGTTGGGCTTTTGAAAAAGGTCGCCCGTACGCACCATAAAAAAGTGCCTTTTTCAAAATAAATAGATTGCAGCTGAAGACTTCCGTCATTTATGACGCGTGATACGTTAGTATTTAATATAATGCTCACCGATCAGGAATATTTTTATAAAAAGTGTTGTCAATAAAATACGCACCTTATTTCGCGACAGGAAATGTTATTCAATAAAATACGCACCACGACACAATAGCAACAAAATTTAACATGTTACACAGAGATAAATAAAGATTATCTAAAAATTGATTAATTTAATTATGATACATTCGGTTTATCTGAAATTTTGATACGTCATTTTATCATCGGCACGAGTCTGCCTGTCAAATTTATTTCAGCTCGCTAGCTTACGAGGAAGTGGGTTAAAAATCGATCCAAAGTTTTTTCGACAAGGGCTCAGACACCACGAGTTAATATAAAGGAATTAAAAAGCGGTTATGTTTTAGTTACATTTACATATCTTAAAATATGTAATTTTAACGAACTATTTTCATTTTACTTACAAATGACGATTCTTAAGTAATTGTTCTTATCACCAGCACTCTGTTGTTTTTTTTTGTAATTATTTATACGATTTAACTCAAACATCACTATATGATCAGGAAAAGGGACATATAGATTATTGGATGGCTGGTAGAATGAATTGGTGAATAGTTGATGGATGGATTGTTTAGTAGATTGATGGATAGATAGATGGAGGGATACATAATTCTGATTCACTGATTTTAGAGTCAATAGCTAAATAATGCATATTTCTAATAATACATATTTAATTCATACTTACATTCTGCCCGAATCGGGTTTATAGATTAGAACATTAAATTTCTGCTCAAGAGCATAGTTGTGAACGTCATTACTCTCATCATGAGAACTGAAGAAGTGTCAAAATAAAAATGAAATATTTTTCTTTTCAATTACTTTGATCTATTATTTTATAATTTAATTTGAAACATTAAAAGAAATTTAGTTAAAACAAAACAACAGTGTTAAGGTAAAACTCTTTCATTATATTAAATGTGATTTTTAAAGAAATAATTGCTTTCCCACATAAATATACATTACATATGGATCTGTTGAAATGTATATGGCTAGTCTAAAATACTTCATTTTTGAGGCCCCTATCCCATTAACTCGTGCTGGATTCCGGATTCAACGCTTCCGGATCTGTCGTCAACTTTTTCAAAACGCTCGTAAAAACGTTTTCTGACTTGCTAAAGAGCTGAAATTTTTACAGCAGGTTTGGCTTGTAGGGAGGATAAATTTATCATATTTTCAGATCGATCAAATATACCGTAATTAATTTAATGCATTTTTAGTTTATCTCTATATGTAGCGGCCAGCTTTTGTTGACATTTTACGCGTCACGCTGACTTAAGTTCACCCATCCGTGACCAAACATTTCCCTGCCCCCTCCGTTTTACAACAAAGGGTATTTAAGGCAATCTCAGTCTGTAAATGTTTGTCACGTTTTAGCATGATAAAAACTTTTTAGTTATATCTCATATATAAGGGATTTATAGTCAAAAACTTTGTTTTTTACGGGGTTGTTTAATTCAATCCCTTATATTAACTTCATCGTCGTCTCTTGGGTTCGCAGGCGGTCGTCGGGCGGAAAAACAAAAATAAATTAAACAACCCCGAAAAAAACAGTTTTTGACTATAAATCCCTTATATATGAGACAGAACTCAAAGCGACAAACATTTAACAGACTGAAACTGAGTTAAGTCCCCTTTGCTGTAAAAAGCCGGAGGGGGAAGGTGGGAGGTGTGGTCACCGATGGCACGCGTGAACGACTCAAGTAACACGGGACGCCAAACAATATCAAACTGTGAAATTTAATTACCTATAGTTATATAGAGATAAACTAAAAGTGCATTAAATTAATTAAGTTACATTTCATCGATCTGAAATTTTGATACGATGCTTTGTTAGGTGACACGAGTCTATGTGTAAAATTTATTTCAGCTCGATAGCATCACGGGAATGGTGTCATTTCTTACTTTTGTTTTTCCGCTCGCCCGCGAACGACAGAGAGACAAGATTTCGAAGTTAATATAAGGGATTTAATAAACAACCCCGTAAAAACAAAGTTTTTGATTATAAATCCCTCATATATGAGACATTACTAAAAGTATTGATCATGTTCAAACGCGACAAACACAGACTGAATCTGCCTTAACTCCCCTTTGCTGTATAACCGGGGGTGGGGGCGGGGGTGAGGGGATGGTCTGGTCTCCGATCGCTGGACCGAGCTCAGCGTGACACGTAAAATGTAAAAAAATAAAAGCACGCCGGTACATCGATGGGTGGCGTCAACGCGTGAACTCAACTGGCACGTGAAAGAAAAACAATAAAAAACCGTGAATTTGAATTACATATGTTATATAGAGATAAATTAAAATGCTTTAACATTTAATTACGGTACGTTCGATCGATCTAAAAAATTTTTACGATGCATTGTTAAGTGACACAAGTCTGTGTGCCAAATTTCAGCTCGATTGCATCACGGGAAGTGGGTCATTTTTTACTTTTGTTTTTCCGCCCTCCCGACCGCGAACCCAATTTTTGTGTTAGTTGAAAACATTTTATATCTCACACTAAATGTCACAATCGATCACAATAAATATCAATACAACTTAGAGTTCTGAGTCCCCCTGTGTTACTTCTTAGTGTGTGACTAAGAAATTATTTTCTGCTTTTTCATGCGAGATTCTACATTCCTCACTGCAGCTGGGCCTTCTCTGTTAAAAAAGTTTTTTTATAGTTTATTTTATATTAAATTAAAACTCACAAATATGTTTCAAAATTAATGAACCAGAAATAGAGAGACATGTAAATTAACCAAAATTAAATGTGATGTCAGTTATATATATATTTATATTGTCATGCACTGCATCGAAATCTTCCCTCTCTTCTAAATGTATTTAAATATATTTTTTACCGATTAATCGAACACATTTTTCAATCAGCACTAGTCCTAGCATATATATATATATATATATATATATATATATATATATATATATATATATATATATATATATATATATATAATTATACATACATATAGGTAGACTTGTTATTTAAAGAACTAAAGGCATGTTTGTAAGAAGGTTTGGAATAGGTTGGTCGTTAGGAACTGAGTGTTTGATGGTGTATAACTGTATATGGTCTAATGAATGAATGAAAAATCAACCTGTAAAAACAAAGTTTTTGACTAAAAATCCTATATATATGAGACATAAGTAAAAGTAATGATATGATTAGTATAATACGCACCGCGGGACAGATCGTGACAGATCCCTGTGGCATCGAGCGTTGGAGTCAAACTCCAATGACCAGTGGAGGTCAACTATAGCAGACGGCTACACATGCTATATTGAGATAAACTAAAAATGTATTAATTTAATTACGGTACATTCAACCGATCGGAAATTTTAATACAATGCTTTGTTAGGTAACACAAGTCTATGTGCAAAATTTCAGCAAGATGGGATCATGGGAATTGGGCAATTTTTACTTTTGTTTTTACGCTGAAGGGCGGGCGGAACCACGTCAAGACGGTGAAACTAATATAAGAGATTCAATAAAAATCTCAGCTAATAATCTTTTGGGTTTTTTTTATTTACCAAGTTTGTTTTATGTCAATAATAACAACCACGGCAGCCAATAGAACCGATAAAATAAGAATACATATATTGAGAAGAAACGCCCAGTCCTCTGAACAGTCATCATCGCAAATTATTTCTTTATATTTATTGTAGCTCCAACATCTGTCGATAAAGGGGAATAAAATATTACGAATATTTTCCAACAGTATATGAATTGAATCTATTAACTATTTTTCGTAGCCTAGAATTTATTATTTTTTATTTAAATAAACAACTAAGTGATTTAAAATGCAAAAGTTGAAAACCCTTGTACTTCTTATTGTAATTATCATAAATTGTCTATGCATTTTAACAAAGACAAAAAATGTACGATCTCTTCAGCATTACTAGACAAAGTTAGCATAAAATACACCAACGATTATTTTGCATATTTCTCTGATAAATCTAAAATAATTCACGCACCTATAAACAAGTTTTCCATTCCCGTTATCATCATAAGTTCTTGCCGTACAAACCTCCACTGTGTCTGATTTTGCTACAGCCCAATTTGAAGAATGATCCCCGATATCAAGGTCTGCAGACATAACGAATGCATCTTTTCGTAACAATTATTAAATAATATGTTTTTTTATTGCAATATTAACTTATGTTTTATGATGCAAGCTCCCATACTCAATGAGACAATGGGCAAACCGTTGAAGCGTGAAAAGTGTGACTACGAGTACTGTGAACTTGTCGGCTCAATACATAACATTTTTTAAAACTGATGTTAGAAAGTTACAAGGCAAAGAAATATGGATTGATTAAGAAAAAAAAATTTTGTAAAGAACTGTCTTATTTCCTTAAGTTAATGTTATGGTCAAGTAGACTAGAACGATTATATTTTTAAATAGCTTCTATAAATATAAAAGTAATCAAGCTTGATATGACTTCGCTGTAGTTTATAGTTTTGTACTCTCTTACAACGAATGGACTCAAAGCCACTTCATTTTTCTTAACAATAATACTTATCTCAGTAACTCTAAAGGGGTCATCTTAAGATTGTCTGAGCTGGTCTTAAAATTAAACTCGTTTCAATTCAATGGACAGTGTTCGTTACCACATTAGATGATAGTCATGGTGAAAAATGGGACTGAGTTGTGCTTGTATGTTTAAGAGATGTTTGGAGCACCTTTCGAGCGAAAATTGTTAAGTTACTTCTCAAGAATACTATACAAATGATACACTTATGATTTTAATGGAATCAAAAAGGTAGATTAGCAATAAATGCAACATTTTATTGAATGCACATATTATTTTCATGCATTTATAAGATTTATTTCCCCAATCCATATTGGTTCCTAAATATTTTTTTTGACATCAAAATCAAATTGAACGTTAGAAATTATACCTACATTAATTTTTTTAACGTCTAGAGACAGTCATTGTGTCCTGTTTTATTAATCATACCCACACAGTCTTGTAAAACTTAATCCCTTTTTCTCATTTACTTAAATTTAAAAGAATTATAGGGATGAGACATATTTGGGTGAAATTTTCAACAGCAGCTGACAATCGGATTAAAGATATGACCATTCAGGACTCTTTTAAGTCAATTATTTTTTATCACTGTTATCTATTTAAGTTTATTTTCATTTTCAACCTCATTACCTTATGACACGAGCTCTGATTCTTAAAAACTGATCAATCCACATGGCTGATGCTGTAAAACAGCAATGCTTTATATAACTCCCGTTTTAGCTTTCTGGAGGAATAGAAGTCTTAAAGATATGCTTGAAAGAACCCACCCCCTACTATCAAAGCATACAGTTGCACAAAATAATTCAAGTCAACACTGGCCATTGCAATACTTCTACTAAAGTTATGGCAATATGATTTTTTTCCATCAGAAGAAATGTAGAATAAAAGACGGTGACTCTTGCACAAGGAGAAACGTAATTTATGTAGTTATCTACAAGAAGTGCAATAATCTATTTAGGTGAATTAGTTCTTCACCTAGGATCTGCTTAGAGAACACTTGTTCAACATTAATAAAAAGACCTTAAGTCATGTCTCTAAGGGCTATAATGATGGTATGTTAGATTTTGCAGTTACTGCCATTCTATGTGCGAGCAATACCCTCTATTTATAATGTACATTGTATTAATAAAAGGATTTCGTACGGTGGCTCCACATGGATAGAACCAAATTCACAATTTTAAATACGTGTAGATTTTTTTTCAAGTTTTGTTTTTATAACTTTAAATACTTCCTTTCTCTCTTTCTATTCTGTATTTTTGTTAAGAACTTTTGCCTTTATTTCTCTTTTTCTGCTAATTTTTTAAAGATACCTAATTATTTTTCTATTGGACATTGTAGGTTACATATTATGAAGTTTTAATTGAAATACATACATTTGTTGATTATTATGTACTGATGAATGTATTCGCCGAAATGTTTACTCATGTATTTGTCCATTAATAAAGCTTTAATTTATTTTTTTTATCATACAATCCGTCTGTTTATCTTGTATTTTAGACCAACATAGCATTCAAAAGTAATTCTTTTTTTCTATTTAAAATATGGTTCACCTCGTAAAAGAAAATTTCTGATGAGAATATCTGTAGTCTCATAGTGTAAACATCCAGGTGGAAAAACATCCAGACAGATCTCTACTTTTTCTATTCCTAAATAAAGAAAAATCTTTAAAAGCCCAAAGTAGAATTCGAAGGTCTGCAAGACATGTGAGTTGCCAACACCTTGAGTGCGGTACCACCTGTAATAAAAGCATTATAACATTAAAGGTTTGAAATTAGTTGCTTAAATGATTTTATGTATACATATTGGACCTATAACACTAGGAATTTTAAGATACTGAGACTTTAGAAAAGAACAAAGATTAGTTTCTTTTGAATTTCATTATTTAATTAAATTCTTTATTGTATTGTGTACTCTTCTGTAGAGGACGTTTATCCAACATAACATCCAATTTCTTTACCTGTCTAAGTTAGTTGATTTAGTAAATTTAATATATTACACTTTCATGTTTTCATCAACTGATCAATAAAAAATAATTTACATCTTTTTTTTTAATTCAGAAAAATACACCACTCAAAAAAGCTACCAAAAAAACCAATATGAAAATTTAGACTTACTTCCATGGCTGAAAAGAATCTGGATTCGAATTGTCATACAAACTACAGTTACCGCTATCTTCTCGTAGCTTTACTGTGTATTCCAAAATGTTTTTCTTACTGTCCCTGTCGAATACTTTGGAGAGCCTATCGAATAGCGTCATGTTATCGGATAAAGAGAGCGAACATATTGGTTGGGCGTGTATTTGACAACCAGCAAGTATACAGAAAGCCAAAACTGAATGCATCAAATCTCGTAATGAATTCATTGTCTAAGTCTGCGAGTTAATGTCCTAAAAGCTTTTATTTAAATAAAATATATTTTGTCTTATTGTTAACAATTCTGAAATGAATAAAAAAAATTAAAGTTGAAATAGTAACGGTTATATATAATAATTGTTTTATAGAATTGATACTTCACAAAGGTAAACAAAACGACCCATGAAACATATTATATTTTTTTATTTACATGTTTAAAATTTTAAAATTAAAATGGATGTTACCCATATATTTCTATAATTAAATGATTTGAAAGAGCCGTATTTGTCATTTGTTATTTGTCATAATACATCAAAGTAAAAAAAAATAATTAAAATCTAGTTTTCGGATCATTTGTTTTTCTTGAAAAGTCAACTAAAATTTATTTCAATGACTTACAAACACTAGAATATTTTTTAATTTACTAAAGATATACCATCCTGTGCACAATAAAATACTTTAAAACTTTTCTATTGACAGATTTGATAAAAAAATTATCATTTAGTTAGTGCTGTATGATAAATCAAATGTGCACTTTTTTCAATTTAATTTTTAATTTAAAAAATATCAATACAAAATAAAGTGTGTTCAAAACTTACAGCAATATAAAAATAATTTAGTTAATAGTGTTATTAAAATCTCAAAAACATCTTGAAAAGATATGTACATTAATGAATTTTTAAAACAATTTATAAAGTTATTTGAAAAATGAAAGTAATTCCAGAAAGTTCCATTTTTAACTAAAATAATTTTGTTAGCGACAGAGAAAAGAATAGTTGACATGACGTAATAAAATTAAATCTAACATATTAATAACATTTCTGAAACATTATTATTTTAAGGCCTTTATTACAAATATCTGTCACTTACAATCCTGGTCGAAAATCATACTTTAGATAAGCAAAAATTATAATTTTAAATTGACTTTCTTATTACTATAACTTCAAAAGTCAATAATACAGCTTGACACAAAAAAACAGTCATCACCAAAAAACTAATAACTTACAAAATTTTATTTAGATCGACACAAAACGTGAGTTACATTAGTCAAGCCTGTGTAGCAGGAATCTTTAAAGTTTCAAGTCTGTACAACAAAAACTCTCTAGGGGCCACCCATAAAGTACGTCACGCTATTTTTGACCATTTTTGACCCCCCTCTCCCCCCCCCTGTCACAAACTGTCACAAATCTCAGGACCCTCCCCCCAAAAAAAACGTCACACTTTCAAAAAAAAAGATTTAGTCAATATATTTAATTTATTACTTAAATTATACTTCACTATTAAACTGTGTTAAAATATAAAATTTCGACTTAAATGTAGGGATGTACCGGATTCAAATTTTTTTAATCCGGTCGGAGCTGAATTTGGCCGGATTTATGAAGTGAAATATTTGTTAAAAAGGCCGGATTCCGGATTTGCCGGAGCCATTTTGAATATATATATAAATAAGGGATCTACCGGCCAGCCGGATTTATGAAGTGAAACCTGGCGGAGCCGAAGCCGCAGCCGGATTTTTTAAAATATCCTGATTCCGGATTTGCCGAAGCTGGAGCCGAAATCCCGTACACCGTCACTTAAAAGAATTATCAGATTATTAAAATGACTTTAATATAGTAGAATAATTAATTGTCAACAGTAGGCACAGTTATTTAATGAAACAGTAACTCAATCTAGATCGAGTTTGAAAACAAAAATGGCAAAAATTAGACTTGACAATTATATAATACACATCATTTATCTGCTACCTTTTCATTTACAATGGGTGGGGTAAGGTTTTAGATATTCTTCCGATTATGCATTCTATTGACACAGGATAAGAAGTAGCTTAGCGAAACTTAACCTAAAGCAGTGATTAAATTATATAAAGGAAACAAAACAATCTGACTAAAAAAAGACTAGATTGACAAATTATGTCACCAACTCTTGGGCTATATTGAATCTGTTTATTATGGTCCTATGAATTATGTTTCATTCAAAAATATTCACTGGACATCATCTTACAACGGTGGAGTGAAGTGTTCATCCATAGTTGCGACTGACATCAATCTTTCACCATCATCGTTTCCTGGAAGGATAATTGCAGACAGATCAACTCGTCCTCATCTAGCCACTCAACAGCCTCTGTATGTGCATTTTCTCTTCTGGCAATAACTGCCATAGGTTCTCTTTGCCTTCTAGAAGCGATTCTCAAAGGACGGATGCGTTTTATCTGAGTTGATTCTTGAACAGTTTGGGTTGGCACATTCTCCTGAGCCCGAGCTCTGCGTTGTCCTGTATGTTTCTTCAACATTGATTGTGAGGCAAAATATAAGTGACACTTTGCAAAGACAATAAAATAAGCTGGTAATCATATGGTTATACTTTGAAAACTCCTTTTAATCTTAGCATAATGTCATCAAATTTGAGAGTTTGTGCTACTAACAAGGAATGAAATTTATGAGAATCTGCATCTGATCTTTCTGAAGCTTTGAGTCTATAACTGTTTTGTTGATTGGGATTGGAGGAGGGGAAGAATCTTGAAGGTAAAACGTTGAAACATGAGCTTTGTGCTTTGTCGCAACATTTCATGTCCCGATATTTAACAATTTGAGTGAAATATTAGCTGGTGCGAACAAGATTGTCTAACCATTCCCGATCCTTCGATATTAGTCCTGCTACATCCAATTCAGATTTATGAACACATTAGGGAGATACGCATTTCATGCTATTTTGACATAAAACTATCTATCTCTATACATATAAGATGCATTTGTTGTCTGTCTGTTCACTTATAACTCAAGATCCAGACAACCAAATAACGTGAAATTTGGTACACGTACACAAAATTACACCGGAAAATTATTAAACAGGTTTCGTTCCATATATATAAGATACTGGGGGCCGGGGGCCCAAAATTTAGTTTTTCCTAATATGAGCTATATAAAATAAAATGATTGAAAATTAAGACGTAAAATAATAAACATTTTGCTGTCGAGATTAACAAGAAGGCGTTTAACACCATAAAATAATGTGACGTGACGTCATAGTTTGAGTTCATATTAATTTGTAAATAGGAAACAAAGTAAAAAGTGCAGTGGTTATTTTAATACAATTTTTAATGTTAATATCCCGCTGTGTGTGTGTGTGTTTAAGTATGTGTGTTCACGTATGTGAATCAGTGAGTGCGTGTGTTTTTGTTGTGAACTAAATGTTATGAAACGGTTTATTTTTATGTTTGTTAATGTTTTGCCTCTAACAAGATTACGTATATCTATTTTTAAAACTTTTTTTGCAAATTACATCTTTTCTTACTTTACACTTTTTCTTTTATGTATTTTCTATATTTATTTTATCCAGTCGTTCGATCAAGCTTCCTCTTTTTATTCGTGAGGGTAGGAGTCAATAATATCGTCCATCCCTGGGTGGCATAAACACTATAGCTTAGCAACTGTGTTTATACTTTTTGCATAACTTAAACTAAACAAGCAGTGTAAATTTTAAGCTCAAACATTGAGTTTCAAAATGTTTATTTAAAACAAATAAACCCCATACACACCTGACATAAACATTAATCTCTCTATATATAATGGGAAAGGTTCTTAAACAGGTTTCGTTCCATATATATAAGATACTGGGGGCCAGGGGCCCAAAATGTAGTTTTTTCTTTATATGAGCTATATAAAAAATTAAAATAAAAAATTATCCTATTTCCCGTGTAGGTAAAAGCATGAAACTTTCGGTGTTTGTTAAGTAACATATTTGGCGATGGCTAAAGGTAAAAGAAGTATATAAATTATCACTTACTGGGGCCGGGGGCCCAAATGTAGTTTTTTTAGTATATTTAAAACTGACTCAACACTAATTCTCCAACTTCCCGTGAAGGTAGAAGCATGAAACTTTGGGAACTTGCCGAATACACTATTATGACGATAATTGATGAAAAGGAATGTACACATTTCCACTCATGGGTGGCCGGGGCCCCAAAACCGTTGTTTTTCCTTATATGGGCTATATAAAACTGAATCAACACCAATTCCTCATATTCCGTGTAGGTAGAAGCATGAAAATTTGGAAAGTCGTTGAGTACCCTCCCGTAATAGTAACAGTTGAACAAAATACTATCACTAACTTGGGGGTGGGTTGGAGGGGGCCCAAACGTAGTTTTTTCTTAACTTCTTAAATGAGCTATATAAATCAGGCTCATCATTAAATCTCCAATTTCCTGTGTAGGTAAAAGCATGACATTTGGGAAGTTGTTATGTACCTTCCCAAAATGGTAACTAGCGAAACCTTAATAAAAATTATCTTTCACTGGGTGGTCAGAGGCCTGAATGTAGTTGTTTTGTTTTTTTCATATATAAAACTGACTCATCAATAATTCTCCAACTTACCGTGTAAGTAGAAGAATGAAACTTTGGGAAGTTTTTGAGTACCCTCGCGCGAAGGTAACATGCGAAAAAAAAATATCACTCACTAGGGGGACTTTGGCACAAGTGTAGGTTTTTTCCTATTATGAGCTATATAAAACGGACTTATCATTAAATATCCAATTTCCCGTGTACGTAGGAGCATGAAACTTTGGGAAGTTGTTGAGTACTCTCCCGCAATGATAACATACAAAACAAATTAAATTATCAGCTCGATAGGATGCAAATAAACAGTTTTGTACGCTTCTACAGAAAACCTTGTTTTAAACCCTGGAAATAGCCGGGTACTTCAACCTAGTATATATATAATTCTCTTCATGGGACCATGCGAGACACCACGACCCAAGCAAGTATGTGCAAACAAGCATGACGAATTACCCTCGCTGGGGTCAACTAAACACAGTTAACGGTTGGCAAGCGAAGGTAGTGTAGGGGTGACCAACAATGGTCCTTGCGTTTCATTTGTATTGTTCCTTCACAGAAAACGTGAGATTCGTAGTGTACTGGTTATCACGTCCGCCTTATGCGGGGAAGGTCCTGGGTTCAAGCCCCAGCAAGTACATTGTGTTTTTTAAAGTTTTTAAATGTCTACTTGTGCTCGTTCTTTTACCCCTTTATTGCATAGCATACACCGCAGACTTGCTCATCATAGACAGCGCAATGAACGGTTGAGTCGAGAGTACAGACACAAAAAGCAGCACTAAGTAAAAAAAAATAGCGAGTAAAGGTGAAGAGATGCACACTGAGGTTGTTGTTACCCCCCTCCCATTTATTACTACCATACCTTAAACATAAACTGTGATTGGCCGACCCTAGCGAGGGTTAGTTATATTTAGGGTTGTTAATTGTATGTTGTTGTTGTTTTTTTTTGAAAACCGATTATCGATTATGTAACTCTGATTTTAAAGTGATTATCGTTTTACAGCTTACTTCATAGAATTTAGGGGTGTACCGAATTTCGCCTGCACATGTCTCGAAAATAAACAATGAGTTGGCAGTCCCCCCCACCCCAAAAACCGACGTTCACTCGCGTTGTTTTGATTTCTTTGTGCTGTAGTTTGTGTCTGTTCTTTCTCCACTTTCTTTGCACTCTCCATGAGCAAGTCTGCGGCGTATACTACGCCGCGGGGCGTCTAGTTTCTAATATTTCACAAAATTTTTGAAAATTATTTTTAAAGCTAATTAAATTCTACTAAAAAAATATAAATAAATTAGAAAAAAAATGTTTTAAAAATAATAAATGTGTGACATCACACATGGCCTGACCCCCCTCCCCCTGTCACAAAGTGTCACACTTTCTTACACTCCTCCCCCACCCCCGGAGCGTGACGTACTTTATGGACTGCCCCCTGTTTCACTGGCGCTCCATTTTTTACCACTTTGGTCTGATTTCCGGGTGTTGCAAAATAAATCCTCCCCCATACAGAGTCTCCCCCCCGCAGGATCTATTTTGAAACAAATCCTCCAGGGGAGAGAATATTTTCCTCCCGATTAAAATAAAGTCTCCCTTACCCTGTGAAATAATGTATCCCCCAAAATAATTCCGCCCCCATAACACGTTCGATATCAAAACAAAGAGATCGCTCAAAACATAATAATAAAAAATGTTTACTTTTGTATCGCTGTAATATTCACACATGTTTAGTGTAATACTATTTATGGCAGTGGCGTAGATATAGAGAGATAAGAGGGGGTGCGGACCATACGCTTGACACCTCTTAGGGGCGTGACATAATATTCACCCATGTTTACTTTAATACTATTTATGGTAGTGCATTGATATACGGAGATATGAGGGGTGATGCCCATGCCGTTTGATACCTATCATGGGCGTGACATAATTTGAAAAATTGCTTAATTACTTGTTTTTTCCCGCTTTACAAATTGACGCACACGGAGTTTTTGGTTGTATAAAGGCAGTTGTTTTGTTTCATAAAACAAGGATCATGCCTTTGGAAGGCATTGGTTTGTGATATAACTATAAACTGTAAAGTCGCACAAACATTAAGTGTTCAGAGGAAGTTTCTTACTGTCTAGACTCTAGACTCTAGATTGTCGGCCTACAAAGTGCAGTAGAATCAGAATTTTTTAAAAAAATGAATGTTGAAGTCGGGGGGAAAGAGAGTGGGAACGACCCAATTTAAGCAGCATCATGGGGTGAAAAAAAACTTGGTCTACGTCACTGACTTGTTTAACCTAGTACCTGATTATCTAGTAAACGTTGTGTTGTGAGACGCACAGGCGAGGTGTAATTACGGGGAGGGGTGGTGTTTTGTGGTTCTGACCGCACTGGGTGACACTATCACAAGCAGTGACACCAAATGTAAAAGTAAGTATTTTCCCTTTATTTGGCACAGGAAGAATCGGAAGATCTCTATGGGCTTAGTCGTGAGGGGGTGACGCCATGAGCTTACCGCACTGGGTGACGCAAACCTTAGTGACGCCTCTGACGAGACAGCAACACTAATATGTATATATATATAATAAATTATTTCTTTAATAACTCTACCGAGACGTGTACTACTTTCTAAATATCAAATTTAAAATCCAATAATTCACTAAAAATAGTTTTTTTTAAATCATCAATACTTTCATGACAATAACTAGTATTGCAAAATTTAACTTTCAAATATAATAAAAAGAAATATTAATCATACATACATACATAACTAAATACATACATACATACATACATACATACATACATACGTACATACATACATACATACATACATACATACATACATACATACATACATACATACATACATACATACATACATACATACATACATACATACATACATACATACATACATACATACATACATACATACATACATACATACATACATACATACATACATACATACATACATACATACATACATACATACATACATACATACATACATACATACATACATACATACATACATACATACATACATACATACATACATACATACATACATACATACATACATACATACATACATACATACATACATACATACATACATACATACATACATACATACATACATACATACATACATACATACATACATACATACATACATACATACATACATACATACATACATACATACATACATACATACATACATACATACATACATACATACATACATACATACATACATACATACATACATACATACATACATATATACATACATACATACACACATACATACATACATACATACATACATACATACATACATACATACATACATACATACATATATACATACATACATACATACATAAAAACATACAAACATTAATATATGTATATGGTTACACAAATATTACTTTATACTAGGGCTGTTATCGATTAATTTAAATTTAATCGTTAACTTTTGAAAAATTATCGATTAATTAATCGATAATTTCGATTAAAGCCAAAAATAGACATTTATGACGTCATTAAAGTGAACATTTCTCACGGACATTGAAAATTAAGAATATTTTGAACTAACTTTTATGACAATGTGTTGATACTTGAGCGGATGTTTGTGCTGAAGGTGGTACGTCAGCGATGTATTTGATCTTTTAAAGGAGAATTGTTTATGGCAGTAAACACAGTAAACTTTTTCACCATCTTCGACTTTGCCATCCGCAGTTAGATTAAAAACAAAATGTTTGCTAAATTTTCTAGTTATATGTTCAAATTTAACTGCGCTGATGCTGTCAGTCATTTTTTTAGTTGACGTCTGCCGGTCCACATATAGTAATAAAATAAATTATAATATTACGCGGGAGAAGTTTGTACGTAAAAAATATATATAAATTATTATTAACGAGCAACAAAGCCCGTCCAAGGACGTTCCGCCACCGTTCGGTGGCATGTTGTAACTCCCCTCCAACTGCCGTCTCGACCGTAATTACATGTGCATCGCGTCAAAAATACTAGCGCATAACTCAAAATAAAGTCTTGGAAGAAATACTACCCCAAAAATAACTCGTTTTGAACGTCCGCGTAAATGGCGTAAAAGTGTTCAATATGATTGGCTGTAGGAGTCATATGTGTTTGAGGGACCAATCGCTATAGATGATCGGACAGAACGGACAGAAAGGACAGAAACTTGCCTTTTATTATATAGGATTATTAATAATTAATTATTTATTAATACAAAAAATTTAAAATATTATAAATATTTTCTTTAATTTTAATCGAATTTTTATCGATTAAAATAATTTTAATCGATAACAAATTTTTAACGATTAATCGAGAAATTATTTGTTAATTTCCGCAGCCCTACTTTATACATCACATACGCTCCTTCTTTACCGGAGATTATTGCGTCCTACGCTCATCACTTGTTTATCAATGGTTTATGTCTAGCCTTGCATGTTTATTACAGTTTTAATATATATGTGTGTTTGAAAATGCCACTGAAATTTGTGTTTTCCTTATATTAATATAATATTTTATTACATTGAAACGTAAGGCTTAAATATTAATTTTAAAATTTCGGATACTTCATTGCAGGACATTACAATATTAACAGGCAACACACATAAATAATGGTGAACAATTAAATAAAATAGCCTACAAAGAAATACGTATAAAAAATGTCAAGTAAATGATAAGCTTATATAATGAAAAGGGGAAGTCTAATAACGTTATCAACGTGTAACGTTCCTCTCGTCCACGTTAGGCTGTTCTTTCTTTGGGAAACTAGATGACAATTATTTCACATGACAATGATTTCACTAAAAAAACGGCGCATGTCATCAATAAAAAAGCCCACCTCTGAGCTACACCTTCAGTCTCATGTGCTCTAACATTCCATAAAGTAATTGACTTTATGCCTAACTAATTCAGTTGCACACCTATACGCGAATCTCAAACTAACTTAGCGTGCGCCTCACCTCAACCCAGATCTCCAGAGTACTTTGATCTGGGCCAATCAATAAATTTAACGTATCGGGTGACTCCAACACTAGCTACGACCAGAGGCGTCGCTAGGGTTTGTATTGCCAGTGGCGGTAGCTCATGGTATCACCCCTCACGACTGAAGGGGCCCATCCATAAATGACGTCACGCGAGGATGCCGATTTTTACACCACCCTCCCCCAGCTCATACTTATACCCCCACCCCTTTTCACGTTTTACGTCACAACGCTTAGACAGCGCCCCCCCCCCTAAGCTGTATTTTCTAAATAAAAATTAGCATTTTGCAAATTATTTTTTGTCATTTAAATATGTATTTAGGGTAAGTCTACACTGTAATATCGTAACACGCGTGAAGCCATTGAAAACGTCAGTAAATAAATGGTAAACAAATCAAATATTTAAGTGGAACTTTTATTTAAAGTTGCGAGTTTTTGATGTGACGTCTCATTTTTTAACCCCACCCCCTCGTCACACATCGTCACAGATGCGTGACCCCCTCACCCTATACGGATTAAAAGGGCGGTGCTGAACGGGCTAAAGCCAGGGGCCACCAATAATTTAAGGTCCTCCAAACTTATTATAGTGTATAATAAAGATGCAGCCAAATGTTTGTATGAATCCCTGAAAATGCATTGGACATTAATACGGCAATGCTGCAAATATGAGTAGGAAGTATAACGGTAACTAGGTTATCTTCGTGAGAAGTGCAGTGTTGCTCGTTATGTGCCGTGCACAGCTCATTCACTTAATTTGTTTGGGAAAAGTGCAGCAGGTTGTCCTGATTCACTCAGATTTTTTGTCTTCTGCAAAATCTTTATACCCGGCTTGTTGCATCTACTCATCGTGACAGGTACTTTAAAAACACATGAAATTGATACATGTTAACAAAGCCTTGTGTGACACAAGATGGTCAGCCTGACATGATGCAGTAAGGTCTGTTAATAACTTATACCATGCGAATATCGCAGCACTGGAAGAATTAACATCTAACGAAAATCAGCCACGTGACTGTCTACTTGAAGCAGAAGGATTTCTAAAGGAACTAGAACAACTGGAAGTCGCTATTTTACTTGAAATTTGGGAAACTATTTTAGAAAGGAAGTCTCTCATTGAGTTTGTTAAAAAGCAGCATTTTTAATTTGATTCCTATGAAGACAAAGGAAAAGACAAGTCCGTGGTAAGAAAGAGTATGAACAATCTTCAATGCTATCCAAAATAAAAAGAGAAAAAAAGGGCGTCAGTTTGATAAAGGGGCATCACCAAAACAGTATTCTTCCCGAGACAAAAGTTTCAAGGTTGAGGTATTTCTGGTAATCATTGACAAAATTTCTTTAGCTCTACAACATCGGTTTTGCCCATATAAAAACATCCATGAGAAATGTGGCTTTCTTACAAACCTATCTGAGCTAAGCTATTTCGCCATCTGATGGGCAGCAGCCAAGATAATGAAAGAATATTCAAGTGATTTCGAAGACTGCTTACCTTCAGATTTGTCCATTTTTATAAACTCTTTAAAAAAAGTCCAGACCAAGGCTTAGGGTAAGGAAAAGGAAGTAGCCCAATGCCAAACTCAAAACACGTGCACAGAGCTAAACATTTTGCTGCTTTTGAATGAGTTACATTTCACACAACCCTTTACAAATGTACACATCGCATTTCTCATCTATCTCTCAATGATGACATCAAACTGCAACTGAGAGCAATCTTTTTCAAAGTTGAAAATAATATAAAATGAGTTAGAATTTGCATGGGACAACAAAGACTGAATATGCTCTCTCTAATGAGCATTGAAAAGGAACTTACTTGTAAGCTTTCTTAGCTGTACTGACTTGATTAAAAACTTTACCATGAGAAAAATTCGCAAACGAAAGTTGTAGGTTCAAATAATAATAAAACTTATTTTTCCATAATTTTTTTTAATTTCAACTAGAGAAAACAATTCGTTACCCCATGAAAATTTTTTTTTAAAAATATATATTAAAATAAACGGAATAACGCGTAATATTATTCTTTATGGGGGAGCGTTCGTAGCCACGAAACAGCGTAAGTCGGGATGGGACCGTCGTAACCGGGGGACTACCTGTATATAAACATGCATATCACGCCTTTAATAAATATATACAAAACCAAATATTAACTCAAAGACATTGAATTCATAATTTTCCTCTAGAAAAAATATCAACATAGAAAAGCCGTCTTTTTATTTTTTATTTTTTTTTGGGGGGAGGGGATAAAAATCTTATTCCCCCCCCCCACACACCCCACTGTGGTGGGGGGAGTCGTGAGGTGGGATTCGTCCATGCTGTTGGTGTGTCCAAACCCAAATAGCTTTTTATCTTTTAAAATATAAGACACTGCCTCTTTCATGTACAGGCTTTTTTAAAGATCTCTCAGCTGCGACAGTTTTTTTTTCCTTTTTTTCCTAATTTATTTTACTGTTGTTTGTGTGTTGGGACTGTTTTATTTAGCAAGGTCACTGATATTTTTTAATACAAAGTTTTCTCGTTTAACGTATTTCTTTGTATTTCTTAATTTCTTTCTAGATGAAAAAAATGTGTCTTCATTTTTTTTCTTACATAAAATCGTACACAGTAAAATTTTAGGCTCGGGTGGCACCCCCCTCATCCCCCCCTAGCGACGCCACTGGCTACGACAATAATTGTTTAAATGGTGACCTATTTTTTGTGTATCTTAGTCTTGGCATGTGCTGTGTTTCTTGGAACTACATAAAAAGTAATCACATTAACAATTTTTTTTACTATATTTTAAAAGTAAACTTAAACATTTTATAAATTTACAAACCTTGACTACTTGGATTTGCTAAATTTTCTGCTGTAAATTTAGTAAACGCTAAATGTAAAAGACGGTAATATTTGTTTGAATTATTGTAATGCACACATAGAAATCGCAAATTTCGTTAAGTCTTAACCACAGGTGCTACTCACAAACGTAAAGAAATAATTCTAGTTCCAAGACATCGGTGTCACGTTCTCGTATTACTTGATCATCCTTGTTTTTCAGTTCATTTGTCTGTTGTTCTTTTAAATAACTCTTTGCAATTAGCCAACTCTAAAAATGTGTCAACCCGGGCATACATCCACATAGCCTTGAAATTGTTACGCCTTTGACTAAGCTTATGATTTTTCTATTTCCAATAATCATACACAAATGCATGTAAAACAAATACAAACTATGTTGTAATTCATAAAATTTAATAAAACAATTATTTACAATTTCCAATAATTAAGGGGAGGATTTATTTTAATTCCGTAGACATTATTTTAAAACAAAGTCTCCAGCGGCGACTCTGTTTTAAAATAAATGCTATGGGTGAGCCTTTTTTGGGGTGAGACTTTGTTTTGTGACACTGGCATAATCCTAGTCACATGTTATAGTATGGTTTATCAATTTTTATATTAATCATACGATTTAATGGAGTTAAAAAATGTCGAAATACCTTTTAAAATTAAACTACTGAATATTATAGGGTTAATATCCGGTTGAGATAGGATCCCTTTAACGGGTAGTGGCAAAATAGACGCCACCACCAAAATCAATGTTTTTAAAGCTCAGTGGCCAAGATTTTGCCGCGCGTATTTGTCGCAGTATCTTCCCTTACATAAAAGAGGTCGAAACCCGTTTACACAAGAGCTGCAGCTCTTTGTTTTTGGAGTAAGACATTGACGTGGTGTGTTAGGGTTGACCCACTTGTGATGGTGGCCTGAGTTTTGCAACAAATTAACATTTCACAGTAAGTATTATGCAATTCTTTGGTTATTTTTTTGAATAATAGTGGTTAAAGTTTCTCTTTTTTTGTTTTAGTTATAATCTACTGTTGTGAAGTGAACATGTCAAACAAAAGTGATATTGATGGCATAATACTTGCCACTGACTGTATCTGAATTAGAGGGTGGCATTATATTTGCCACTGACTGTATTTAGTTACCATATAATATATATATAGCACTTCGTTAGTAAACTATTCATCTTTTTCGTTCTTTATGTTGCAGATGGCTCAAAGTCAATACTTTTCTCAACAAGATTTCATAGAATATCTTGACATCCCTGATGATTCAGGGTCTGAAGATGATGAAGAAGACAATAGTTACAGGGAATGTGAAGATGTAGATTCAGAAAGATCCGATCCTCGTCGAGTGTCCAGCAATGAAAAAAACTCAACGTGACCCTGAAAACAGAGCTGGCGATTCTTTTGACAGACTTTCCTTACATTCAGAAAATGATGAAGAGATTACTGCTGACAGTGAAACTGATTCACCAGATGATGAAATAGCTTCAGATGATGAAGATCTTCTTTGGAAAAAGAAAGACCCCCCCCCCAGTCGGAAACAATGGTGAATTTATATTTTGATGACAAACCGTTAGAACCAATTCATCAGTTTTCAAAAACAGATTCAGCATCAGCATATTTTTTACAGATTTTTTTACAAAGAAGTTATTGAATCTATTGTTGAGCAACTAATCTTTATGCTTCCCAGAAAAAAATTGAAATACTGGAAATACACAGAAAGATGGTCCCAGGATGTCCATCAAGTGCCCCCCGCCAGCTGTACAGTACACTAGGAGGATGGGTGGTGTTGACAGATTTGACCAAAAGAGATCTTTTTATGAAGTTGTCAGAAAGTCAAAACGGTGGTGGCTACGAATCTTCTATTTCTTGTTGGTTTCTGCTATTGTGAATGCGTTTATTTTTCGCAACATTGTTCACAAACAAGCTCCAGTCCAAATGATTGATTTTAGAAGACTTTTGGCACAAGAACTGTGTGGAACATTCTGCAGCCGTAAACGCCCCAGTTCACACTTCTCAAATTTCTCCAAAAAATCCAAGGCAAATGCTCCCACAAAAGAACTAGGGGTTCCTTTGCCAATTCGTCTCGGTGATGTCGGCGTTCATCTACCAGCTGATCTTGAGTCCTTCAGAAGATGTCGGTACTGCAGTACCAAGACCAACAACAAAAGGTCAAAAATTCAATGCTCAAGATGTCAAGTGCCATTGTGTGTCACTCCCTGATTTTCTTTATTTCATCAGTAGAACGTGACTAAGATCATATTTTTCTGATGTTCAAAGTCACAGTTGTTATGTGTGGTCAGTGGCATCTATATTGCCACCGTCACTGTACTACATGGGCAGTGGCAATTTTAGTGCCACCCCCAAGTACAAGAAACTCTACAAATGTAATGTTAGTAGCTTGATTTTATGTCATTTGAATCGCATTTCAAATAAAATGATCACAAAAAAAAACTTCCAGCTATTTGTACTTTTCTCTGCCCTTTAAAGGGTTAAAATGCATATTTACGACTAAAGACTTCCTTGGAGTATTTAAATCAATGAGATTGAAATTCAATTTTCCAATTCAAAAGTTCCCATTTTCTTTCAATGATTCTTTATAAGTTTAGTTTTAACTTCAAATTATTCAACAAAGCCTAGACGTACATAATTTAGAAATTATTTACCCTATTAAAAAAATATCAGTAATTATTTGAAATTTTGAAATTAAAGATTTTTGATGCTTTATAGGAGGGAAGTTGATTTTTATTTTTTAATTTAACTTATTTTTGAAATCGTTTTCCATTGTAACATGCATAATGCTCTATCTACTGCCCTTGTGATTTCGCTTCTTGTATTTATAAGGTAACAATTTAGATTTTGTTCATATGATTGGTAAAATCTTTGAGGTCATGAAAGAATGTGTGAGTGTAAGTTTCATTTAATAGATATAATTTCTGATAAGATGTTTAGTTGTTTCTGTTTTTTTTTCAGTTGAAACAATGCCAAACATTATCTATAATTTGAAAGTTAATTAATGAAAATGCAAACAATATTAAGTTGACTTTGCCGCAAGATAAAATAAAATAATCGTTTCCCAATATTTTATAATTTGCATTTTCCAAGAAACTAACATTTCAAGTAAATGTCAGTCATCAACGCGGCAACCTAACAGAAATGCGTGCGGGAAATCGATTGGATACTTGAATTTTCTAGAAAACCGATCTATGGAAATGGGTCAAATGTGCGCGCTTGTTTTTTTTAATAACAGGTTGTTGCATGCTCCCTGTCTGCAAACTTTGGCCTGTTTTAAGACTAGAAAGATTAAAGATTTGAAATTGAATTTTATTAATTATTTCTAGCTTTATATTTCCTATTTCAACCAGTCGTTACATTATATCGCTCTTCTCTTCTATTTCGCAATATATTTCTCTGAATCTCACTCTAATCCTCAATCTATCTTTTTCGTTTCCTTTCTAATTCTCCTAAACAGGTATCAATATTGTGAATAATAACAGCGTGTCATAACTTTTTAAATTAAAGCTTTTAGATATAAAGTATGAAATTGTCGCTTAAAATGAAAACCCTAGACTATAAAAAGAGAGTTTAAAACTTTGAAACATGTTTAGCTCTTTGAAAACAAGGAATAACTGCTTCCAAAGAATCTTGCAATTTCTTTTTAACAAATTAAATTACTATTTTATGTTTAAATAAAACAAAAAAGTTAAACTATTCAGATATTTTACAACTCTGGTAGCCTTAATGAATTGAGCTTTTGAACGTAATTAAAATACCCTTAAACGTAACAGTAATACTTACAAAGTAGTGTAGATTCCGAACCATCTGCTCCAAAAGATACTTTTTTATGACGAGCTTACTGAAGGGACCGAGCCCCCTGGCGCTCTATGATACGGAACGCGCAGATATATGTAAGGCTTATAGACAACACAATGGCAAGTACAAACGTGTACAAAATCAAAATTTCGTGCAAGAACAGGCGTAATAAGCCACCACAGGACACACGTGGCGGCTTAAGCACTGGACTAATATGATGAGAGTGGATCTCGTCGACTACCACGGAGTAACAACACACACTTATTCATCGTCCAAATTATTTAAGACTTACTTTTTAAAAACAAAATTCATCTGTTCTGAGCTACGTCTAAAAATCAAATAATTTGAAACCCAATAAATTGGTCAGTGGTCCCAACCCCATGGTCCCCAGACCGGTAATGGTCCGTTTATACATGGATGGCTGGTGCAATTAAAATCAATACCTTTTTTTCATTATTTTATGTATGGTGTATTTCTCTCTGGATTCTACGAATTTCCATAGACGAAGGCAGAAACTTGTATCTAGTGTTGTGGAGCCCGTCCAAGAACGCATGACTAAAGAGCGTCGACAAAAGAGCGCAGACATAACAGTACATACAAAGAAAATTATTTTATAAGAGGAATAAGAAAGTTAGCGGCTTCACCAATATATCTTTCAAAAAATCACAGGATACAGATCAACTTATGTCCCTTTATTATAAAGCGCACTTTAATAACAAATATAGCGATTGTACATGTTAGACCTACATTTAGAATTTAAACTGAATTAAAATGTCTCAAATTGAGTAATATTTCGATGTATAACAGTTTTCTTTACATTTCCATTTATTTCTAAGTGTGGAACTATACCGTATACAGGGTAGTTATTCTACCAATAGAAGATTAGCACAGATTGGAGCAATCACTCAAAATCGTCTTTTGCGCTTTTATATCGGCGCACTTTTATTGGCATTTTTGTCATGCGCGCTTCTGATGGGCCATCCTTTTAGACAAGCTGCTATACTTCCATTTCCTTTTTAAATCCTCCATATTAACTCGTGGCTTCTGGTTCCTTGTTTCCTGGAAAAAAATGGATAGATTCTTAAACCACTTCCCCGTATCATTTGGAGCAGAAATTTTCTTTGCAGATTCGTCGCGACGAAACTAATTTTACATCGATCGCATGCACTGAAATTAATTTAATGAATTGTTGGATTATCTCTATGTATCTCTATGTAGCTTGTAAATATGTATGCTAGTATTTCGCGCAGTGCGTGTTATATTAGACGTGCGGGGCGTATTATATTGAACATACTTTTATAATATTTTCCCGATCTGTAAATGTTTATGCTAATCTGTCCCGCGGTGCGTATTATATTGAACATAATAAATACTTTTAGTTATGTCTCAAATATACAGGAGTTTTAGTAAAAAAAATGGTTTTTACGGGGTTTTAAAAAAATAAATAATTAAATCCTGTATGTGGTGTCTGCTTGATTGTTTGCTTGCCGTAAAATCTTTGGGTCGATTTTTAACCCACTTGTCCGTATACAATTGAGCTGAAATTTTGCAGGCAGACTCGTGGCGACGATAAAAATGATAAATCATAAAGTCACATCGATCGAATGTACTGTAATTAAATTAATGAATTTTAGATTATTTCTATGTATCTCTATGTAACCTGTATTTTTGTGCTAAACTGTCACGCGGTGCGTATTATATTGAACATACTTTTTATAACATTTTTCCGGTCTGTAAATATTTATGCTAGTCTGTCGCGCAGTGCGTATTATATTGAACACAATCTTAGTTATGTCTCAAATATAAAGGATTTGTATTCCAAAACTTTGTTTTTTTACGTTTTTTTAAAATTTTCTATTTAGTTTTTGTATTAGGAAACATCATAGATATTTCATCAAGGAAGTGATTTTTAAAGTTTATTCAAGTAGCGTTAGTGTTAATTAAACCACGAGGTGTTACTTGTGTCAGGCACACATATTGAATGAACGTAAAGCAAGTTTAAATTGCTTAATATATATTTATTATTTTTATTTTAAAAAAATTGCATGGTGTTGCATACATTCTATTATTTCATTCATTTGATCTTTAAAATAATTAAATTTAATAACTATCCCATGAATTTGAAAAGGGTTATTCCGCTATTGAAGTTCACATGGTAGATTAATCCATTTTTTTAAACCCCATAAATGGTCTTCCTGAAACAGATATTACTAAATATATAAAGTTACAGTTAATAGTTAATTTTTACGAAGATATAATATGACATGATAATAATTTAGTATTTCATTTTTAATGGTAATTTGCCAATATTTAAAATGTATGTCAATGTGTGTTAAATGTTTATCATAAATCTTTCTTTTCACGGGTTCTTTCTCATGTTAACAGTGTTAGCCCCCTACTCTTCTTAATTTAACAGAAAAGATTTCACCAAATCTTTATCATCAGAAAAAGAAAGCTGCATTATTTTCTTACAAAATTAAAATATGTAGAAAAATTAAGGAAATATATAGATAGTGTAAAAATCTATCTAAAAGATCGTAATGAATTACAAAAATAGGAACCTAATTAGAGTATGTCTTCAACAAAGAAAGGTGTCAACTCATAGGCCAAAAAAAAAGAAACAAATAATTGAAAACTATTTCATTCATAGACAAAACTTACTTCACACTAATGATGCAAAGTACTTAAAAGTAATGATAAATGTAAATTTTCAATGACATACATTTATTAAAAAATAATTGTTTACAAATACAACAAAATTTTAGGTTTTATAAAACGTAACTTTTACAAATTTAATATGAACAGAATATCAACTAGCTAACTTACATTGGTAATACCTTAGTAAATTTTGGATCTTGTGTATAAGACCAATCTATTAAAGAAAGCTTTGAAGAATTATAACGAATTCCAAAAAGTGCTGCAAATTGAATTGCTGGTGAATATTGACAACTGACAATATTAACTTGATTAGTTGAGTTATTAAATCTAGAAACACTAAGGATTAGATAAACAATAAATAGCAACGTAATATTATAATACATACGACTTGCATTTGCTGCCTTTGAAAAGCAAAGCAAATATATTTTTTCCACAACACTAAATTAGACATTGTGGTAAAACAATATTCTTGTTCCATTCGCAAAAGGAAAAACATAAAACTTATCCTTTTTACCGTCTGGCATAATATTAAATTTATAATAGTACAAAATTATAAACACACACAACAAACGTACATATATTATTAATGTAAATATAATGTATTATAATAAAATGGCACAACAATTTTTAAAATGAGTACACGAAAGTATATTTAATTAATAAATAGGTTTCTTGAAAGGTTTTTCTGTCAAATTCCCACCAAGTTTTAAATGTGTATAGAATGGTATTAAATGAATTTCGTTTTCTTTTTAAGGCAAGCGATACCCCAAACTATTGGTATTAATTAGTTCCTAAAGAAACGTGGCATGCTTCGACACATAACATTTTTATTGAAGCTACCTTGGCCAGATTCACACACACATAACATAACAAGTTGTTCATACTCACATACATTTGAATGGATCAATTCTTTTTTCTTTAAAACACCACTCCTAAGAAAGCCATGTACTACCCAAAGCTCTATGTTTTTTTTCCCTAACTACAAAGGATTGCCATGATTCATTCTATTCGATATAGAATGGTATATGATTTATCAGGTTTTATCGTGTGTTGAGTTTTGTCTACATCTGGGGTGACCAAGATTTTGAAAATGGGTGCTATTTCAAAGTCAAACTAAGCAGCGTATCATTGAACATATACTAAAACTATTTTACTAGTCATTATACAAAGTTATCCTTGTGTGTTGTTTTTCATGTTGCTTTGGTTATTCACGTGATCTGAGGTTGTAGAATGAGAAAGGGTCGGCGGATGTTTATGTTATCAAAAACGTTTGTGGATACGGTTCTTAATGAGTCAGATTGTTAACAGGTACACATATTTTTCATTTATCAGTTTTAAAATAATGCTGTGATATTTTATAGTATATTCTTATTAATTAAATTAATGTTAAAAAATACTGTAAGAATTATCTGTTTTTTTTTATAAAATCATGCATAAACTCCCATCTACATATTTATGTACAATCCGTGAAAGAGAAAGACGGCAAATACAATTATGTTTGAAGGAGTGAAACTTTGTAGTGGCTTAATGCACGTTTAATTTATTTGATATTCCAATGCAATATGAAAAAATAATGGCACGGACGGGAGAAGCTCTTTACTAATATTGTTTTCTTGTGTGTGTGTGTGGGTTGTTTTTTTTTGGTTGTTGTTTTTTTTTGTTTTTTTTTGAGAAACCAAAACTGATAGGTTTGCTGGAGTAAGTAGAAGAGAAATATGGAAGGAAAGAGAGAGTAACAAGAGAGAGAAAGAGACACAGAGGACAAGAGGTAGAGAAAAATTAAAATTTTCTGTAATGGGCAGCTAAAACAACCTAGTGTAATACACATATTCATAGCTGGCATATTAATTATAATTTATAAATTTTGATAACACCATAGCTGCACTATAGTGCTGATAATATCAAACCTTTTTCTCATTTCTTTAGGTTTTACGACGCACTGTTTTGCTATAAAAAGTCGTTTGTAGTTTTGTTTTTAAAGTATTTTTTCATACGCAATATATAAAGATTTCTCGTATTCCGTTGCTAAAAAAAACACGTGAAGGCCATTTACTTGCCCCCCCCCAATAGGCCATCATGGTCGGAAAAGGTGACTTTCTTTTTTAGTCTTAATATATAAATTTTAAAAAATCCCCATTTCATAGTTTGACTGCAGTTTTGTGGTATAAAACGCTTAACTATGAAATATATTATTTTATTTTTTTGTCTACATCTTCTGATTTCTGTCCGCCAATAGTTTTTGTCTTGTTGTTTTATTTATTATAAAATGAATGGGCCTATGCACTGGCATATGTACTGACGATGCTCAGCTTCTTTACCCAATATATGTCCAACTATTTTTTGACACAAATGCTGATTTTAGTTTCCTTCCTGCTGTAATACTAGATCTGGTATGCATTGTTTTAAACAACGAAAACCTCAATACAACTACATGAAATACAAATGAGATTTAACATTTGAGGAAACATACCAAGTAATGATTTCGTAACGAAATGTTCCCAATGACTAAGGCAGCTTTCATCTCATAACGTTACCCTAATCCTATAACTACTGAAGCGTAAATCCTGGTTTAGGTAGGACGCTCATGAAAGAGAATATGCCAACCGTCACGTTATTGGACATAGCTCAATGGTACACATGAATCGTATGACCAGTTGCGTACCGGGGGGGGGGTTGCGTTATGTGCGGTCCGTTCCGGGCGTCCCAAATTTAAGGGGCGGCATTTTCGGGCATTTGAAAAGTACAGCCATTTCCAAAAATCATCCTTTTTCTTTTAAAGGGGGAAAAACCGGGTGAAACAAAAATATTCGTACTCTCGAGTCGAAATTAACGAATTCGCACAACATATGTTCGATTACATACTGTTTATTATAACTAACGCAAAACCATTTAGAAATTAAAAATCGTTCAAAACGGTATCTATTTGTTTTGAAAAATTAAGTGGTATACGTCACAGAGGACGCTTTTTTGAGAAAACTACACACACAATACATTCAACAGTATCGGTTGGAAAATTATGTACCAAAGATTGTAATTTTGTTACTGTTAATGTTTTACCAATTGCTATCAGTGTGAAAGGGTCTTATCCAAAAGAAAGTTGATAAAAAATATCTTCGATCCACAATGAGTAATTAGAGACTACAACATTTTGCAATATAGTAGAACCTTGAGTTACAAATGCTTTAAGATATGAATCATTTAAGATACGAAATGCCTCTGGAAGAATGTCTTGTCCGAAGATACGAAAAAATTCAAAGAAATTAAAAACGCGCAGCTTACAACATTACGGTTGCCTGATTCATTTCAGAAAATTGTAAAGTGCAGTAATAAACAAGCATTGTTGGATCAACATTTATTAAGAGACCATTAGTAAGCGAAGATTAAAAAAAATATTTTTGGTAAAAATGAGACTAAAAGATGTTGGTAGAGGTGATAAGAAGGAAATGCCAGGTGAAACAGAAAATCTGAAAAAGCAAAACAAAAAGTATTCTTTATAATTTAAAATGAAAAAAAACCTCACATTTATAATTTTAAGTGTTATGTTACGTCTGCTTAGTGTATACTTGTATTAAATGTAACTTTTAATAATTTTTTTACAAAATATTTCTTAATATGATTAATTTTTATTTATTTTTTTTGTGAGCGATGCTGAGTAACAAAAGATGTAAGTTAAACTTTAATTACCAAAACTTAACTTAATGAAAAACAACTCGTTTTCTTTATGGTCAAAATATTTTAAATTTGTAATAATATTTTTTTTAATATCGAAGTACTGCTGATGCTATGCAAAATTTTAATTTATTCATAAGATGCATTCTTTCGTAATTCTTCGGGCGTCAAAAAGTTGTAATAAATCATTCTTTATTTAATATAATATTCCAAATAGTGTAATATAATAAAATTATTTTTTTAGTTCCCATCTTTTATAAATTGAACAAAATTTTTTTTTAAAGATGAGGCCCAGCTGCAGAGAGTAATGTAGAATCTCGCATGTAAAAGCAGAAAATAATTTTTTAGTCACAAACTAAGTAGTCTCACAGGGGGACTCAGAACTCTAAGTTTTATTGATATTTATTGTGATTGATTTTGGGATTTAATGTGAAATATAAAATTTGACCAACTAACACAAAAATTCTGAGTGTGACTACTTAGTTTGTGACTAAAAAATTAGTTTCTGCTTTTTCATGCGAGATTCTACATTCCTCACTGCAGCTGGGCCTCATTCTTTTAAAACAGTTTTTTTTTGTTCATTTTATTTTCTACATTTACGCGTTAACAAAAAATTTGTAAAACTTAATTTAATTCATGAAGTCCTGTTAAATGTCCTGTTAGCCAAGTTCATCTAGAGACGAAATCTGTAAGCAAATTTTGACATTTACTATAAATATAAACTTTCACATTCTTAACTCCTTTCCATATGTGCGCTGATCCACTTAGCAGAAAAAATATTTTTTTTACAACACATGGATTGTCTATATAAGACATTCTATGATTTCGCTTGTTCTATCTGGAATGATTTTTCTATACAAACTACATATATCAAATACACATCACGACTATGCATCACGGGAAGTGTGTCATTTTTTACTTTTGTTTTTCCGCCTGCCCGACCGCCTGCGAACCCAATAGACGACGGTGAAGTTAAAATAAGTGATTGAATTAAACAACCCCGTAAAAAAAGGTTTTTGACTATAAATCCCTTATATATGAGACATAACTAAAAAAAACATAACATGCTTAAACGCGACAAACATTTACAGACTGAGATTGCCTTAAATACCCTTTGTTGTAAAATGAAAAAGTTTTTGGTCACGGATGGTTGAACTTAACACAGCGTGACGCGTAAAATGCCAACAAAAGCTTGCCTCTACATATATTTTGATAAACTAAAAATGCATTAATTTAATTATTGTACATTCGATTGATCTGATAATTATATAGCTTTATCCTCCTGACAAGCCAAACCTACTGTGTAAATTTCAGCTCTCTAGCAAGTCAGAAAACGTGTTTACGAGCGTTTTGAAAAAGCTGAGGACAGAACCGAATGAGTTGAATCCGGAATCCTTCACGATTTAATAGGATAGGGGCCTCAAAAATAGAAGACGCGATGTAAAATTAATTTTTGTCAAACTATCTATATAAGTCAAAATACGTCTTCATTTTCAATATACAGCAATCTAACTTTATAATAACTAAATTCTTTACATTTTAAAGCGTCTTTTTCTAATCTATATTTGCGATAATATTTGCGGCCGTAAAACAATAAACGACTTTCTTTCGAGATACAATTGGACAAATCCTGTATCAGGTTTGAAATATATAAATTTTGTTTTATGACGTTAACTACTCTATTTTTATTTTTTAAAGGTTTACTGACTGAAATCTTTTAAAATTGTCCTGAGACAACATAGAATAAATATTAAAACTATTTTAATTTTTTTCTCATAGCTGAAAAAAAGATTTATGATATTTAAGGGAGAATACAATTTACATGAGGCACATAATAAAATAGCCAATGCGTACTTGTAGTTGACACACTGGAATGTATAAAACATCAAATCTGCCCCACATTGAGATTTAAAAGGGAACGGATCAATGAAATATTGTTGTTATTTCAAAGCGTTGATTTTTGAGGCTCAGAACAAAAATTTAGCCAGCAGGTTCTTTTAGAGGCGTTGTCCTCTAATAACTGATTCAATGTATAGTAAAATTATTCAACAGCTTAATGTCATGTATATAAAACCTTTAAAAGATGCGGCATTTCCTTGGTAAAGTTTTCGGTTAGTGTTTTTAAAAAGCCTATCTTACGCTCTGCATACGCTACAAGAACACAGTTACTAGCTTGGCGAATCAATGTTTTGCCAACTTTGAATGAACTCAAATTCCTGCTCTGTGAAACGTTTATATTGTGTGTTCCTCGAATTGAAAATAGGGATACCTTATCAAGATCCCAAAAAAAGAGTGATTTAAGATCCTGCTTCAACTACAGAGGGATCAGCCTGCTTTCCATCCAAGGTAAGGTCTTCAACCGTGTACTACTTAACATAAAGAAAAACGCTAAAGACCCTCTGCTGAGTGACCAATAAGCCGGCTTTCGCGCTAACAGATACAGTGCTGACCACATAGTAACACTGCGCATCATTCTGGAGCAGTCACTAGAGTGAAACTCACCTCTCTATTTCAACTTTGTTGACTATGAAAAAGCATTCGACAGTGTGGACAGGCAAACCCTTTCGAGACGGTTAAGACACTGTGGGGTTCCGAACAAGATCACTGATGTAATCAGAAACTCATATGAAGGAATGAGCTGTTAAGTTGTCCATGGTCAGCAGATGACAGATGCTTTCCAGTTGAAGAATATGTGAGACATGTTTGCCCTCTGTCACCTTTCCTGTTCTTGTTAGCCATTGACTGGGTAATGAAAACATCCACACAGCAAAAAAGAAATGGCATCCAATAGAATTTGTGAAATCAACTTAATGATCTTGCCTTTGCTAATAATCTTGCCCTTCTTTAACATACTCAAAAAAACAGATGCAGGAGAAAACAACCACTTCTTGTAGCATCTGTCTCTATATAGACAATGGGGAGAGTAAACAGTGACGTAACAACGGCTTGTCATTGGGACAGTTGCCAAGGGTGCCGCCGCGCCAGTAAAAAAGGGCGTCGCTAAATCTGTAAATTTTAAATTTTTATTTAAATAAAGATTTAACTTTTATCCTTCATAATAAAAAATAAATGTGAATAATACATTATATTTAAATATATTTCATTTAAACCATATTTTTTATTCTGTTTGTGGCCTTTGCCTTCATATCATACTAATGCGCAGGCTTAACTTGGAAGGTGTGCACGCGGCCAGCATTGATGTAGATCTTGTGACATTTTTCGAAACTATACAGCGACCGTTCATAAATGACGTCACCCACATAAGAGTCAACACATTTGTGACGATGTGTGACGAGGGGCAGGGGGGGTGTTTGAGAAATGTGACGTCACATCAAAATGCGCAACTTTAAATACATTTTCCACTTAAATATTTGCTTTCTTACAATTTAATTTAACAGGTTTTACAAAGCTTCACGCATGTAACGATATCAGAGGGCAACATTACACAAAATCATATTTAAATGGCAAAAAAGTGAATTGAAACTTGCTCTTTTTAGAATAGAAAATACAGCTTTTATGGTTGGGGGAAAATCTCTGTGACGTCATATTGAAAGTAGGGTCTACGTTTTTGAGACGACGCGTGACGAGGGGGGGGAGTGAAAAATCGGTAAAAATCACGTGACGCCATTTATGGATGGCCCCACATGCATTGTACAATTTTCTCCTTGTTAACTAGTAGATGGAACAAAATATCCCAATTCACTGAAAACAGCCTAAAGAAGCATACGAACACAAGATGGTGTTCCAAAGAAAATGCTGTAAATGCGGTATATATGTATCGTGAGCACATTATTTTAGTATTAATTGAAATGAAGGATAATCACTTATTGGATGACGCATAATCTGTTGTTAAATAAACTGCACCATCAAATCAATAGTTACAAGTTCATTGCGGTTATAACTATTTGGAATTTGATATTGGAAACAAATAAACAAAGTCAATTTTTCTCAAAAAGGATATTTATCGATAATCGTTAAAAGGACTTTAAATGACTTTGAAGATCTAAGAGATAACGAAATATATAAAATTTTGACAAAATTGAAGAAACGTGTATTAAAATGAATAACAAGCAAGTTCAAAAAAAGGAAAGCTAAACAAAAACTAATTCCAGGAGAGCATGCTGAAGACGAAGGACCAAATTTGGATTAATTCTTAATGTCTTTTTTTTTCTTTCTGTTTTTTGTTGTTGTTGCAGTAATTGATTCAATGATAATGCAGTTAAAAACAGGAATTTGTTTCTCTGAAAAATATAGCAGCAAACTTTAATTATCTGACCGGTAGAGGCTTCAATCTTTTTCAATGGCAGATATTGAATGGTTGTTCTATTATCAGGCAAATATCCTGAAATAAATAAAGAGCAATTTATAATTGAAATAAAATGCGTTAAAAATGTTTGAACTATTTCAAAATAAAAAACTCGATGACATATTTCATTTACATCTTCTAAATGTACTTGCTACATGGAAATTGCAAGGATCGTACGGCATATCGAACGAGCTCCGACAAAATTGCTTACAATGCTTACAACAGTAGCCACTGCTGAAAGGAGTCTCAGCAAACTAAAAATTATCAAAACTTGCTTGAAATTGACGTCAGGTCAACAACGCAGATCTTCTCTCTCCCTTCTTTTATTATTATTATTTGTTCACTTATATAGCGCAGTACTCAGCCTACAGCTGGGCTCACAGCGCTTTACAAACATGTTCAACAACTACATACAACACATTGCACTCTAAATCTTCCTAAACATAGTTACACACACACAATTTCATATAAGTGATCAGAAATGGGCGCATCACCGTCATAGACTGTTAATTTTATGGAGCAATACTTAGCGAAACAGGAATCCATGTTGAAGATCCTGATGCAGAAATAATAATAAGAAAAATACATACAATTTAATCAAGAGTTCAAGGCTATGCATGCCTGTTAGGTGTAGCCTCGTTCTCAAGGTTCCACAAGAAGTTTAATCGTAATGGTTGTCCCGTGGTTCGTTGTAGTCTGTATCACTTCCATCAGGTTGAACCGAGTCACCTTGTAGCGAGAGTTCAGTCTTTTTTTAAATCCCTTATATTAACTTCGCGGCCGTCTATGTCGTCATCTCTCTCATCATCTCTCTCGCTCTGTCTTGGGCTTGTGGGCGGAAAAACAGAAGTCAAAAATGACCCACTTCCCATAATCCGATCGAACTGAAATTTGGCACACGGACCCGTCTAACCTAACAATGCATCGTATCAAAATTTCAGATCGATCGAACGTACCGTAATTAAATTAATGCATTTTTAGTTTATCCTTATATGAAGTATGTAATTTAAATTCACGGTTTGTTATTGTTTTTTTGCCACGTGAAATTTTGAGCTGACGCATTGAGGCGACCCAACGAAGCGACGGGCGCTTTTGTTTACATTTTACGTGTCACTCTGAGCTCGGTCAAGCGAATCGGTGACCAGACTTTTCCCCTCTCCCCCCCATCCACCCCTCCCCCCCCCACTAGGGTTATGATGCAAAGTTGAGTTAAGACAGATTCAGTCTGTAAATGTTTGAAAATAATCAATACTTTTAGTTATGTCTCATATATAAGGGATTTATAGTCAAACTTTGTTTTTACGGGTTTGTTTTATTCCACTCTTGTAATAAGTTAGCAACGCCAAGACAACGCTAAAGTCAACGAAAGAACGTGCTCTACTTGAGATGACGTTGTTCGATTGTAACTTCAGGATTTGTAGTAATAGTATTAAACGGCAACAATATGACAAGTCTAGGTAAAATACAACACCAGACGGGCATAGAGGGAATTCAATTCGATCTTATCTTATCTTATCTATACAAACGCTCCTTCTATGCAGAAGATAATTGCGTCTACAGCCCATGACAGATCTGTTGGCAAGTCATGCAGATCACAGGCCACGACTTTGTGGGTTCCACGCATTTAGCAGCCGCTTAACTAGTGTTAGGTACCCGTTCAGAGCTGGGTGACTCAGGGACGCCCTAGGCCCCGGGAACAAATCCTTGCCTTCACATGGATTCGAACTCGTGACCATCGGTACGCCAGTCGAGCGCGCTGCCACTCGAACACCAATTTCATCTGTTATAGTGTCCAAATAGTTTTTTGAGCGTATTTTCTAAACACATTTTTAAAAGTTGCAATAAAATCTGAATCGGTTGCTTAACAAAAATCTAGGTTACTATATTGTTGAAATCGGAAAACTGTAAATTTTATAATCAAACCTCAGCCGAATTTTGACTCGTACAACTAGATTATCTTTTGAATTTCATACAATAATTCAGATTTTTAATATCTCCTCATAATATAAGTATAATTTGTTAAGGATGTTCCCTATTTTTCAACTTTACTGAGAGTATTCGGGAATAAGTTCTGGAACTAATTAAAACATACATATTTATATTTTATATTTAGGTGAATCGCGATTTATCGTCTATGATGATATCATACATTACAACTTACTGAGCGATAATAAAGGATGTAAATAAAAACTTGTTTTCTTTCCTATACATTCATTTAAGATTAAATTAAGTTTACACTCACGTATTATACATATCAACACACATCCTGGCACAATAGTTTTAATCCAAATATTAAAATAACGTTGATTATACAAAAATACAGAAAAATCAGTAATTGTTTATAACTGATTCTTTGTATTAAGCTGAATGTTAACTACAAGAATCGGTATAACTTTTTAAATTCTGAATTATAGTTTTTTTTAAAAGTTATTTCTTTATAAACCAACTTCTCATTGACTGCCTTTTTACTGTTATTGTTTTTCTTCATTATTTCTTGCATAGCCGTAGCAGAATGAATTTGATGTGTTCTAACTTTACGACCATGTTGCTCAAAGTATTTCCCCGAAAATTGTAGTCTGGCTGACACAGTGCCTTCTTTTCCATTTGTCAAACCATCTTCTTAAACATTTCAAATTGTCTGAACCAAATCTTCATTAAAATTTTCGCTTGCATCTGTAACACAGGCCTAGGGTTAGACAATGGGACATCATCAACACTTTTCGTTACAATAAAAAATCGAACATACATTTTTTTAAATAAGTGATCTGTGATGTTCTATATATTTTCTATGAATTCCCCTATCACTCTCTATATTATCAACAAACTCCCGAATTCTAGCTTCATTCTTTAACCAGCCTCATAAGGTAGACTCTGCCAAATTAAGTTCCCTGCATAGCCTTTATATGATTGTTATGCACCTTTCTGAATTGTCTGTATTATATTATGTTTTTTCTCGAATGTATAAGCCTTTATCTTACCTGTTGTTTTTTTTTGCTCTTTCAAAAATTACATTTTAGACCAAAAAATATAATTTTCAACAAGTAACAGAAACATTAAATCGCGGGAAATCATACGTACCTATTATTTATTGCTATGTTACTTCGCAAAATTTGGGAGCCATGAAATTGCCTGGACCTAACAGATTTCGCGAAATAACGAAACGCGACTTAACGGGCATTATTTATTTCGTTTGCTCTTTCCATATTGTACTTCGTGTTTTATGCTAAATAACAAATTTCTAACTTTTTTTTAAAGTGTGAAAGGAGATTGCTGATAATTTTTTTGTTTTTAATTTAAGATTTTAAAATACATCTTTATCTTAATTTAACATTCTTGTTACAAAATAATTATATTCATATTGTTCATCAAAAGGCCTAAAATGTTGGAAAATGTATTACATAAAAAGTGTCATAGCGGCTCGGAAGAATGTAATTAAATATAATATTTTCCATTGATTTGAGTTTACATTAGTAACTTTGTTTCTATAGAATAAAATCTATTCATTGAGATTTTTTAGATACAGCTAAATACTTTTTTTTTCGATTACACCGTAATAGTTGATAATTTTTTCCAACACTTTAAAAAAAATATCAAGAAAGGGATTTTAAATTACGAGCTTGTCTTATGTTTGCGAGACACGCGAAGAAAAAAGAATGAAAAATTTCTAATTCACTAAAACTATACCTAGTTCGACCATAAGATTAAAAATGTTTTATTTAATTAAAGACATTAGTCATGCAGACCAAATAGTACATTCCAAATATGTCCTTTGGGTTCAACAAAGACGTTAGCTACATTTATGTATCTCTTTCGTGTAATAAATCAATGGATGGATGGAATGGTGGATTTTGAATGAATAATGTCTAGAAATATAGGTTATTTATGTACATTTAAGTACCACCTTAATATTATATCATTTGGCATGTCTCTTTTAAATTTAATTATTAATAAATTTTTTTTACAAAATTTATAATTATTTTTCTTTGAACCCGATGCCAAAAAAGAAAGACTTAAGTTTAATATATCAGTATCATTTGATGTATTCCTTAATAACATTTTAAAAAGACTCCAGTAAAAATGTTTATGCACATACATCATTCTTTCACGACCGTGATTGTTTTAATTTAAAAAAAAATTAAATAGTTAAGCTGCAAACTTATTTTGTTAACTTTATCTTGATTTTGTCAAAAACATTTGAATCAATATGTAGAAATATCCCCATTCTAATCTCAGATTGAAATAATTATCATATATATTAAAACTGAAGCATAAGATCATAACTATCAATAAATGTATCTAAAGCAAGGGGCCGTCCATAAATGACGTCACGCACCTAGGGAGGGGGGAGGGGGTCACAATTTTGTGACCATGCGTGACGAGGGGGAGGGAAGGGGGTTGAAGAAATGTGACGTCACATCAAAAGGGTAACTTAAAATAAAACTTTCACTGAAATATTTGGTCACTTACAATTTATTTATTGCCTTTTTTTCGGGAGGGGGGAAGCTTTGTGACGTATTTTTTGAGGGGGGGGGGTCTAACTTTTTGTGACGACTTGTGACGAGGGGGTGGGGGAGGGGTGAAAATCGTCTAAAATCGCATGACGTCATTTATGGACGGCCCTTAAGTACAGTAATAAAATAAATGTTTTCTCATTTATTTTTTAAGCAAAGATTAGATAAGTACAGGCTATGATTTATATATTGGCAAAAATGTTTAGATTTCACATTCCTTAAAAAAAAAGTCAAATACACACAGACATGCATAGCACACGCAAACACCAATGAGCTGGAAAACAATACAAAAATCTTTAATACAATAATGTCAAATACAATTTATGAACAGAAAATTGTGTTGCGTAAAAAGTAAAATAGACATTGATTCTCCTTCTTGAAATGCCCTTAAAATGTTGTTTCCTTTTTTCGACCTTTATTTCTTTTATTTAACTGATTTCAATGTAACCGTTTCGGAATAGAACCTCCATTTCATCATTATTCGGGCTCTTCTCCTGGGAAAAAAATGTCTACTTAAATTTCTAAACAAATTTAATCGTCAACAATTTTTTTCATTAAATAATCACTTTTCTGTATTGTTGTCAAGATTTAAAAAACTGTATTAACTAACTTCTTGATGACACTAAGATGACTCAGTTTTATTTTAGAAACTGATCTGATTAAAGAGTTTTTGTGCTTTGGAATTAAGGATAAAATAAGAAAGATAGAGATTCGTACTCGTAGACGTTTTCGGACATTGTTTTTTAATTATTTTTTTAACATAATTGACGGCAGAAATTCATATTGTTATATTTTTTAATTTTAAATTCAGGTAAAGAGTAGAGTAATTATACACACTATCTTGAATATGTTAATTGCTGTACAGCTGTTTGATATATTTTGAAATTTAAAAAATCGAAAGGTTCTATATGTTTTATATATGATATGTATACTGTTATATATTTAGGGTTATGGTAATTATTAAAAGTTCCAATCAGCTCCAAGTTTTAAACAATTTAAATAACATAAATATTCTAAATTTACATACATCTTTAGGGAAATCCTGGGAAAGAATGTCTGAAATGTTTCTTTAAAAAAAATCAATTTCTATTTTTGATGGGCACTGGTTAGTTAGTTTTCGTAAAACTGTGGCTTTTGTTTTTTTCTACGACAATTACTTAATATTTTGCGAACAGTTATAAAAGTTTTAAAAGAGACATTCAATTTTAGAATGCCATAAATAATATTTACCCGTTTTCGCTAGGCATTACGACCACAATTAAAATATAAAATAGTGCCTAAATATTTAGCAAACGGACGTTCGGTAAATTAGCTTGCAATTAGCAATTTGATTTTTTAAAGTCAAATAAACTTTAAAATAATGACTAAATTTTTTAGCGGTATACCAAACCTGCCTTATGGCTATTTATATTGCTACGACATACTTTTGCTACGCTTTTTATCATTTACACACTTACAAATAATATTATTGAATAAAATACGTATACTTTTTGCTATATAATATATATTTTATGCAGATATATATTTATTTTTTAAAACTTATTTGTAGATCAATGCATCTTCATGGATGGATGGATGGATGGATGGATGGATGGATGGATGGATGGATGGATGGATGGATGGATGGATTGATGGATGGATGGATGGATGGATGGATGTATGGATGGATGGATGGATGGAGGGATGGGATGGATGGATGGATGGATGGATGGATGGATGGATGGATGGATGGATGGATGGATTGATGGATGGACGGATGGATGGATGGACGGATGGATGGATGGATGGATTTATGGATGGATGGTTGGATTTATGGATGGATGGATGGATGGATGGGATGGATGGATTTATGGATGGATTTATGGATGGATAGATGGATGGATGGATGGGTAGATGGAGGGATGGGATGGATGGATGGATGGATGCATGGATGGATGGATGGATGGATGGATGGATGGATGGATGGATGGATGGATGGATTTATGGATGGATGGATGGATTTATGGATGGATGGATGGATGGGATGGATGATGGATGGATGGATGGATGGATGGATGGATGGATGGATGGATGGATGGATGGATGGATGGATGGATGGATGGATGGATGGATGGATGGATGGATGGATGAATCAAGAATGTATAGAAATTTCACATAGACTTACATCTGGGAAATCTTTCAAAAGTAAATCATAATAACCGTTAGTGGACTCTTCCAATATTTCTAGGTCATCAAAATCGTTTACCCTTAAGTTTCTGGCAAAAGAGCAGGCCTTCTTTTTTAATTCAATATAGAATCTGCAAGAGGATGACAGTTTGTTTTGCAATAAATAGTCGTTTTAAAAATACTATGGAAAAAAATGAAAAAGTAATATATTTCAATAATTTTAGATACAAATCGCTTTATTAAATGTGCTTACTTTTTATTGAATTTGTCTGTAGAACTCATTGTTTGTTTGTTATTATACAAGCGTTTCATCACAAGGGCAACAAAGCTAGCCACAAACGATAGAAAAACTCCATGAGTAATATGGTGATGATGACCATACGCTGTAACGCCAAGGCCCACTGCGACTAAGATAGACACAAACAGAATGTACTTCGCTGCGATCTGTTAGATATAAACATATTGCAACCTAAATAATAAATAAAAATAATATTTAAAAGAAAATGTAAGCATCAATACTCAATATATATTGCTAACAAAAAATAAAGATAAACATTTACACTTCTCTTTAGTTTTATTTCTTTTTTTTAACAGTAACTCATTTAGACATGTTCACACCTTAAGAAGGATTTCTAATGCTATTCTCCGTTTTTTATAATAAAATAATTATTGACATATCTTTATGTAAACCATTTAAAAAAATATTTTATAATAAGATGAACCTACAGTATAGCTTTGAGCAGAAAGATATATGCATAAGTTTGTAGAAAATGTCACTTCCTTACACAGTCACCCGGCCACAGTGAACATGAATTTTTAACATTTTGAAAATAACTCTTTCACATATTACATACACACTTGATAATGTATTCTAAGAATAAGTTTCATTTACACTTCTTTTATTTAAAAAACCTGTCTACTTTTGAAACGTAAAGGAATATTTATAGAAAGACTCCCTATCCGTTTCATCAATATACATAATTCCCGTCGTCTGTATGTATGTATGTATGGATGTAACGGATATGACGTCATATAATATTTTTAGGTTATGTTAGGTGGCGCTGCGATTGATTTTGTATAAAAATATTATATGGCGTCATTGTTTTATGCTTATATTTTAATTTTTTAAAAGGGAACGATGTAATCCTTTTTGACAACTGTGTCTTTCAGCAAGTCTTCACCCGTCACGAAATCATTAGCGGCGTATGCTACGCTGCGGGTCAGCTAGTATATACATAAATACATAAATACATACATACCAAATTAAATTCCACGAATTGCACATATATTTTGATTTTTTTTTATAAAATTGAATTTCCAGTAATTTTGCAGAGGAAATGTTACTTTATTGTTAACCCTATCTGCAAGCCAAACTTAACGGTTGAAAATAATACTTACAGAAAATGTGGTATTTTTTTCAGAATCCCCAGGACAAGTTATATCACTGCAGTAGGATAAGAATGTTTGTGAGACACTAGGAACATCATTCTTATTTATAAAAAAGCATGGTAGATTCAGTTTTAAAAGAAGCTGAGATTTATTTTCCTTGAAAATATCCAAAATAGAGATCCTTTTGTTGTCATCTGAGGGAAGTCCCTTTTGTACATCTGTTGACGTTATATTTAACGGTGAAGATTCCGTCGTTGTTATTACTCTTTCTTCATCTTTAAAAAAATAACAGTTGCAGTTTCGTTAAATTTATAATTGAAATAAAAATGTATATGTAATATTATATACAAAACCGACCAGTTTCTGGGGACATCTGCTTTCAGCGAGTACCAAGTATCGAAAGCATTTGCTTTTCAACTTAAGTTATAACAATCTAAAAGAAGAACGTTTTCTTATCTCAAGAAGTAAATAATTTTTAACAACATTTTTTGGCAAGGACAAATTTTTTCTAACATTAACCAAATCTATGTGTAAGTGTTATTTTCTTTGCTATACTATGAAATGTGTAATATGTGTTTAATTAAAAAATTTAAAAATCTGAAAATTACATGTTTATTAGTCAAAGTTTTAATTAAGTATTGAAATCACACAATCTTTTGTTTATCTTGATTATTAATTTTAAAAAATAATTATTTTTTTTAATACGTTACAAGTTATATATTTATTTATTTGAGTTAATTTTTAAACATAGCTGCTAAAAATAGCGAATACTCCATGGATAAATTTGCATTAAGCTTATAGTTCATGAATTCGTTTTTACTATATTGATACACATTACAATGAAAATATGAGCTGCACGTAAGAGCTAACTAAGTTGAATGAGTAAGTTATGAAAAAGTCAAAGGCGTCACTAGGGTTGGTGTCACCCAGTGCAGGGTTCGATAGTGTCACCCCCTCACAACTTGACCCTTAGACCCCCTTCGTGTCTGTCAGTGCTAAAATAACGGGAACATACAAAATTTTATCCTTTGGTGTAACCCCTTATGATGGTGTCATCCGGTACGGTCCGCACCCCACGTACTCCCTATTGATGCCTCATGAAAAAGTAATTTGTTATAACATACAAGAAAGAATGTCATTCAGGGATTACAACGAATAATCTGGAAATAATATTTATTTAGTGATCATATTTGGTAAAATTAATATTTAATTTTAAATAATAAGTTAACATAATTTAAGAACTCAAAGACATTTTTTCTATTAAAGAGGAACAAACAAAATGTTTCCAATATTTTAAAAGGTTAACAAAAGGTTTGTAAAAAATAGACTTCGTAAAGAAAATTATACTTTAAGCAAAGAATAAAATATTAAAGTCAGTTTCGTAAAAATTAAATTTAAACCAATGGGTACGCTAGTTCATCATCTACAATAGGCTTGCCTTACATACATTATTATTTAAAGACTTGTTAATTGCTCCTCTTTAACAGAAAATGTTATGAAAAAATAAAATGAAGTTACCATTTCTTGTTGTTGTTAGATATTCATCAAAAATCTGTGCAGTTATTGGATGTATTTGATTATGGTTCATGTTTTCCAAGCTGTTATTATTTAGGCTTAAAATAGCCTTCTTTATTTCATCTTGTTTTTTTCCGAGGTCTCGAAAAAGTTCAAGAATAATGGCCAATACCCAAACGATGATTTCAAGAACAGCAGAGTAAAACTCAACCTCAACAATGATCGTAAAAGCAATCATAACAAGAGAGTGTAGTAAAAAGTGGATTCCAATGTAAATGGCTAAAATCAGGGGAAATGAAGTTAAAAGAAATAATACATACAAATATCCACAACACATCGAGTTACAGCATGGTTTTGATATGTAACTTATGACAGTTAAACTTAATGAATTTAAAACAGTACTGAAGTAGTCTTTAAAAATCGCGTTACAGCAGTGACATTTTTGGTCATGATATAGTATTACATCTTTTTTATCGGAACAGCATAAGCTATCAACAAATGGATCAATACAGAAACCAACTGAATAAAATACAAAGCTAACAGCAAAAGTAAGCAATAGCCATTTCTCAAAAAACACATCAGGTCCCCATTGAAGATAAAATGAGCCATAGAGTCCTCTGCTATTGTATGATTTCATTAGTGTTCTATAAAAACTATTGTGATCAAAGTGGGCAAGAAATATTGGTATATTTGTGGCTGCTATAGTTAAAAGAAAAATTAACCTTCTGACAAATTTTACTAGAACCTTTATTTCCAGTTTTGGTTTTTTTTCCTGAGGAATGGAAATGAATAGAGTTATGGAAAAAAATAAAAATGTATTATTGTAAGAAATGATGTAAATATTTCTACAGGAAATTTTATTAACATAAAAACTGAAAATCGATAGAAAATAATTGTAAAAAGTGATCGTAGAAGGGTCCTTTGCTAACAGTGTAATTGTTTTGTTGATCATTTATGAGGTCTACATTCACAAATAATTTTCAATAATTGAGTTTCAAATTATGCCATAAAAATTTGTGAACAATTATTTAAATCATTTAATAAAAGATCATTTATTAATTCTTAAACTTTGAAACAATAATAATTTAAATCACTTAATAACAAATCCTTTATTAATTTTTCTCTTTATTTCTATAACAGGGATTTGAAGTTTAACTGTATATTCACTACATCGGAATATTTACCATCAATCCTAAAAAAATCCATTTTAAGGACCTTAAAATAATACGAGCTATTTCTAAATGTAAATGTAAATTTACTTTTTTTACAAACGGGCCGAATAGCTATTATTGTACCATGCTACAAATTCATATCTTACCAAACTTCTTTCTGTCTAATCACCCTCTCGCCAGCTACGCTCTTCTGCAGACATACGTTGTTGTTGTTTTTTATTTATTTATTACAAGCGCTGAAATCTTTGTCAAAAGGTCTTTATTTTGCACCCCCCGGCCCCCACAAAAAAAAACGAATTCTCTACCATAACACATGTCGGTGTTTATAGTACTAACGCCTTCAAGATGGAACTAAAAACACTCCTTTTCTATTTTTTCTACTCACATTTAGAATAAAAAAGTTCTTTGTCTATTTAACGTAGCGTACCAACATGTCTTACATGTTGTGTTTAATTAAGATATGAATATTTTAAATTGAAAGCATTTATAAATATATGTGTTAGTATTTTTATGGAAAGAATGGTAAGCCCAGCTGCTAGATTAGTTAACGCGTTGTATATGTGCTCAAATTTTTCTAAGTTGTAAATATTCTTATAATGAGTACTAGGATATTACGTACCGTTAGTGAACACTTTGGCTGAAGAATAGAAATTTTTAATAAATTATTAAAAAGAAAAAAAATGCATACACTTTTAATGGATATCAAATTAATATTTCAAGAAAATAATTTTCGATATTTTTTAAATAGAGAAAAAAATCCTGCAGCACTAAATTGTACTGGTACTAGTGCACTAATGTAATAAAGTATGACATTTTTATCAAATTTAAAACTGCATATAACTACTACATATTTAATTTATTTCACATCTACAAACACAAAGGATACAAAACACAAATTTAACTGTCATTTGAAGTGATCATCAAAAGACATCCTTTCACCCTCAGATAATCCAAAAATTTTGCTTAAACATTATATTAGGCATACGATATATTTAATTCTATTAGCAGTTAAAATAAAATAGTTTCTTTCAAAAAGACTTACCTCAACATTAAAGCAATAATTGACCAAACTAGATATGCTGAATTGTTTCGTCCAATTGTTCAATATTTTATGTTTTGAGACTCTGATACTCAATGTTTTGACAGATACGGTGGTAATAGTATCCTTGTCTAATTTTTTAAAACATTCCATTTTCTCCCATGTATCACGTTCCAATACCAAAACACGATCTTTTGGTCTCCACCTAAATTGAATTATACATTACAAACTTCTTTATAACACATGAAAGATTAAAAAGATATGTTATACTAAGTATATAGTAAACAAATTTATTTTATTTTTAATTTTTTTTAAATAATAGAAATCTTTTTTTAATTATTTTCTGCATACAAAATAATTATGCACATTTTTCTTTTCTAATTAGCTCACCTTTCATTTGGCTTTCCTGTAATCAAGCAATTAAATTTGAATTTATCTCCAGTTGGTATTCTATAATTGTAAATCTCATCTCTTTTTTATAAATAAATAAATATATATATTTATTAGTGTCGCAATTGTTTTTAATGTAAAATAACTTAAATTATATTACTTAAATCACAATATATTTTTAAACTTTATATACTATACACTATATTAAAAATACTTCTTTAGACTAATAAATATGCATTGCCCTTTAAACAAATCAAACATTTTACATTAAACAAAAATTTTCACAGACATTTTTTAAGGAATAACCCATAATAATTCATAAATCATATTTGTTCAAAGATTTAAAAAAATTTATGCATTTAATGGTCAATGCCAATCGAAGGTATTTTACATATGTTGTGCTGTACAACTTTCACAAAATAATCCTGAGGAAAATTCTCAACATCAAATGACATGCAGAACATCCAGACACCAAATAAATTATTTGTCAGGGTAGGACTCACAAGTATCTTCACAATCCTGTTGAAGTCCTGACTACGATAGGCGGGGAACCACGTGTGCATGCCAAATTATCGGCTCCCAAAGTGGCTCTTCCATGGCGAGCTGACAGATGGACAGAGAGCACTCGGGGGTCAAAGAGAGCGCTATAAGGGCAAGCACAAGTGATGCATAAAAGGAATTGGGCATCACTCCTGATTGGTAGCAGCCAACGACCAAACCTGCCGGCGCCTTTTTAAACGGAACAGCGCATCAACACGTGAAGCAAACAGACAACGGGCTGCCAAATCCAAAACAAATGCCAGGAAAGATCTTGTTCTTTACTCTGCTGATGATATCCAGACCATCTCTTGTCCGACCTACGAACGCAACTTTTGGGAAAAGTTAGGTCTCATAAGCAACCAAAAGGACACACCAATATGCCACAGCATAGAGCAGAGTTGGGAAACTTTTTGCCTGAGAGAGCCATAAACACCAACTATTTTGAAAATGAATTCTGTGAGAGCCATACATAAAGTTTGAAACAAAAACTTCAAGTAAATGTGTGCATTTTTTCTAATTTCGACACTAAAAGTAGAATAATTATGTCTCTAAATTCTTTTTAATAACATTGTTATGCTGTTAAATATACAATTAATATGTAGATCAAAGGAGTCGAATAAACTTTAAAAAAAATTTTTTTTATACTAGAACATTTGTCTGAGAGCCAGATGCAGCCATCAATAGAGCCACATCTGGCCTCGCGAGCCATGGTTTCCCGAACCCTGGCATAGAGCTTATAGTACGATGAGACTGGTCCTCGTCAATCACGCAAAATAAGCGACAACATGGCGTATGTAAGGTAGTTTAAATAATGTCCCCCAGAAAAAATGGGATGGATATAGAAATTCAACTCCAAATTTATATAATCAAACACAATTTATATTGCTGTTGTTCATGCCCAGAGGTGCCATACGCAATATAGCCGTCATCACTTGCCCTATATTGCATACGAATAATTTATACAGAGATATGAACTTATTGTAGCGAATCGTCTATTCAAATATAACTTGTGATCACTCAAAAACAAACTTAAATGTATGCTTAATGTTTAATCATTTCTTATATTCTGTTGCATATCTTCTTTTATTTAAATTATTGTCTTTTAATATAATTAGTAGCCGATCTCTTATATCACTTATGATCTTGGTAATACTAACACAGCATTAAATTTCGTTATTGGGCAGGTAGTAAAAAAAGATAACAGAAAGTGTATACGTTTAAACACGTTTTAAATGTGATCAAAAAGGTAAAAGTTATATACGTACCTATTTGTTGTCATAATATGAACATTTTTTTAAAATGTGTATTTAAATATTTAAATGTTAATTTCAGCCTTGAAATTTTTTGTAATTATTTGAAGACTCTAATTTTGAAATTAACAAATTATACGTTAATATTAAAAAAAGAAAAAAGAAAGCTGTTTACCCGTAAAGGTCATTAACATATTTGATTAGAAAGGGAAATGAGCAGACTAGCAGCCCCGACAGCAACAGTAGGTAGATATTGAGAGCGACTGTCCAATTATCAGGCCCATAATCTTCGCATGTCATAATGTGATCAGCACTTAAAGCACAACACCTGTCAAATATATTTTTTTTAAAAATTAAAAACTATCATGAACAGTTATAAAATTTAAGTTAATAAGTTTTTTTAAAAATCATTTTTTAACTCTTAGATGTGTAATATCATTTGACTATGTTTCATAGCCCATAAAATATAATAATTGCACCTGAAAATAAATTGTCCTATTCCACCTTCATCCTTTATAATTGCCGTGCAAATCTCCACATCTTCTGCATAAGTAAATTTGCGTCTCCAAGAATCTCCATTAATACCGAAATCTGGTAAACAAATTATGAAATGAAAACATTATGATAAAAAAATTAAGCAATTCGGGCCTTTTTTAAAGTAGTAAATTAAATTATATTAAAAACTTGATTCCGAAAAATAAGGCTATAAAAATCATAAGGGAGAGTAAAGAGGGAGAAAGATATTGGCAGTAACGATGGGGATAAAACGTAATCTATTCATGCCAAATTTTTTAAAAAAGAAGGGTTAGAAATCGAATACGAAAAGAGTCTTAAACGTTTAAAAAGATGAGATTAGGCCCCCCCCCCGGCCTCAAAAGAATGAAAAATTTGAGTTTAATGTCCTATAGTGTTTTAATATTGGCCTTCAAGTTTTTATATACTAAGTTTGAACAAGATTCATCCATTTACACAGTATCCAAAGTTTAAAATTTTGGATATATGGTTAAAATCTGGAAAAACTACATCTGGGCCCTTGGCCCACAGTGAGTGGTAACTTAAATATTTGTTCGCCCATTAACATCTTGAGAATGTACTCAAAAACTTTCCTAAGTGTAATGCTTCTAACTACACGGAAGTTTGAGAATTAGTGAAAAGTTAGTCCGTAAGTAAAGGCTTTGCCTTTTATTAGTATAGATTTAAAAACAATGTGCAAGGAGAGATGTTTACCAACCTTCTAGGACCCCACTCTTTCTTATAACAACTTTATAGATTTGTTTTCAAATAATATGCTTGACAATGTAAATAGATGAATCACATATTTCATACCTGTTAGCAGAAATGTTCTAATTTCATCATCTAAATCTTCGTTTCTCAACTGGTCCAAACAATCAGGCGGAGTGACATGAAGTGGAATCGATACTTTCCTTACACCTTTAAGCAATATCACGTGTAACATTCCAAAATACTTTTCATAGCTCCGTAATAGAGAGGAACTATGATGGCCTTGTGTACGGTACCATCTGAAAATTGTATTTGATTTTTTTTTAAAATGTTATATATCTTATCTTATCTTATCTGTTTACAGACGCTCCTTCTATACAGAAGATTATTGCGTCCTACGCTTATCTATGGTTTGTGTTTAGTCCTGCATTTTTATTAGAGATTTAAATGTTAATAAAGTGTTGGTTTTCCTGGATTCTTCAGGCAACCCATTCCACGCCCGAATTCCGGACGGGAAGAACGAAAATTTGTATGTGTTTTTTCTTGCATACGGAATAAGAAAGGTGTTTTTATCCTTATGTCTATCTGAGGGTTGTATTAAGTTATCTTTGTGTATTTCTAAATTAGAATTAATTGCTTTATGTATGATTTTTTGCTCTTCGTTCTTCTATCCTCTAGTGTTTCAATGTTTAATGATTTAACTAATGGTGTTCTTCTTGTCAGTTTTGAATATTCTCCAGTAATGAATCTGGCAGCTATTTTTTGAATTTGTTCTAGTTTATCAATGCTTTATTTGGTGGATGGGTCCCATACAGAAGATGCATATTCTAGTACAGGTCTCACCAAAGTGAGGTAGCATTTTAGTTTTATATCTCTATTACATTTGTTAAAGTTTCTTTTTATAAAGCCTACGGTTTTGTTTGATCTTTTAATAACTTCATTGACATGGGGATTAAAGAAACAAGACATACTTAGATTTCATTGTACAGCAAAAGTTAAATATAATCGTTTTGTACAATGCCATTTCATTTAAAAAGAAAAGAAAAACAACAAAAAAGAACAAATAATTTTAGTGTATATTAAAGTTATAAAATATAGATCTAAACTGCGATTACTGACGTCTAAAAGGTAAGTAAAGAAAGTGCTTTCCTAAAACTAATAATGTTAAAAAGCTCAAAATATCGGACAAAAACTTCTTTCTGTTTGGAAAATATGAAACTTATTTTTGCATCGAAAATCTCAAAATATTAATGGGTAATATGGTAATTTCGTAATATGTATTAAATAATTTTCCACATTTTTTTTGTTTGCTCAATACTTACAATAGAAAACACGTATAATAAATTTATATTTTTAACAATTATAAAATACGATCGGAGATATGTGAGTTTTGAAAACATATATTATTTCAGTTAAACACAATGCTTTTCAAACTTAATCAATATTAAATGTTAATGATTTTGAGAAATTTTTTATGGCAGCACCTTTATTTATTACAGAGGCTCATTTTATACACAAACATTTTAGTCCTTTTGATCAAAGCATTTATTGATAGGATAAAATATACATTGTTTTCGTTACTTACTTAAAAGGATCAAAAGATTCAGGACTTGATTGCTTCTGGAGATTAAAGTTTCTGCTTACATCATTGAACGACAGGGTGTATTCAACAATTAATATACCACTAAATTTGTGAAAATAGTTAGCAAGGCTGTTAAAAAGTGTCGTGTTGTCAATTACAGAAAAGGTGCAACTGTTCTTAATGAGGGATTGCCCATTATTAATTTGAAATAAGTAGACACTCAATGCGACTTGTAAAAATATTTGCTGTAGTATCATTTTGTCTTTCACAGATAATTTCTTTTGAAATTCAATTTCAAGGCAATTACTTTTTACTCTGAAAATAAATTAAGGTAAAAAATGGTGAAAACAAACAAGATTACTTTAAAAAGTAAAATAAAAATTTAAAAAATATTTTTTACATGTGTACATTTCCTTAAAATAAACACAAGAATTCATTAATTTGCGGCTGTTGCCGAAGAATACACACAACACCCACACATGCACACAAACACACACACACACACATATAAATATATATATATATTTATATTAGGACTGCGGAAATTATCGATTAATTTCTCGATTAATCGTTTAAAATTGTATCGATTAAATACCAATTAATAATAATTTATATATCTTTTTTTACGTACAAACATCTCCCGCGTAATATTAAAGTTTATACTATTAATTTATGTGGATCGGCAGAAACTAAAAAAAAATTGTGGACAGACAGGAACGAAAGCAAGTTAAAAATAACGTGGTAAACATGGCTGACACTACCAGCGCAGGGAAACAGGGGAAATAACTCAATAATTTCTTTTTTAAAAAGTCAATTACCTGTTGTTGTTACTTCCCTTGAAATGTTCAGTATAATGACGTCATATATTTTTTATTTTTGGCTTTAATCGAAATTATCGATTAATTAATCGATAATTTTTTCAAATATTAACGATTAAATTTAAATTAATCGATAACAGCCCTAATTTATATTTATATATATATATATATATGTCTTTATGTATGTATATATTTATCATTTCTAGGGGTATTTTCCCTTTACCATAGGGATATAATGTACATCGCTGCCAACATGTAGTGAAGGACTTTACCACTGTTTTGTTTTAACAAGGATATAGATATTTAACTATTTACGAGTCTACCCAAGACATACCCCGAGAAAGTCCTGTATAAGTCATAAAGTACTCGGTTTACGGAAAACCTATAACGTCATAAGTAATATTGCTTTCAAACATTGCTTTGCAATAGATTAATGTGATTCTTATTGATTTACATAAATAAAATAAGCGCATTCTCGTTAGAAGAGGTCCTAAAATGTGAGTGACTACCTTCTACCCCACTAAGCGTGTCGATCCTACTACTGAGAATGAGTGGAAGTATGTCTACATGTGAATTAGTTTTGATTGTGGACAGCTAACCATTCTATAGAACTTGATGGCCAAGCTATCACTGGTTTTTTGGATAACTTCTTGAATAGCTCTGGCTCGTACTATCTCAAGCTGTTGTTGGTTAGGGATTTCAATACAACTGCAAGAGCGGTAACAATTCAAAGCCAAAATTATATTTCCTATGAAGGGAAATGTTCAACAACACTTCATTATGTTTATTGTATTTCAGGCGTTGTAATGAAATGAGCTTAAATGGAGAAAAAATGTATGGATTATTGTTTATTCTTCTCACTGATAGTGCAAGCATTTGTGTCAAACGTGGATTATTGGCTTGTGGTATATTCTTTAAATAATTTAAGTAAACATATTTTTGATACTATCGTGACCTATGTCTCGCGACCCTGTATGAGACATCACACTCATTATATATCCTTCTCATATTAAACTTGTATGTATTTATGGCTGAGTAGAAATTAAAAGCGTGGCGTCTAGCATATTGGTTGTCGAAATTTATATCCTGTATGTTTTCAGGATTGTTGAGTGAAATTTCATCTCAATGAAGATTTGTGGTACAAGTAACATTTACATTAGTATGTACTTTCAATCATTATGATTCAGAAACACGTTGTATATATTTGACACATGGTTGTATATTGACATAGATTGACACATAATACTTATAATTATGAGTCCACATGGCTTTTCACAACTAGTACCCATACCACTCATTATTAATGAGTGTCATTATTTATTGTTGGCGCCCATGCTTTCATTTTGTATATATGAGAAATTGAAATGAAAACCGTAGTTTCAGCAATTAATGTATAACTCATTTTTTTTCCTTTTTAGTTCATCGGAATAAAAGCGTGTTTTGAAAAATCTTTTTTTTTAAATCCATTTTCGCTATGTTCTTAAAGATTCAGAATTCGTTTTTAAGTGTTCTCCGAGATTCAGATTGATAGAACTATGGTTGTCACAAGCGTAGTCTCGTTATTTTGTTTTCTATGGTTAGATTACAGTGAATAAGTACTGCTTGTATGAACTACTGTAGAAAAAGGAAACATGTATTTTACTTATGTTATAAACGGAAAGCTGGAAACTCCCTAAGCCTAAAACTCTTTAAAATTGTTGTGCTTAACAAAACAACGGACATAATTATTTTAATTTATTTACATTTCTTCACTGGAAATGTATACCAAAATTTAAATGAATGAATTTGAATTGACATTCAAGCAAATGTCTCCATCATCAATAAAGAGACAGCGTAATTCTGAGGTAAATTAATTAAGAAGTAACACCTATTCAAAATGTGAGGTGACTTTGGTGCCCTTAAATCTATAAAACATAATTCATTCGCCCGTGCTAAGAATTTTTAAAAAAGAAATAATTAGAGATATTCAAAACGCTTTAAATCTTGAATCGGCTCCACAAAACAAGTAAGAAAGTTTACGGTGGCGTATCAATTATATCGACCCCTCCGGGCTGGTTTAAGAGTATGTCCAAACATTTGTAAAAAATAATAATAAAAATAATACTTAAACCCTATGTATGCAAATGCCAATTCTTCATGATAATAAAAACATAACAATACTTAAGGTAAGTAAATCAATGGACCCCACAATTAATACGTGCATACTCCATTGCTAAGAATTATTACCATGTGCTCACCCTTATTATTGAAAATTAACTCGATAACTGGATCTTTTTTTCCAATTCTAAATAAATAGAAAATCTCTGCAATCTTTGAATTTTAATTGGTAAAACAATTTCTTTCCTTACAAATATTGTTGAAGACTACTGTATAACAAAAATGAAGTTTGACTTTTTAATCATTTAGTGTCGTGTCAAGGCTCCATAAAACGTTTATCTTATCTTATCTGTTTACAGACGCTCCTTCTATACAGAAGATTATTGCGTCCTACGCTTATCTATGGTTTGTGTTTAGTCCTGCATTTTTATTAGATATTTAAATGTTGATAAAGTGTTGGTTTTCCTGGATTCTTCAGGCAACCCATTCCACGCCCGAATTCCGGACGGGAAGAAGGAAAACTTGTATGTGTTTGTTCTTGCATACGGAATAAGAAAGGTGTTATGAGACATCACACTCATTTCTTTAAATTCTTACTCTGAGAGGCCATTAATTATCACCTATCATGACTTTAAAGCATGGTTGACAAAAAATAGCGATTTTTGTAATATATAGAGCATAAGCGTAAATGTCAAGATAATGTACAATTTAAAATTTACAACTTTGAAAGTGCTATTCATTTTCAGCCATTCATATAAAACGTGCCCGTATAAATGTATTTGACATACTGGCTTGCTATTCATGTCCAAGAATTTGCAAATCAAAGATGTTCATCTCAAGACCTTTCCAAATAAATAATGATTTAAAAAATCAGCAGGATGATCGATTTGGTACACATATAGTGGTACAAATAAAGAGGTTTTCACACCAAACATTGCCTGTCAAATAATGCTAACAAATTAAGTTCTAAATAATTAACTTTTATATGCAAAAATATTATTAATCCAAAAACGACAAACTTATGTTTAGATCCATCTACAAGTTCATTTTGTATTGGTAAGCATGCTTCCTACAATCTATATCTAAATTAAGAAATACTCTCATCGACATGTATAAATTACATAATGGGAACATAAGTGCGAAAAAATGTCCCTTTAAAATGTAAACTATAAATAAGTAAATAAATAAATAATTAATTAATTAATTATGTCATACGTTAATAAGTTCTTTGAAAACGAAGCGCCTACTGAAAAAAACACTTAATTGTGAAATATATAATGGACATAATATCTTCCCAGTAAAACGTCCACTAGGCACCAAACATTTATATATACGTGTTCCAAATGTGTTATTTCAGTACTACTTCAGGCAAATGTTTTGCGCACGAATATATATATATATATATTTAGGCTGCGTAAATTAACGATTAATTTAATCGATTAATTGTTAACATTTTAATCGATTAAAATTATTTGATCCAGTAAAATTCGATTGAAATTTAGAACATTTTTCCATCTTTTTTTTCAAATTTATTCAAATGTATATCTTTGTTTCTTAAAAACATAATATTACTATTTATTGTTTAGACGTTTATACGTTAACAAAAAGGTTTTTCTTCCTTATTTCATGCTTAGCAGAATGAATTAGCTGTGTTACGTCACAAAATTAGGGATAAGTGGAATTGTCGCGACTTAACCAATTTCGCAAAATAATAATTCTTGACTTAACGGGATCTATATATGTGTTATAAAAATATATTTAATCAAAATTAATCAATTAATTGATTAATTTTTCCCCGATTAATCGAAAACTTTGTTTAAAAATCAGTACCAGCCCTTATATATATATATAATGTCACATAGCTGTTTCTTCTCTTTCGGTCGTCTTTACTAATGCCTGTCAATAAATCTTTACAATTGCAATTAAGTTTACTTTAATGAAAGTATATTTCACTCAAACGTAAATTTAAAAAAAAAGAAATTTAGGTAATTAACTAAATAATCAATTTTTCATTTCAAAAGCTCTGTCATAACTAGTAAATTATAGCATCACCTGTTAAACAGAAGAACTCGCCATTGGAAATGTGTATTACCTCTTTAAATATGCATTAGAGATTTTAAAAATTGAATTGGCTATGAAAAATAAATCAGAAAAATTAAGTGGTGCTTTTATTGTTGTAAACTAATTTATGCTTTAATGGGTAATTATATTTTGTATAATCACAAGTAAAATAGATCCTCTATAAATAATCTGTTTAAACTGTCCTTGGCAACTATTGGCCTAAGCTAGGTGTCTTACCTGACTCTGGTAGACGCTATATCTAATGTGGTTTGAGATCCCTTTTATACTCCCCTATTTTGACCTAGATTCCTTTTATAGTCTTCTAGTTTGACCTTGGCCGCTAACGTTACTGCTTCTTTCTTTACTTGGAAGTGCTCTATTACAGGAGGTGCATTTTTAAAGTGTTTAAATAGCAAATAAATATTTCCTTTCACTGGTATTTTTATGTAAAATACAAATATTTTTTTAAAGTTGAGATGACGTCCAAATATGCTCTGTGAATTATACAAACACAAAGATTTCCTTAGTTCTGAGGAGAACTGTAAAGTATACAAAATGATGAATCATCGTTCGAAGGCTGATTTCAAAATAAAATCCTTATTATTGAACTTAAAATGAAACGATAAATAATAATAGTTTTGATACAAAATTATCCGTGTTTGTTGTTTGTTTTTGCTTTTGTTATTTACTTGATCTTAGGTTATAGAATGACATTGGGTCGGTGAATGTTTATGTTACCAAAAACGTGTTTGAATACCTTTCTTTATGAGTCAGATTAATAATATCAACATATACAGATATTTTCCATTTCGCAATGGAGCTTAAGTTTAAAATCTGCTGTAATATTTTAGAGTATAGATCTGATATGCATTATTTTAAACAACTGAAAACCTCAATGCCATTTCATGAAATTCAAAAGAGATGAAGCATTTGAAGAACCATACGAAGGTAAGATTTCTAAAAGAAATTGTCCCAGTTACTAAAGCAGCTCTTATCTAACAACGTTAACCTAATCTCATAACTACTGAAGCGTAAATCCTGGGTACGGTAGAGTGCTTGTGAAAGTGAATGTCCCAACTGTCGTGTCCTTGGATGTAGCACAATGGTACACACGTATCGTGTGACATGAGTTTAAAAAGTGATTTTTTAAATATGGCAGATGCATTAAATAAATTATATAAGGCAGTAGCAGTCTCCCGCGAAAGATTATTACATTTTATATTTTTTACGATACTTTAAAAAGATAAGTAAGACCTTGCTTGAAAAATTATTTAGTTTATTACTATTGTAAGAGCAGAGCCGCAACAGCAATAACAATTTACTTATAAACAGAAATAATATTTAAAATGTGTCACAAAAAATGCTTAGGCTCCTTAAAAATTGTACATTCCATTCACCTCCACTTGTCACTGGGTGTTCATGTTTCCTGTCGTCATTGCTTTGACACTTCTCATGTCATTATAATTATATGATGAACTAATTAAAGATGATGAACATATAATTTTCATAAAATCAAACATGTTATAAACAAAAACAATAAAATCCTATGTTAACAAGGCCTCAATTGATAATAAATAATTGTAGACAATAGATCCCTACAGTACAGCTTAACCCTGCTGAACCAAAAAGACAGAAATTCTAAGGAAATGTTTTTTGTTTTTTTTAATTTAAATATTTTTTTTATAAATACGGTCACCAAAGATGTAAGCTAAACCTTAACTTACCAAATAAACTTAATGAAAAACTTGAGCTGTTTTCTTTGTGGACAAAATCTTTATTTAATGTAATATTCTAAATATTATCATAAAACATTGTATACAATTTTATTTCCTGTGTTTTTAAAAAGAAAACGCGATGTATAATTTATTTTTTTCAAAATACATATGTAAGTAAAAATAAATATGTCTTTATTTTCCCTATCAGGTAATCCTACTTGACAATAACAAAACTCTCGTTTTTCACCGTTTATATTTGAATACGTATTTTTTAATTCTACTTCACGATAAAACTGGCAGTGTATAAACATTAGTTGTTCTTTCTTCGTCTTATCTATACAGACGCTCCTTCTATACATAAGATTATTGCGTCCACAGACCTAGCCGGTCTGTTGGCAAGTGATGCAGCGTTTACAGGCCACGGCTATGAGGGTTCCACGCATTACCCAACCACCTTTATTTCCCTAACTAGTGTTTGGTACCCATTCGAAGCTGGGTGGACTCAGTAACGCCATAGGCCCCGGGAACAAATCCTTGTCTTCACATGGATTCGAACCCGTGACCATCTGCACGCTAGACAAATAATTGGTCCAGTTGAAATATAACATTTTTGTTTTATGACTCTAACAACACTAATCATCTAATGCTTCTTAAGAAAGGCTTATTGACTGAAATGTTTTTAAACAGTCTTGGAAAACAGACGAAACTTTAAAACCATTTTAATTTTAAAATTTCATAATAGAAAAAGCCTTATAATATTTAAGGGATAATACAATGTACATAAGGCACATAATAAAGTAGCCAATGCGTACTTGTAGTTGACTCACTGGAATGCATAAAACAACAAATTTTTCCAACATTGAGAGTCGAAAGGAAAGGGATCAATGAAATAGTGTTGCTATTTCAAATGTTGAATTTTGAAGCTCAGAAACAATATTTAGCTAGCACGTCTTTTTAGATGCGTTTCCTCTAAGAATTGATGAACCGTAAAATAGAATATTCAAACAGCTCACCGTCTGGTTGATAAACCCTGAAAAGACTAAGTATTTCTTTGGGTAATTTTTACAGTCAGTGATTTTCAAAGGCCCATCTTACACACTGCATGCGCTAAAAGAACTCAGTTTATTGGCGTGTCGAATCGTTGTGTTCCAACTTTGAATTAAACCAAACAAATTCCTACTTTGTGAAGCGTTTATATTGTATGCTCTATACTCTATAGTGATAAAGACAGGAATATTTGAGACATGTTATTAAATTATACAAATATTACATTCGTGATAATTATTTAACTATAAACATAGCTGTGATACAAGTTTGAAATTAACGCTTACAAAATTTAAATACGATTTTTTAAAAAAAGTCAGTGCAATAAAAACAGCTGAAAATAAATGAAATAGAATGTTTATTTTAAACCCTGATGCTCCAATTTAATCAGCGCACCAATAGTTAATAACTTTAATTTCAAGAGAACACTTTCATTTAAATTCAATATCAACTAATAATGTAAAATGTTGCAGAAGAGCCAGGAGGTATAACATTCATTTTTAGACTCTGCCTATATTTAAAGATAAGCTCAACAAAACGTGATTAGAACTGTTTGAATTTAACTGGAAATTGAAATAGTTTGCAAGTCAAGTCGTTTAGGAGCAGAAAAAATTGTGTTCAAATCTGGAAATCTGAATGGGAAAAGACAACTAAATCATTGAATATTTGGCAGACTCCATCCACACTACTGAGTGACATCCTGTCTTTTAAAAAATCCTTCCTTGCAAAGCAACACAACAGTCATTTCTCAAGGTGGGATTTTAAAATATATAAACTTTAAGCTATATAATTGGGTCATGGATTCCATGGTAAATGAGATTTTAAAAACTACTACGCCCAGTAAAAAAAAATCGTACCTGATTCTTCAAATAAACGAAAATTTCAAATACGAAATGTGTTATTAAGAAACGTTAGTCACTAAGGCTATTTTTTTATAATGACATCATTGGTTCTGCTCAACGCAAATGGAGTATCGAACATATTCAGTCCATTCAGTCCTTTCTGACATTCAGAGAAAACCAACAGCGCAGTGGAGTTATTTGCTTTCCCGCAAAGCCGATATCCCAATTTAGTTCACTGTCTTTGTGTTGTCAAAGCACAAGGGTAAAGCTTCTATTACTTCTGTTGACAATCTACTCTGCGTTCATATCTCTATTGCCTTTGAAACTTCAAGAAAGTAAGGAAAGCAACGTCAAGCTCTCATTTTTATGTGCTAGCCTGTATTGTAGTAAAATAAACAACATGAAAAAAATCACAAAATCTCTGCTTAAAAGATTTTTTTCAGATTATCGCAAAATACATCATTGATTTGTTAAACGAAATCCTTTTATTGCTTTATCTTGGAAAGTTGCTGTAGACTCCTTTCCAAAAAATTAAACCCAGCCACTTTTTCACTCAAGAAATAAGCATATATACGTTTGAATTTTATTTATTATCTAGAACTTACTTAATTACTCCCAAAACCAAAAAAACCAATATGTGCAATAGAATCTAAACAAAATTCAAAATCTTCGTATCACTAAAAAAAAGCAATATAGCCTATCATTAAAAAAAACATTATATATGAATTTTGGGAATTCTGAAAACCCTCCGTCCTATAACTGTTCTTTTTAAATACCTCGTCCCACATTCCTCATTCCTTTTTCTTTTTTAAATCAATAGCATGTCAAAAACTTCTGCTTAATCTACTGCAAATCTCTCTTTCGACGAGGAAGAATTTATTTTGAAAATAGAAAATGTCAATCTTGGTAGTCAATTATAATTTTAATCTTATATAAATAACTTCTCAAATTTTCACATCTCTGCAAGAAAATCCTAAAACATACTTATAATAACCTAGCACTTTTAGTACCATATTGCCAAAGTTGATAGTTTCCTTTATTCAGTTTGTTTACTTTGGAATTTTATATGTATTTATTAAGTGCTTTTGAAAATCAGGCCAGGATCGTCCTAGTTTTTCAACCCTCCTTCATAACACACGAGATAAAAAAATCGAGGGTGTTAAGCAGACGGCCTTGTTCTTTTCGCGCGCGATTGCAAATAAATTTAAATAGGTATGATATGCCTGACTTCAGACCACGACATGCTAAGTGCACTCGGTGCAAAGTTTAAACTAAACTTAACTGCAGTCAGTATTTCTTTATACTGAGACCACAAAAGCCGATAACAACTACAAACTCTGACAGCGAATATTAAGTCTAAGTGGTATGAGGCAGCATTAAGAAATAGATATATTATACAATATATAGATAGATAGATAGATAGATAGATAGATAGATAGATAGATAGATAGATAGATAGATAGATAGATAGATAGATAGATAGATAGATAGATAGATAGATAGATAGATAGATAGATAGATAGATAGATAGATAGATAGATAGATAGATAGATAGATAGATAGATAGATAGATAGATAGATAGATAGATAGATAGATAGATAGATAGATAGATAGATAGATAGATAGATAGACAGATAGATAGATAGATAGATAGATAGATAGATAGATAGATAGATAGATAGATAGATAGATAGATAGATAGACGGATATATCGATAGATAGACGGATAGATCGATAGATAGACGGATAGACGGATAGACGGATAGACGGATAGACGGATAGACGGATAGACGGATGGACGGATGGACGGATGAACGGATGGACGGATGGACGGATGGACGGGTGGGTGGGCGGGGGGATGGGTGAAAGGGTGGATGGGTGGATGGATGGATGGATGGATGGATGGATATATAGATAGATAGATATATGGATAGATGGATGGATGGATGGATGGATGGATGGATGGATGGATGGATGGATGGATGGATGGATAGATGGATGGATGAATGGACGAATGGATGGATGGATGGAAGGATCGATATAATTATACATATATATAGGTATTTTGCTGTCAGAAACAAAGCAATTCAGTGAAACAAGCATTTTAGACTGAATGCCTTCCAGCGCAACCAATAGGCTGACGGTTACGTTTGCGAAAACATATTAATTATTGCCAATATTCTTTTTATACAAATTAAGCTTACCGTTAATAAAATTGCACAAATCGCAGTAAATCAGTTATTTGATTTTTAAAAATCTTGTTGTTCTGATACGTCAAATGACAAGTGGTTGTTTCATGAATTACGAGCGACAAGTTAAACTTGATTTGTCAAGTCACACTTTTCTATAAGTTACAAATGTTAACATACAAATAGCTGAACACCACAACATGGTTGCGATCAGCAGCCGAAAAGCAACAAACAAATATTGAGTACCTCGTTAACAGTGCTTACGAGAAACAAACATTTAAGAACCGCCTTTTTTTATGTCACTACAAACTATGGCTTTACTCTCAAGACAATTTTGTGTTCTATTTACATGTGAATCAAAAACTTATTTATTTATTTAGTCAATATCTTGTAATTTCTTTTTATAATTCTTGCAGAAAACTTTTTTTGTAAACTGAGCCCGATAGTTTTTAATCATAAGACATCAGAAAAGCAGCTGTATTGCCTTTAAAAAAATACTACAGACAATAAAAAAAAGTATTGAATGATTACTTGCACAGATGTTTAGATACATCATTGTGGTTTTTTTCGTTTTTTTTTGTTTTGTTGTTTTTTTTTGTTGTTTTTTGGGGTGTGTGTGTTTTTCCCTTTTGTTTCTATTTATCACCTGACAATATGAGACAAGGCTGGATAGCGAAGTTAATAGTGCGCTTGCCTAACAAGCTGAGGGGCGTGGGGTCGAGCCCACGTTAAAGCCATTATAAAACAATTTTGAGGAATGTCTAACGCTAAGAAAGTCCTCCGCTGACCTGGAGAGGGATGGGCGCCGCCAGGGTCTACCAAGTCCGAGAATGTTCTAATGGAAACATTAGTACCCCCTACGACCACTACAAAAAAGAGGTTAGGGGACTAAAAATAAAATAATAAAAATCCGAGACCGCAAAGACTGTATTATTAAAAACAATTTAAGATTGCTTACTTGCTAACTAGTAGTACATATACAATAAAAGTATATGAATCCTTTAGTTTAAGCTAGAAGTGAAGCGTTTTATGTGTGTGTTTTTAAAAATATTTTTGTTTTCTTTTCATTTTAATGAAATGTTGTGGACAGGATATTGCAGGTGTTCAGAGTTTGTACATTTTTCTAATGATGAGTTAAGAGTAAGAGGTAGAATTCGACAACATTTCATTAAGATCATAAATGGATGCTTTTGCAACATTAATATGGTAACAACCCCTGGGGAGCCACTCAACTTGATTTCTCCACTTACCTAATCCCTTTTTTTAGGTAGATGTTGTCAGCTATAATGACAATTTAACTCTGCACAAACTAAACCAAAAGAGCGGCAGCTGCGAGTAGTTAATGTAACATACTTATAATTTTGATTTATATGTGTCATACAAAATAAACGAAGTTTAACATACTTATTATTTTGTTTTATGTGTGTCATACAAAAAAAAATGTTTTCTGCATTTTATTAAATTTATTAACGCCCGACCCTTTTATCCATCAAATTTTCGTCATGTCTTTCTATACCGCTCATAATTTCCAATTGTATTTACTCTGTACTCTTATATAGCCTACGTCATGGCTCACTGCGCTTTACAAACATTTCCAACAACTTTACAAAAGACATTGGACTCTTCATTTTTCGTAAATATACACAACATAATGCACACATGTTAAGACATGGACGACTATTACCGATTACGGCCAAAGCCCGAAATCGGTCGCTTTGTTAAGGGGCCGACCACTTGGGAACTGGCAAATTACAAATGATGAAAATTAATGATGATAGTGAAGTTTTTAAAGAACTAATTAATCTCTTTTTATCGTAAACTAACTTCAACAGGCTTAACTTTCATGACACTTTTAATTTCACAACTATTTGTTATTCATAAATTTGCAGCGATTTATTGCGCACTTAGCACTGCAATTGCATCGCGTGCAGCCTTTACTACTGGTAAATGATTGGTAAGACGCAACGGTTATTAATGATTTTGCTTCTTTTCCCACGGTATCTAGTTTGAGCAGTTTCTCATGTATAATGAAAAACTAACTTCTGCAGTACAGTTGTTTAAAAATATCATGCTCTCAATGCCTGTTATACGGACGCTGACACTATGTCCAACTTTCGCTTGTGGGACTTTTGGATCGGAATTTCTAAGCAATTTCGCACGTAGCCTTAGTTTGCAAATTATCGTGAGCAGCTGACTTCTTCTTTCTGATTTCTTGTTTAATATGACATAACCTGCAAGTAATTTTAACTCCGTACACTTCGTGTGCTTCACTGATGATTTCACAAATTGAATGCACAGCTTTGCAGCAGGATTCACAAAAATGGGTTGAACTACACTCCTTTAACTCACTATTCTAACTTTTATTTTCGCATAGTTATTGTCCAGAAACCAGCCTGAACTTTCCGATGGTTCCACTACAAGCACGGAAGCATCACTATCTCTGAAGACAGTCCCTGCATACATAGCATCCTCCATTTCTTTTTCGAAATGTTCAATGTCTTCCTTCGTAGTTAAATTATCTATAACTCAGTCAAAAAAAGTTTTTCATAAATTGAGCAAATCAGAGACTCTCAGCCAAATGTTTTGATTTGTTTGTCTGCACCCATGTCATCATCATATTTTAAAAATCTTTGTTGGCGCGTTCAAAGAAGCCTTGGTTATGGCCCATGCCTCTGTTTACTGTCTACCAGTTTCAGTTCATGCAACGTATTCTTTAATTCATTTAAAACTTGGTTCGCAAATTCATTACCATTATCTGATTGAGGCACGCTTGAGGCTCTTATGGTGGTGAAGACATCAAGTAGCTGGTAAGCAACGTCTTCTGCTGTTTTCTTTTGACGCGTTGCAAAAATATAAAGTTTTTGAAATGATCATGTCACAAATATTGTCACAACGGCAGAAGAACGGAATATTTTTGTCACTGTGTGGCATCTTCCTTTTTACCACAGGCACGCCATCACACCAGAAGCGACAGATGTGCCGGTTTCCGCGCGGTCCTCCATTACCACATTGAGCTTTGGCCAAGGATTGCACGCTATTTCGCGATTCGGCAGTCAAAATTAGGATATACGATGTTAATTGTTAAGTAAATCTGGCTTTGCCCAGACTTGTCGGTCAAAGTTCAAATGGGCCGGCAAATTCTCGAATAGCCTGAACTTTTGACATTGATCGTAACATATATAACGATAAATGAAAATAAATTTGCGACCCTTAAGAAAATAATTTTTATTCTTTATTTGCTAAAACAAGCTTATATAAACGAATTGTGTAACTTTGCACTATTTCTTCTTTAATTTTTAAAATATGAATTTTAAACTAAAAAACATGACAATATATAAAAAATGTAAATAATTGGCTATATTAGATACTATGCAACGTCCTATTCAAAAGGGTAAATATATAAGCAAAATTGAATAAAAATATCTGATTTATTATGGGTTTAAATAGTAAAAGTAAATAGTAAATATACAATGATATATTTTTTTTAAATATGTAAATAAAAAAATAATACATTTAAATATTACAATATTTCTTAACTGATTAAGTTTACACTAAAAATAGTTTCTATACAAATAGATACCGATAAAATTGATAAATCATAGAGTAATTCGTGTTAAAAAGTTTATAGCATTTATTATTTTGATAAAATAGGTCTGACTTTAATAAAAACACGTTTTTGCTCTTCAGAAATAATAGCCAGCAATTTGTACTTAAATTAAATTCACATACATATTAATTTGTTTTAAAAAAAGTATTTAGTGTTGATTTTATCTTCAATAGAAAATCATCCATGGTTTATATATATATATATATATATATATATATATATATATATATATATATATATATATATAATATATATATATATATATATATATATATATATGTAAATATATATTTATAAATATATATTATAAACAATATAAAAGCCCAAGTCCCTATCTGTCTGTCTCCATATATAACGCTGAGGAACATCGTGCAACAGTCCATATCAGTTATAAAAGAAAATTATTTTTTTAATTGAAAATATAGACGTAAAATCATAATCATCTTGGTTTCGAGATTTTTAACAGAGCGTGTGGTGTTTCTCCCCGTAAAATATTGCAGGACGCCAACTACCCAAACAATAAACAATATAAAAGCCCAAGTCCCTGACTGTCTGTCTTCACCCATAAACCCTGTTATAAAATAGTTTGTGTTTATTCCAGGAAGTTTAATATTTCGTATTTATCAAACAAGGATAAGTTACTTGGGCTTCTGAAAAAAGTGGACACCGTAGGCGACCAACAATCCCTAGTATATTTATTACATATATATATATATATAAATTTTATTCTTTAAACATTTTTTGTGATTCACCTTTATCAGTTGATTATTGGTTTGGTGTACATAAAAATCCGAAACACTGATACCATTATTTTTAACGAGGAAACAAAGCCCGTCCAAGGACGTTCCGCCACCGTTCGTTGGCATGTTGTAGCTCCCCTCCAACAGCCGTCTCGACCGGCATACATGTGCATCATGTCAAAAATACTATTCATTATAGTTAGAATAAATAACTCGTAAAAACGGAGCTTTTTACGATAAATCCCAACGCGCATAACTCAAAATAAAGTCTTGGAAGAAATACTGCACCAAAAAATAACTCGTTTTCAACGTCCGCGTTATATGTGTTTGAAAGACCAATCGCTATTGATGACCGCACAGAACATAGACTTTTATTATATAGGATTATTATATAGGATAATTTTAGAACGATTTATCAATAATATGTTGAAATATTCTATTAATAAAAATGAACTATTTTAATTATAGATAGATTATTCGATATTAGATCATCTTACACTCGAAGATTGTGTTGCGCAAATGAAAATTATTAATTTAAATACATACCATTTTTTACGCAATAATTGTAAATAAAAAAATCTAAAACATTTTTAATTATAAGAAATATGCTCTTACCTACCCAAACAAAAATATAAATCCCATTAAACAAGATATTCTTATGAAATAAAATTTAAGATGTAAGTCATATACGATTATAATAATTCAAACGAGGTATTTAAACAGTTATGCAATCGATGGTTTAAAATTAAATTAAAATACAAAAACGGAAGGCGTTTATCCACGACATTCTCAAAAAGTAACGTTACTGAAACTCGAATACATGTTTTTGTTCTTCGTCTTGATTAACATCGCATATTTAAAGCATCATATAAACACGTTAGGCGTTTTTATAATTTTGTCTTTGAATAAATCAAGAAGTATTCACTTAATTAGGGGTCGTCCATAAAGTACGTCACGCTATTTTTGACCATTTTTAACTCCCCCTCCCCCTGTCACAAACTGTCACAAATCTCGCCCCCCCCCCAAAGTACGTCACACTTTCGAAAAGATCTTATTTTTATTTAAAAAAATAATTAAAATTTAATATAAAACAACGTGACGTCACACATGGCCGGACCCCTCCCCTCTGTCACAAACTAGCACACTTTCTTACACCCCCTCCCCCCTCTGGAGCGTGACATACTTTATTGACGGCCCCTTAAGTAAGCATGTCTTTTGAAGATGTTAGCATATTAAAAAAATTAATGTTATTAAATTTACAGTAATGAGATCATTTTTAAAAATGTGACGCCCTATCAGTTAACAAAACGATCATGTCTGGTTGATCAGTTAGTTTTTTCAATGTTCTCCAGAAAGTGTTTCTCTAAAGGTATTCAAAAAATATCATCCAAACTTAAAGTCAGCATTCAAACTTTTAACTAATTTGTCAGATCTTTGCTAATAATAGTACACAAGTCAGATTCGAAACATTTTGGTTGTGTTATCCACAAACAATAATCACTTTTTCTAGAGATATTTGGCTATGATATAAAAGGATTTAGACTCTGTTTTGTGAGTGAGGTTTTCAAAGTGGGCCTTCTTAGAAACGTATAGAGTGGTGCAATCTTTTACTGTCTGTGTATTTATTCTGATATTTTCTTTTCCATTTTCATTTTTAAAAAACGATTTTATATCACATTCAAGAAACATGGGACATAATATTATTCTAACAAATTTATAATTCTTTAACTTGTAATCTTCGTCATTAATATTATTCTGATGAAGCTCAAATTGTTATAATTGTTGATAAATGAAAGCTTACATTTAATTGTTATTGATTGAATGAACCAGCTTTAAGACCAATTTAAACACATTTTTAGGAAGAATTTAACTCAGATTGTTTCTGTTACTGATAAACTCAGGTCCGTAATGAAGCTTTTGAAGAATAATGTAGATTTTTATATTATGTACAAAATTAGGATTTGTAATGTTATATATTTAATGTCAATATATAAAATGAGAAGATATCAAACAAAAACATTATTTTCATGTTGCAAAATCTGAAAATGAATAGGACAAATTCTTTTTACATTTTGTTAATTAATTACTTTTAGAGTAATGGTTGGGGACTATAAAAAGACATGTCATTTGATTTTATGTCTTGCATCTATCATATAATTTCCAACATTGCTGATATTTATTTTTACTTTCTTTACTGTAAAAAGAATGTAAAGAAAAACAGTATTTACTATAACAAATATTTTTTTAAAAATAGTTTAGTTCACTTGAACATAATGTCTTTCTTTGTCTAAGGATTTTTAAAAAATTATTTTTAATACACATATTGCAAAAACAAAAATGTGAAACTTCTATTGATTTTTTTTTACAAGATAATAATCTGACATTTACATTTTTTAAATATTTTTTTCAATTACACAGTTTCTTGATCACTTTTATTTCAAACTCATTAGATTGATAATTGGTTCATTATTTTATGTAAAAGTGTTCCTACTTAAAGTATCATTAACCTTAATGAAATCTGCTATATTGTGATCCGCGCGTAATTCCAGTGGATGTGGAGGATTCATTGTCGATGTTTACATTACGAAGATTACAACCACCTGTTCTAATTTGTTCTGTAATGAAAGTATGAAAAAAATAAAATAATATTTGTTTAGATCCTTAAGCTGTGAGGAAACTAGAACACTTGAATTACACTTAAAATATTAAAGAAAATTCAATTCAAAATAAACACAAATTAAGGAAAATATGTTATTTTGTATACAAATGTGAGAAAGTTATATGGATGAAGATGTTTTCGGTCTTTTGTATGCTTAGTACAACCAAATAATGGACAAGTGAATGAAAAAACGGAAGCATAGTTTTCCAGTTAGATTTTTGCGAAAAGACTTATACAGCTATCCAAATAAAACACATAAACAAAGTACAATGATGCAGATGCCTCTCATATCCGTCAATCATAATTTTCTACTTAGCCTTTGAGTGTGGAGTTTAAATGGTTTATTTCTTTAAAAATATAATCAGAATAAATATTATACGAAAAGTTAGGCCTCTACTTGACTCAAAGCAATAGTCGGATTATTCAGAAGACCATGATTGCAAGCTGACAAATCCTTGTGAGCAGCACCAAAGAGAGTCAAAAGAACTCTCAGGAGTACTCAGGAGTACTGAGGGATCTGGGGCTACACATTAAAGTTTCCGGAGTAAGGTAGCTGGGAAGAGTTGCCTTTCCCAAACCTGGCAGCCCGAGCCTAGGAACGCTGAAAAACGAAAGATCCTTTTTGAAAGGGTCTAAGTGCTAACACATTGAAAGGAAGATTTCTTTCCAAACGCTCTTCTCAGTGGCTTACAACCTATATTTTTCAACATGTTATGGTATTGACCTTCCAAACAAACCCTAAGCGGGGCTTCAGGGAAGGGAGTGATTTTACCTCAAATTTTCTTCAGCCTATCATGAACGACACTCCAGTTTGAGAGCTTAGCTACAATGACCATGAACGAAAATGAGATAAGGGTCGCCTATCTCATAACAAAAATAATTTGCAGATTAATGTGTTCGGCATGCGAGAAATGGTACAAGAAATGAGCAGTCTACCTAATGAATGACACGTAGAATTATCGCTATTTCAAGAAACCCTACTGTACGATAAGCTGTTTTACATAAGAATTTATTTACTCTATTACTGTTATTGCCACTACGTTAGTCGAGGTCTTGTCACAGTGGTAAGGAATAATATTATGCTTGAGGTACTGAAAATTAGTTGCCTTAGCAATAAAAAACTCGTTCGATATGCATATTTAAAGTGAACGTAAGCCTTTACATCACGAATATATACAATATGCTTAAGAACTTAATTACCCTACCAATAGGAAATGAGACTCGATTCGAAAGGAGAAAATAGCAGGAGTTGTTTTGGTTTTTTTCACTCTCTCCTGCGTGGGGCTATCCTGACCAGCATGGCTCTGGTCAATATATTTAAAACATATATTTTAAAATATATTCAAAATACCCGAACTGTCCAACTGAAAAGTATGATTTATGTTAGTGTTTAGAACCCGCTAAAATTATTTCTAGAAGATGGGACCATAAATATCAAAGACCAATGGAGAGATCAATATGGTGACTGACATTGGCGTCTCACAAACAAAGTAAGTATGTTCATTGGTTTCAGTTAGAGCAGGGAAGCCGTCTATTAAATTTTGCGAGAATGGGGTAATAAAAAAATAAGGTTTAGCATTGGGAATATTTTCGACTGTTAAGACCGTTGCGCATAGGATTTCGAAATGAAACCTGCTTAAATTTTGAAGATAGCTTTTTTAATGACCTTTAGTTTCCAGATATGCACAAAGTTTCATAGCGATCAGTTACTAAAATAATATTTATACAGCTAAATTAAGAAACAAAAAGACATTAAGGGAACAAGGCCAAACTGGGAAAGATGTAAATTTCAAAAAAACAAACAAATTGATTTCAATGTGTATCATGATGGATATAATTGTTTGTCTAAATGTTTTAAGGTTGCGTAAAATCAAATTGAGAATTAAACCACACTTAGGGTCCCCAGGCAAAAACAGTGCAAAAAATGCATATAAAAAAAACTGAAGATTTCAATTTAGATCATGATGGATATAAGTGTCTATATTTATCTAAATCTAATGGGAAATAAAGCTTTAAAAGTTAACGAAAAAAATATTTGGGGCCACGGCCCCGAATGAAAATAAATTTTGATTTTAATAACCTATATAATTTTAATGCGGCCATCAAATTTTTTTGTATCTAATTTGGTTAATAATCCATCCATTTACCCAGTAGCCACAATTTAAAATAACTTTATATACGATTGTTAAAAAATGATGATTTGGGTCTCAGGTCCCAAATAAATTGTATTTTAAAAACTTTGAAAAACTAGAAACCTTCGCAGTAGCGTACTCAACAACTTCCCAAAGTTTACTGGACAAAGGATGAATAATATACCATTTATACGGCTTTAAAAAAATACTACAATGGCCCGGAGACACAATTGGTGTAAGATGTAAAGTTCAAAACAACAGGTGATTTTAATCTGAATCGTGAAGGATATATTTGTTGGGCTATATGTGTAAGTTCTCGTGGGAGATGCTGATCTTCTATCAAGCGCCTCCCCAGCCGACGGATAGGGGAAAGCCCACCAGAAATGGAAGGTACCGGGGAAATAAAATACCCGGGGCGGACCAAAATCAGCCATACTGTCTTGTAGGAAGTGCAGGGATCCACAAAGGCTGGGGACCTAACCCGAACAAAGGCAGGTACCCACAGAGTTGTGAGAGGCAACCCCCCAAGTGGTTGTGCGCAAGGCCAACTACCTTCCGTGTAAAAAAGTAATAGTTACAAAACACCGAAAAGAGTAGCAAAAGACATTTCAGTTCTGGGAGAAGATGGACTCCTTGAGGAGGAAAATATGACGCCTAATAGTGAAAGCCAAAACCTGGAAGCTATTAGGCCGACAACCATCATCTCTACCAGGACTACCACCGTCATTGGAGCTTCGAATGTCCGCACCATGTACGAAGCTTGTAAAGCTGCACAAATAGCCCCTGGGATGAGAAGCTATAAGCTCACCATTCTCGGAATTAGTGAAGCAAGCTGGTCTGGATGGGGACAGAAGATATTAATCTCAGGAGAGATGGTGATATTTTCGGGACACGAAGAAGCCGATGCCCCACATACCCTGGGTGTTGCTATGATGCTATCAAGGGCAACACAAGGAGCACTCATTGGATGAGAGGCCCATGGACCTAGCAACCTTTCGGACAAAGAAACGTAGCATCAACCTAGATGTTATCCAATGCTACGCACCAACTAATGAAAGTGATGAAGGAGACAAAGAAGAATTCTACAATAGAGTAATGACCATAGTCCAGGGTCGCCCACGGAGGAACATCGTCATCCTCATGGGAGATTTTAATGCCAAGATCAGCAATAGCAACACAGGGTACGAAGAGATTATGGGACAGCAAGGGATAGGCGAGATGAGCGACAATGGTGAGAGGTTTGCGGATCTATGTGTCACAGCAGACCTTGTCATAGGGGGGAGTATTTTCCAGATTAAGAGGATTCATAAAGCTACATGGGTCTCACCGGACATGAGAACGATGAACCAAATAGACCATGTATGTATTTGTAAAAAATTCAGGCGATCTCTCCAAGACGTACGTGTTAAGAGGGGAGCTGATGTTGCCTCAGATCACCATCTTCTTGTGGCCAGGATGAAATTAAAGCTAAAGCGACATTATACCGAGCAACAGCATACAGGACTCGGTATAATACCTCCCTCCTGAAGGACCAACCCAAAATGGAAGAATACAAAATCTCACTATTCAATAAGTTCCAAGCCCTACAAGAAATACTCGAAGACGAAACCTCCGAAGGAAAGTGGCAAATCATGAAAGAAACAGTCCAGTCAACATGCCAAGAAGTGCTAGGTAACAGGAAAAAGGAACACAAAGAATGGATGACAGCAGGTACGCTGAGTAAAACAGAAGAAAGGAAAGGAAAGAAATCAGAAGTGGATAACAGCCGCACAGAAAAACAAGTCCCAGAAGGAGTATGCAGATGCAAATAAGGACGTTAAGAAAAGCATCAAGAGGGACAAGAAGGAATTTGTTGTTAAAATTGCTAAAGAAGCAGAAGATGAAGCTCACCAGGGGAACATGAGGGAACTGTTTGACACCATTAAGGCACTTTCAGGGAAACTTAGAAAGGTAGAGAGACTAGTGAAGGACAAAATGGGAAACACCATACCAAGTGAGGAGCAACAGAGAGGGAGATGGAAGGAGCATTTTGAAGAGCTCCTTAAAAGACCTGAACCAAGGAATCCACCAGATATACAACCAGCCGACAATGATCTGCTAAATGACTGCAATAGTCCCACCAAAGAAGAGATTAGCAGGGCCATTAAACAACTGCCTCCCTCGCCAACAATAAACTGTGATTGGTCGACCCTAAAGGGCCATTCGCCATGCTTATTTGCTCTCGTCTTGTGCTGTCCTATTGTGTGGTGAATTATATATATATTATTGTTGTTGTTTTCAGAAATATGCGACCGATAGAAACAAACAGTTAACTCATGCAGGACTTGGTATAACTTTAAATTAAATGTTGTTCCCATGAAATACATGTGAAGTGGTAGCCATGTTTGCAAAACAAAAGGGGGGGGGGAACGGGCACAAATAGCAGCATGAAGAAGTCAGAACCGATTGAAACAAACTGTTACCTTATGTGAGCCCAGTTCCTTAGTAGGTAACAGCGCTATATAAATTATAAATTTCTTCTTTTATTATTATTGTTATGAAGGCATTGGTAAAACAGTGAACAAAGTGTTTTTTCGTTAAATAATGCAAAGCGCTGGTAATGTTTGCAAAGAAAGGGGTAAAAGAACGGTCATAAACATTAACATTAAAATATATATATATAATAAAGATTCCGCTGGGCCTTGAACTTAAGACCTTCGGCTTGTTAGGCGAATATAATAACCACTAAACTGGAAAACAAATGTTATTCTGTGATTGAGCAATTAAGTGAACACAATGAGCATTGTTGGTCTCGAGACATGCACAACGGCAATGTATAGTGGCATCTGCTGCTCTCTGCATTTTTCCTGGAACTGCCGAATGGATAACACCATGACTATGGTAGACCGACCAGCCCGGAAACTGCAATGAGATTCTTGATAAACTCGGGAGGCTAAACTCTGTAATCGTGTTAGTATGACACAGCAAACGTCTTTCCTACAATACAAAGGAGTGACATGCCGTGTTAGTTATTGCAGTCACTTCTATTACCCCTGTTATTATATATTTTCGCTTAATTAGCTTCCTTTATGTCCTTTGGGATGTAACCCTGTTCACATCAGTGGGACAGAAGCTCGTTCAAAGGTTGGAGTAAAGCTGTCTTGCCATACTTTAGAGCTTCTAGTGGTATGTTATAGTTCCCAAGGACTTTTCCACAAGCTAGGCAGTCAATTGCTTTGCCCAGCTCTTATTGTTTGGGCACGGCATCAAGTCCTTTCATGAGCTGCATAAAGAGGATGTCATCTAGAACGGTGCTGGAGACTGTGGTAACTGTCGCATAGAGTTCCAGATAATGTTGAACCCACGGCTTTAGTGGCGCTGCCTGTTCTTGGATAATTTCTCTACTTTTGGACTTTAGGGAGTAACCTTGTACGTCAAAGGGGCTGTTGCTTTTGTAATATTTTTGTACATGGCTTTGACATTGCCCATGTCTGCAGCTGACTGTATTCTGGAGCTAGAGGTTAAGCCAGTAGGTATTGGCACATTGACGTGCGTCTTTTGGGCATGCAACTTGGCTGTATTTAAGGCATGCAGCCTGTGGGGTTCAGGCTTTCCTTGTAGGCCATAAGATCCTCCCTTTTGGCTTCAATTACAGGTTTCCTCTCGTCCCAATGTGCATCAAACCAGTTCATGTTTTTTGTGTGGACATTTTTCGCCAAATGTATTTAATGCTGATGTTTAGATCGTGTCTCTGAGATGCGTCCATTTGGAGCAAATGGTGGCAAATGGGGACGTCTTTGAGAGATCTTCATGTACTTTGTTTGTGAACAGCTGCGTTTTCACAGGGTCTTTCATGCAGAATGAGTTGATGCGTAGAAAACACTTTTTCTTGGTGTGGCATTACTTTTTCCTCATTATTCGTAACTTGCTTGCCACAAGAGAGTGACCCATGTCTTAATCGGCACTGCAATAGCTGTTGGTGAGTAAGACGCTAGCCAGTAGTGCACGCATTGCGATAATGAGGTCCTGCTGGTGCCATTGGCGCGATCGAGTGTCTCCAAGATAATTGGTGTAAAGCCAATACAACCCTTATTTATAATTTAATATAACCAAGTGAAGAGTTTTATTTTAACCACTAAGTCTTTATTTAAAAAAAAAGTCTCCCACGGACACTTTGTTTTAAAATAAACTATCCGGGGCCAAATTTATTTTGGGCGGATACTTTATTTTGTGACACCGCCGCCCAATGAATATTAATAAAAATGATATATTTTGCCAGTTACCATACTGTAATCGTCCCAAAAAACCTCCCAAAGTTTTATAACGATCGGATTATTAGTGTAGTAAGTCATTTACGACAAACAGACAGACTGACGTACATTCATTTATATATTTATAGTTGTATACATAAAAATATATAATCACATAAATGTTGTATAAAACTCATATCATTTTTATGTTGTCAGTTTAAATGATAAAGTTGAAGATTAAATAAAGATTAAATGAGGTGAATTATGTTAACAATTTATACGGTAAATTACCAACTAAACATTAAGAAGCATATAAACTTAGCACATGGGTAAAAGTTGTTTTTGAGTTATACGTGTGTGTCCTGGAAGCGAAGAATAATGATCTCAGCATTTTAAATGATAATCACAGGGTCACGTTTTGAGTTTAAATGTGCCAGTAAAAAATAATTATTGTCTGAAACAAGTTTAACAGAAAAAATTATAAACATTCTCTAGATTTTACAACCGGAAGGCTTTAATGATGTAAATTGAACTAAGAACTTCGACTTTGTACAGTTTTCAAGTTAGATCATATATGAATATCCTTATTGTTCTATGCTTTTACAATATCACCAAAACATGCTCATTCAGTAGATATTTATAAAATTATCCTCTATTTCGATGTATAAATGTCCTTTTATTTTATTGTTACTCATTTATAATTATATTGTTACTAACATTGAAAATTCACCTGTATTCTGACTCTCATGATGATTGGGTCTCAAAAGATTTTCGTCGTATCCATCGGCCATCCCGTTGGTTTCTATGTCTTAGTAAATACAATAAATGTAATTTGATTAATAACATAAAAATGTAACATATATTTTCGACAATCTTTAAAACTGGTAAGTAATAAAGTTGTTTAAAAATGTCATTTTATAGAAAAATAAAAAAAGAAATGCAAAAATGTTTCATGAGCACCTTAAAACTCTGAGACAGACTAACAAGAAATAGAAGCAATAAGAGTTAAAAAATTTAAAAGAACAATTGATGAAAGTTTTCATGATATTTTTGTTCTTCAATGAAATTTTGTATAATTAAAATATCCTTTTCTTGATAGATGGATCATAATGATCGGTCCAGTTTTTAGCAGTTATTTGCAATCAATTTATTATAGTTTAAAACTTTTGAAATTAATTTTAATATTTTAAAATGAATTACAATTGCTAAAAACAATTTTGACTTATGTTTATTTGAATATTTTGATTTGCAAATATAAATTGTTTGAAATATAATCTTAAACAAGTATGTACCATTTCAAATAGTTTGAAAGTATATTAATCAATTTAAAACTCTTTTCAAATAATACTAAGATTATAATGAATAGATTCATAGCACACTGAAGTAAAGCACACGTGTACATTTACAATTATATGGTTTAACATAATAATCAAATTGTTTGTTTCAAGTTTCAATTTCTTTTCCTCAAAGTAGAAGTATGCAAATGCATATCATCGTAAAAGAACGGGCACACGCATAAACATTTTTTAAAATTAAAAAAAAATGTTTCCGTTGGCTTGAACTCAGGACCTTCCACGTGTTAGGCAGATGCAACAACACTGCACTACGAAATACATGTTATTCTGTAAAAGAACAACGAAAGTAAACGCAAAAGCTTTGATGGTCTCGAGACATGTCCCTTTTCCTTTTTGAACCCACTCGCTTTGCCAACCATTATTTGTGATCGGTAGACCCCAACGAGGGTCATTCGTAATGCTTAACTGCACATGTCTTGTTCTTGTTCTGGTGAATTATATATGTATTAGGGCTGTTAACGATTAATTTAAATTTAATCGTTAACTATTGAAAAATTGACAATTAATTAATCGTTAATTTCGATTAAAGCTAAAAATTCAAATTTATGGTGTCATAATTAAAATTTATTAAAATATTTGCCGAAAATCGAAATAACACTGGAATGACATCATTTTATATATATATGTATATACTAGCAAAATACCCATGCTTTCAGCTGAAAATCAGGATTTCAATTAGCGTTAAAAATCCGCGTAACAACAATTAAAAACACAAATTGATTTCAATCTGGATCAAGATGGATATTCTTGTTTGTCAATATTTTTCAAGTTCGTGTTAATCAAATGGGGAATAAAATGGCATAAAGGGCCCCCGTGAAAAATGTTTGCATGATTTGAATATCTCATAAGGCCTAAACATTTCAATAAAGGTTATTATGGAGATACACTCTATATTTATTTAAATTGTTTAAAATATAAAGGGAGATAAAGCTTTATTTTTAAGAAAAAATATTTTCGATTCCGACCCAAAGGAAAAGACGTTTGGAGTTCATTACATTATACAATTTTAATTTTTTTTTACATCAAATTTGTACAATAATTCATCCATATATCCAGGAGCCCCTTTTTAAAATACCCTTTATGTAACCAATTGCATTACGGACCCAAATAAGTGGTGTTTTAAAAACATTTAATGCCAAATACCTTTGCAAGAACGTACTAAAAAAATTCTCGAACATTAATGTGGAAATACTGCATTATATACTATTTATACGGCTTTAATATAAGGATCCGGGACATGGCGATCCTATCGGTGTAAAATGTAAAGTTCAAAACCACCGTTTATTTTAATATGGATCATGATGGACGTATTTGTTTGTCAATATTTGTATTTAAAAAGTTATGAAGTCGAATGGTTAACATTTCTTAACCGTTTACGAAAAAGAGATTAGGGGCCCGAGCTCCAAAAGAATGAAACATATAATTTCAATGTCCTATAGTATTTTAATATAGGCCATCAAGTTTTCATATTCGCAGTTTTGTAAAAATCCATTTACACAGCTCATATAAGGTGAAAAAACTACATTTTGCCCAGTCCCCCCGGGAACGTGATAATTTAAATATTTTTTAGCCTGTTACCATCGTTATAGCGTACTCAACAAATTCCCAAAGTTTCATGATTTTACATACAAGGAAACTTGAAGAATTAGTGATGATTCAGTTTTATATAGCCCATATAAAAAAACAACTAATTTTTGCCCCCGGCCCCCAAATATGTGGGAACTTTAAAATTCTCTTTCGCCAATTGTCATTGCAAGAGTGTATTCAACAACTTTACAAAGTTTCATGCTCCTACCTAAACGAGAGGTTGGAGATATAATAATGAGTGTTTTGTAAAGATCATATAAGGACAAATCTACATTTGGGCACCCGGCCCCCCAGTGAGTGATAATTTTTTTTTCGCCTTTTACCATTGCGAGAATGAACTCAACAACTTTCCAAAGTTTCATTCTTTTACCTAGTAGGAGATTCAATTAGTGATGAGTCTGTTTTTATTAAATCATTTATATTAACTCGTCATTTCTGTTTGGTTAAGTGTTTGTGCTTGTCGCCAAAACTTTGGATCGATTTTTAACCCACTTCCTCGTAAGCTAGCAAACTGACATTTAGCAGGCTCTTTGTGCCAATGATAAATAATATGTATCAAAATTTCAGATCGATCGCATGTACTGTCATTAATTTATTGAATTTTTAGATTATTTTATTTATCCTCTTTGTATAATGTTTTTTTTCTGTCGCGCAATAAGGTTTTATTGACAACACTTTTTATCAACATATTCCTGATCGGTGCGCATTATATTAAACATGTTTTACGAGAAAACTACAATTTTGTATTTTTGGATGTTCTTGCGCTGCGTATTATAATGAAAATTCTTTTAGTTCTCGTACATAAAGGATTTATAGTCAAAAACTTGTTTTTTTACGTTTTTTTAAAAATTTAGCTCATATTTTGAAAAAACTACATTTTCGCCCCCGGCCCCCAGTGAGTGTTAGTTTAAATATTTCTTTCTCCAGTTACCATCGCAAAAGTGTACTCAACATCCCAAAGTGTCATGATTCTACCTACACGGTAAGATGGAGAATTAGTGTTCATTCAGTTTTGTCAAGCCCATATTAGGACACAGAAAAGAACGACAGCTCTTCTGATAAATTACTGCGCTACAAAATGGAGATGACCGTTCCTGAATCTGTTAACTCTCTACAATGATGGAAACTCAATATTAGAAATTTTCATTCCTTGCCAAGACCATTGTGTGCATACCAGCTACCTCAGCTCCATGTTAACGATTGTTCAGCTCGGCTGGTTATATTGTCAGTATTACTCATTACTTGATCTAAATAATGTCAACACACTTGTTTTTTTTTGCTTAGTTGGTTAAAAGATGATATATAAAGGAGAAATTCCAGTTGTATTTTGTTTTTCAACAAGTACGTTTAATAAATGTTACTTATGACTTCATAAAATTTAATTTTTGGTTTTAATCGAATTTAACTATTAATTAATTGTTATTTTTCAAAGTCAAATAATAAAATTAAATTAATTGTTAACAGCCCTAATATATATATTATAGAGCTCAAGGGAAGAAACGGCTATGTCACATTTTTGTGCTTTTGAGATATTCAAGTTTAAAAGTTCAAAATTATAGAGATTTCTTAGAAATTAACTAAATAGATTTGAATTTTTAATAGGGTCAGGGACATAGTTTTTTCATAAAACCTAATTCAGAGCATTCAATTTTTGATCCCCTATCAGATACAAAGGTTAACTACAAAATTTCAAAAATGTCACATAGCCGTTTCTTCCCTTGTGGTCTTCTAATATATATATATATATATATATATATATATATATATATATATATATATATATATATATATATATATATATATATTATCTTTACCTCACTTTTAACAATAGTATGTATACTAGTATAGCACTAAACATGCATACTGACCTTCATGATTCGGATCCCATTTGCGCCATATCGTATGATTATTGACTGAGCCATTATTCCTTAAATTGGTTTCTGTGCCTTGTAAAAGGAAATACATATCATTATTTATAACTTTTTAATGAGATATGCAAAGGTTAAATCATACAGTTTATAATTTTATAAGCAACAGATTCTAACAAAAATTAGAAATTAAAAATAATAATAATAATTCAAAACTTTTAACAGAAGAAAATCAAGTATACTTTCTTTGTTAAAATCTTTCTTATCAAATAAATTTAAAATAATCTCTTAGGGGCCGTCCATAAATGACGTCACGCAATTTTGATAAATTTTTCACCCTCTCCCCCCCCCCTCGTCACGCTTCGTCACAAAAAGTTACAACCCCCCTCCAAAAATACGTCACAAAGCTTTGTGGAACCCCCCCCCCAAAACCCACCTTATTTTCTATTTTCGAATATGTTTCAAATCACTTTTGGTCATTTAATTATTTATTTAGTGTATGTCTACATTGTAATATCGTAATACGCGTGAAGCTATGTAAAACGGCATTAAAAAAATTGTAAGCCATTACTTATCAAACTTGTTCGTATTTGACGACCGGCAGGTATTTTTTAATGCATTTCACGAGGTACCGGTGCATTCTTTTCCCGTTTTGACGTGATTTTCCCTGTACTGACGTGATAGCAAAATGAGCCCCTACATGGCTTAAAGCCCTATAACATGATTTCGGCTTGTTTTATATAATTTTTTTATAAAATTTGTCTAATTGCCAAGGCATAGCAAGACAGCTAATGAACAATGCAGCGGTAATTTCAAAAACCATTTGATGTGATTAAGCTTCGGGATTAAGCTCGCGAATAATAATAATAATAATAATAAATTGATAATTTATATAGCGCTGTATCCCAGTAAGGAACTGACTATGTGACTATTGATATTACAAGGATCATTTCATTGTTGATGAACCAAGAATATATAGATACAAGACGATTCCTCAAATTGATTTCGATCTTATAATGACAGTTTTCCTGCTATGTATAGGCACATCAAAGGCATTTGATCTAAAATTACCACATTGATATCAAATCTCATGTTTTCTAAAAAAGTATTTGGTACGCGCTGATTGAGGAATATGGCGAGTACTGTACGAACCCCACATATGTGCAGAAAAGTAGGGTGTCATCTTGTGCATGCAAAAAACAGTAATACTGCAAGTTGAAGACTGAAAAATACTATGACATTAATAAAATATCCAATAGTATCATAACTTTTTATTCCGAAGCTCACTTTTTTGTATGGATGAGGAGGCGTGTTTAAATTGTTGCATTCTATTGTGGAATTTATAAACTAATTAAAAATGCATGGCTACCGCTATCGGGCGGTTTAACCGATGGGTCTGTGAACAGCGGTAAATTATCTCATTTGGGGTAAAAAGGGAACTCTTGGCGTTTGACCAAAATCCAATCGAACAATTATATCAAACTTAAAACGTTTATAATTGTATCAAATAGATTCCACCCCCCCCCAAAAAAAAATTTAAAAAAATTGATATTACATGTCTTTTTGATTTAAAATATCTTTACTTAATCATATTCAGATCATTTTTAGACACTTGTCATGCTTGTAAAACTCACTAGTTGCATTTGTGCTAACGACGCTCCCCCAAATCCCTGAGTCATGTGATCAGGACCTCGAGTCTGTAACGCACACAGAAACTTGTATATTTTGGGGTAACGGGCAAAAAAGTTCGTCAACTACTGCCGTGAGAGAACCAAACGGAGCGATGGTGACATCACAAATGCTTTGATGTCAACATCAAATGACGCAATGTAACAATTTCATACATTCTCATGAGTTCTCAAATTTAAGGATAATAATTAGATTTAATTTTTATTTCTTGATAACTTACGCCGACCGGCGTCTGATGGCCTACCGACCGGTACTTTGAGAAGTACTGATTAAAAAAAATATATTAAGAAATCATTAAATAAATTGTAAGTGACCAAATAGTTCAGTGGAAGTTTTATTTTAATTTACCCTTTTGATGTGACGTCACATTTCTTCAACCCCCATCCCTCCCCCTCGTCACGCATCGTCACAAAAGTGTGACCCCCTCCTCCCCCCAGGTGCGTGATGTCATTTATGGACGGCCCCTTAGAACACCTGTTTCCAGCGCTAATGTAGCATTGTTTTTTTTTAAAAATATTTTTGCAGAAACGTCACCTAAATCCAACTTTTTTCAAATAAAATTTGTATTTAAGAAATTCTGACCATAGAAGCAGTCACCGTAACCGTTTTATATTCGAAAGATTGATTATTCATTACGGCAGTCTCTATAGGTAGTGACACGGCGTTCTGATAAAATAATCAGAAACATATAAATACTTGCTAAAATCTTTAAAAAACTAGGTTTAAATTTTATAAAAATGTTAATCGGGAAATCGCATCATAAAAGCAATAATCGTTTAAGAGTAATTTGGTTGAAAAAAACACAAATTAAAATGTTATCTAAACACTTGCTCTCTTTATGCTGCGTGGCCGCTTACTACGCAGATATCTGAACAAAGCCGCGTAGCAGCTTAAAATGAATATATCACATAATTTTTTTTGTTTGGAAGTAAAAATTTTCGGGAAATGAAAGGTGTGCAACTTTGCATACGAGTTTTGTTATTTTTCAAATAGACAAACGTACCTTAATGAAGATTGTGCAAAAATATTAAAACAAGAAATAAAAACTCGAATGAGTATTTAAACGCATTTTGCAACAAGGAATTTTTTATTTTTTAACAAGAGAAATCATTGTAGATTACAATAAAAGTCTAATCAAATAAGTAATTATGAAACGAAACACAATATGACGTCATATCCTCTCACGCTACATCACACCAAGAATGTGTCAATATAATGCGCACCACGCAACAATCTAACATAAGCATTCGAAAAGCGGGTAAACCCGATTAACTATCATTCTAGATTACATCAAAAGTCAGATTTCAAATCAATAATTTTAAAACTAAACAAAACAATTGCTTTCAAAAATTGCTTCTAAAATTACGGGAGTCGAACAACAAAAGATTTTTAAAAAATTATTTGTGCAGCATTATTCTAAATATTATTAGCTATCGTTTGGCTTTATTTCAACCCGATAGATGTTATGGTTGGCGAGACATTGACAAAATACTGATATTTGTTCGGCTTTTTTTATTGTCCAGGAAATCCAGTAAACCTTTTCGGTATTTTTTTGGCCCGTTGCGCATCCTTTGGACCTCCTTATAATATTTGCAAAAGACCCGAAGAATCCGTTATCTAGTATGGTTCAGGTGGAGTTGCATTTCGAATCTATAGGCAATTTTTCCAAGCGAAATTGCGTTAAAAACTGAATTAGACAATTTTACCTTTATTTTTAAAAAAATATATATATAGTTGTTATATTTCAGTATTACGATTAGTGAAAGAGTCAAAGAGAAAAATCAAACTATTCTAATTTATATAATTTTGTATGACGTATTTATATGTATGGTAAAAAAAACTTCACCTATATTTCGAACATCAGGGCGATTGGATGCTGTGTTATTTTCGACAGATCCATTGTTCCTCACATTGGTGTCTAATATGTTGTTACATAAAAATTAAATACAATTGATCATTAATATACCAGGTATTTACGTACAGATATTTTTACAAAACCATATAATTACTACAAATGGTGCTTGCGAAATGCACACATATTCTATTCAAATAATTGTACATGAAATGTTAATATTTATTAATTAGCCAATTCAAAAGCTGAATTTATATATTTTTTCTTCAAAATAAATAAGCAGGTAGACTTATGAATTTTTGCGAGCAAAACCATGAAAGTGTGAGCTCGATGATATATTCTCTTATTTGGATTCAATTTTGAAAAGAATAAGATGATTTTTAAATTTTATAACTCAGTCAATTGAACTAGAATTAATATAAGTATTTTGAATGTTAGGGTTCTGAAAGAGTTGCAAGGCGCCTAGCTAAGAGAAAGGTTGTTCCGACAATAGTTGTTTTCACTAACTCAGGACCCTTGCTCGAGGCAGTGTGTCGATCCTCTTTATAGTCAAAGACGGCTAATGTCATATGTATAAATGTTTAATTATTTGTATTCTCTAATTTCCTTATTTATTTATTTTGATGCTTATTATAATTATTTGTCGAAAAAAATAAACATATATCATTTATACAAACTCTCCTCACCATTATTTATTCGCTCCATTACTATGTCATGAACTCTCCAGTTTTCTTTAAATGTGCTTATTTGTTCTGTTAATTGTCTCAACAATCTTGCCAGAAAATAATTTGCAAGTAAATATTATTTTTTTTATAAAATAGTGTATATTTTAAATAAAATATTTAATCTCATTGGTCAACCAAAACATACAGTTTTAAAAAAATAGATTTTACTTTTGCCAACATAGTTTCTCAAACAATTTCACATTTAAATAAAGATACAAGACAATAATTTGTTTGCAATTCTTTGAATAAAGTGTATGTCTGCGTGTGTGAGTACTTGATTATGTGTGTGTTGGAGTTGTGTGTGTGAATAGTAAGATAAGTTTCTCTTTTGATAATAAGAAAAAAAAATATATATATTTTGAATTTTTAATAGGCAACTAATTATGTCAAAAGCTTACTTTTGTCTTGATTCATCGTTGCTATATTTTTCAGTAGTCCGATTTCGCACAAAGTTGCTAATGATAATGGGAATAAGAGCCACAGCAAAGGTTGTAAACCCAGGATTTAATGAAGATATGTAATATATATGCCCATAAGCCATTATAACCGTTAACACAAACGTGACGAAGATACTAATCCAAAAGGACTGAGCCACAGCCTGGATATGAATAAAGAAATTAGTATATTTGCATTAATAATATTTTGCTTCAAATAATTTATACCCTAAATTAATACAATGCATTGTATTTATAATAATATTTGGATTTTCCATGAGCCTTAATTTATTGCAATTAACAAACCTTTAGTCTATAATTCTATTATTTCAGGTTAATAATTCCTAGCTGGCTTACACGTTTTCTTTTCAAGCTTGCATATTTTGCATTGGGTAATGTCAATTGGATTGCTAAATTATTTAACAAAGTTAAGTGCTTGCATTTTAACAATTTCAAAAAAAAATTATCTTTCTGTAAAAAAATATAAGAGATCACACTTTTTTTTACACTGTTAAATCAATTAAACTTTTGTTGCAAACAAGTAAAAACTTACTTTAAATAAAATATGTTGAATTGTTCCTGGACTTTCAGGATGGTCTATGGATGCACATTTTAATAAAAATTTCTGAGACACTTTTCTGTCACATAGATCAATAAACGGATACTTTATTACAGTCATCAAATCTCCCGCCTCCACTGTAAAATCTGGGTATGTAATAGCACATTTAGCATTGTTATTGTCTTTTAAATAAAAAGATATTTTAAAAGTTGCATTATTATTTTTTTTCTTTTCAAAATCTTTGTGTCAAATTGGCTTATTACAAAGTAATTTGTCCTACCATATATATCTATATATATATATATATATATATATATATATATATATATATATATTAGAGCTGTTATCGATTAATTTAAAATTAATCGTTAACTTTTGAAAAATTATCGATTAATTAAGCGTTAATTTTGATTAAAGCCGAAATTAGAAATGTATGTTGTCATAAGTAACATTTATTAAACGTACTTGTCGAAAATCGAAATAACACTGGAATGTCTTCTTTATATGACATATTTTAAAAAAACAACGCAAACAGACAAGTGTATTGACATTACTTGGTTCAAGTGATGAGCGGTTCTTATTGACTATATAACCAGCCGAGTGGAACAATCGTTTACATAGCTTTAGATTGTCTCATTTGAAGTTTCTGATAATGTAGTCGCTCTCGGAAGGGGTTGACCTTTACGTTGGCCCGGGAGATAAGTAGGGTTGCGGAAGTGGCTGCGACTTGAAACTGACTAACCCCGGCGAAATCGCCAAAACATATGCACTGGAACCCCTCCCGGACAACCGGGAGGGATGGGCATGGCCTCATCGAGAGGCCCGGTGCTGGGTGTGGGAGCAGGCCATACCCAACAGTGCCCGGCTAGGAACGCCGAAGACAGGAAGACCCTCTGGGCAAGGGGACAGGAACGCACACGGGACCGTCCTCAATGGGGTTGAAGATTTCTGCCTACCCCTCTCTATTCTATGGTTCATATATCGAAAAAACGCAGGTCCCGGAATGGACCTTCTAAACCCCTTCTCGGCGGATGGTGGTACGTCGGGTCGGTTGGCTACCTCCCCTCTTAGAGGCATGGTGACGAACGACAGGCCATGTCCAAGCGGTCAATCGGTGACTGGCCGTCCTTGTATGGGTGCGAAGGGCCATCCTGAACAAGCCCTGGTAGTTTTACAGTTGAATGTCTGTGGCATAAGGCAAAAGGCACACGAAGTAACCAAAATACTCCACGAACGGAAAGTGGATGTAGCACTGTTCCAAGAAACGCTTCTTATATATATATATATATATATATATATATATATATATATATATATATATATATATATATGCTAGGGGCAAGTACCCGGCTTTCCCGGGTTTAACAACAACAGCAACAAAAACAAAAACAACAAAAACAACAACAAAACAACAAAAACAAAACAACAACAAAAGCAAGAACAAAACAACAAAAACAAAAAACAACAAAACAACAACTACAACAACAACAGCAACAACAACAAAGCAACAACAACTAAACAACAACTACAACAACGAAATCTTATATATATGGAACGAAAACTGTTTAAGAACTTTCCCCATTTAATTTTGTGTATGTGTACCACATTTCACGTTATTTGGTAGTCTGGATCTTGAGTTATTAGGGAACAGACAAACACACAACAAATGCGTCTTATATGTATAACATTTGGGCCCCCGGCCCCCCCAGTTAGTGATACTTTTTTTTCGACTGCTACCATCGCGGAGGGTACTCAACAAATTTCCAAAGTTCATGTTTCTACTTACAAAGAAAGATGAGGAATTAGTGTTGATTTATTTTTATATAGCCCATATAAGAAAAAAAACGGTTTGGGCCCCCGGCCACCCATGAGTGAAAAATGTTTAATTATTTTTCACCAATTATCGTCATAAGAGTGTATTCAGCAAGTTCCCATAGTTTCATTGTTCTACCTTCAAGGGAAATTGAAGAATTAGTGTCTAGTCAGTTTTAAATATAAGAAAAAAACTACGATAGGGCCCCCGGCCCCCAGTAAGTGATAATTTATATACATTTTTTACCTGTTACCATCGCGTAATGATACTTAACAATTACCGAAAGTTTTATGCTTCTACCTAAACGGGAAATATGATAATTTTTTCTTTTTATTTTTTATAAAGCTCATATAAGAGAAAACTACATTTTGGGCTCCCGGCCCCCAGTATCTTATATATATGGAACGAAACCTATTTAATAACCTTTCCGGTATAATGCTGTGTACGTGTACCAAATTTCACATTATTTGGTTGTCTGGATCTTGAGTTAATAGGGAACAGACAGACAGACAGACAGACAGACAACAAATGCGTCTTATATGTATATACTAGGGGCAAGTACCCGGCTTTTACCCGGGTTTAACAACAACAGCAACAACAACAGCAACAACGACAAAAAAAACAACAGAAACAGCAACAGCAACAAAAACAACAAAAACAAAACAACAACAAAAACAACAAAATCAACAACAAAACAACAACAAAACAACTACAACAACAACAGCAACAACAACAAAGCAACAACAACAAAACAACAAATACAACAGCAACAACAACAAAGCAACAACAACATGAAGGACATTGTCGTCGCAGGGCAAGGGATGTGGACAACAACAACAACAGCAAAAACAACACAAAAGCAACAACAGCAACAGCAACAACAACAGCAACAACAACAGCAACAACAACAGCAACAACAACAGCAACAACAACAAAACAACAACAGCAACAACAACAGCAACAACAACAAAAACAAAACAACAACAAAAACATCAACAACAAAACAACAACAAAACAACAACAAAACAACAACTACAACAACAACAGCAACAACAACAAAGCAACAACAACAAAACAACAACTACAACAACAAAAGCAACAACAACAAAGCAACAACAACAAAAAAATTATTTTATGGCGATAATCGCCTTCTTGTTAATCTCGACACCAAAATGTTTATTAATTTGCGTCATTATTTTACGTCTTAATTTTCAATAATTTTTATTTTATATAGCTCATATAGGGAAAAACTACATTTTGGGCCCCCGGGCCCCCAGTATCTTATATATATGGAACGAAACCTGTTTAATAACCTTTCCGGTATAATTTTGTGTACGTGTACTAAATTTCACGTTATTTGGTTGTCTGGATCTTGAGTTATTAGGGAACAGACAGACATCCAGACAACAAATGCGTCTTATATATATAGAGATATATAGATATAGATATACTAGGGGCAAGTACCCGGCTCCCGCCCGGGTTTAACAACAACAGCAACAACAACAAAAACAACAAAAACAACAACAAAACAACAAAAACAAAACAACAACAAAAACAACAACAAACAACAAAAACAAAACAACAACAAAAACAACAAAAACAACAACAAAACAACAAAAACAAAACAACAACAAAAACAACAAGAAAACAAAAACAAAACAACAACAAAACAACAACAACAACAAAACAACAACTACAACAACAACAGCAACAACAACAAAGCAACAACAACAAAACAACAAATACAACAGCAACAACAACAAAGCAACAACAACATGAAGGACATTGTCGTCGCAGGGCAAGGGATGTGGACAACAACAACAACAGCAAAAACAACACAAAAGCAGCAACAACAACAGCAACAACAACAACAACAACAACAAACAACAACAACAACAACAACAACAAAAACAAAACAACAACAAAAACATCAACAACAAAACAACAACAAAACAACAACTACAACAACAACAGCAACAACAACAAAGCAACAACAACAAAACAACAACTACAACAACAAAAGCAACAACAACAAAGCAACAACAACAAAAAAATTATTTTATGGCGATAATCGCCTTCTTGTTAATCTCGACACCAAAATGTTTATTAATTTGCGTCATTATTTTACGTCTTAATTTTCAATAATTTTTATTTTATATAGCTCATATAGGGAAAAACTACATTTTGGGCCCCCGGCCCCCAGTATCTTATATATATGGAACGAAACCTGTTTAATAACCTTTCCGGTATAATTTTGTGTACGTGTACCAAATTTCACGTTATTTGGTTGTCTGGATCTTGAGTTATTAGGGAACAGACAGACAGACAGACAACAAATGCGTCTTATATATATAGACTAGGGGCAAGTACCCGGCTCCCGCCCGGGTTTAACAACAACAGCAACAAAACAAAAACAACAAAAACAACAACAAAACAACAAAAACAAAACAACAACAAAAACAACAAAAACAACAAAACAACAAAACAAAACAACAACAAAAACAACAAAAACAACAACAAAACAACAAAAACAAAACAACAACAAAACAACAACAAAACAAAAACAAAACAACAACAAAACAACAACAACAAAACAACAACTACAACAACAACAGCAACAACAACAAAGCAACAACAACAAAACAACAAATACAACAGCAACAACAACAAAGCAACAACAACATGAAGGACATTGTCGTCGCAGGGCAAGGGATGTGGACAACAACAACAACAGCAAAAACAACACAAAAGCAACAACAGCAACAACAACAGCAACAACAACAAAAACAACAACAGCAACAACAACAAAAACAAAACAACAACAAAAGATCAACAACAAAACAACAACAAAACAACAACTACAACAACAACAGCAACAACAACAAAGCAACAACAACAAAACAACAACTACAACAACAAAAGCAACAACAACAAAGCAACAACAACAACAAAAAATTATTTTATGGCGATAATCGCCTTCTTGTTAATCTCGACACCAAAATGTTTATTAATTTGCGTCATTATTTTACGTCTTAATTTTCAATAATTTTTATTTTATATAGCTCATATAGGGAAAAACTACATTTTGGGCCCCCGGGCCCCAGTATCTTATATATATGGAACGAAACCTGTTTAATAACCTTTCCGGTATAATTTTGTGTACGTGTACCAAATTTCACGTTATTTGGTTGTCTGGATCTTGAGTTATTAGGGAACAGACAGACAGACAGACAACAAATGCGTCTTATATATAGAGATAGAGATATATAGATATATATACTAGGGGCAAGTACCCGGCTTCTCCCGGGTTTAACAACAGCAGCAACAACAACAAAAACAACAACAACAACAACAAAAACAAACAACAACAACAACAACAACAGCAACAACAACAAACAACAAAAACAAACAACAACTACAACAACAACAGCAACAACAACAAAGCAACAAAAACAAAACAACAGCTACAACAACAACAGCAACAACAACAGCAACAACGACAAAACCAACAACAGCAACAGCAACAAAACAACAAAAACAAAACAACAACAACAAAAACAACAAAATCAACAACAAAACAACAATAAAACAACTACAACAACAACAGCAACAACAACAAAGCAACAACAACAGCAACAGCAACAACAACAGCAACAACAACAGCAACAACAACAAAAACAACAACAGCAACAACAACAAAAACAAAACAACAACAAAAAATCAACAACAAAACAACAACAAAACAACAACTACAACAACAACAGCAACAACAACAAAGCAACAACAACAAAACAACAACTACAACAACAAAAGCAACAACAACAAAGCAACAACAACAAAAAAAATTATTTTATGGCGATAATCGCCTTCTTGTTAATCTCGACACCAAAATGTTTATTAATTTGCGTCATTATTTTACGTCTTAATTTTCAATAATTTTTATTTTATATAGCTCATATAGGGAAAAACTACATTTTGGGCCCCCGGGCCCCAGTATCTTATATGTAAGGAACGAAACCTGTTTAATAACCTTTCCGGTATAATTTTGTGTACGTGTACCAAATTTCACGTTATTTGGTTGTCTGGATCTCGAGTTATGAGGGAACAGACAGACAACCAGACAGACAACAAATGCGTCTTATATATATAGAGATATATATAAGTTTAATATCTATCTCTCTACAATGTACATCTTCTCACAACAACATCTATCATGTAACTCTCTATATTGACTGTCTAACACTAACTACGTCACATCCCCTAACACCACGTCATAATAAAGTGTTGTCAATACAATAACTACCATGCACCAAATGTAAACATTACTGATGGGGAAATCCCCATTAACCTTTTATATTGTCCTTGACGAAGACCTATGAATATTTAGCATTAACACGATTCAAACAAATAAGCACTAACAATTCACTAAACTCATTCACTTAACATATTTAGTTGCATCACGTTGTAAAAAAAGAAAAATTATTTACATACAGTTACTTAAAAACTTCTCATATTCATAAATACTCAAAGCATTCCATGTACTGAATTCACAAAGGACCCGTGGAATTCACTACTTTAACTCGCTACAACCCTGTTACCACCCCAGTTCAATAATCCTACATTAGATAGGGTACCATCAAAGTGGCCTACCTGAGGGAGCCGGTCATTGTGGACCCCGTGGTCCAAGCTTTAAATAATAATAAATAATAATAAATTGATTATTTACATAGCGCTGTATCCCTGTAAGGAACTGGGCTCACGGCGCTTTACATGAAAGAAATAACATACCTATAAATATTATATTAACTTTCATATCATAACAAACACAAAAATTACAGTACATTATACATAAGCTACGTTTATAAATCCTGAAAGTAATGACCAGTTCCTGAGATACTTCATGTAAAAATGTATTCTATTGAAATTAGTTATATCAGTCTAAGTATTTGTTTAGTTTAAAAACAAAAGTATAACATTAATCTAAAAGTATTGGTTTAGTTTAAAAATAGAAGTATAAAATTAATCTAAATTTATTGGTTTAGTTTAAATATAAAAGTATAACATTACTTACATTTTTAATAAACTTTCCTCGGATTTAAGATTTAAAAATTTGTTTCTTTTAAATATCTATGTAAAATATTAAAATAATAAGACAAAACTTTCTATTACTTTAAAACAGTTTAATAACATCTTTTAAATGTTAATAGACATCAGTTACATACTATGGCACAACACTTACATACTAGGAAACATCAATTAACTTCTGTGATACATGATTTTAATATTAAGTTACATAATTAACATACTAAGACACATCCTGTAAACAGGGCCGTCTTAACGCATAGGCCCGTTGGGTATTCGCCCGGGGGCCCACGAGCATAGGGGCCCCATGGGAATATGTTTATTTATATATATTATGCATATTTATTTTTTTATTCTTGCTGGGGGAGGGGCAAAACACTATTTCTTTGCCCGAGGGCCTAAACTGATGTAAAGACGTCTCTGCCTGTAGATAGTGGGCATATCATTTAATTACTAGAACACATTATTCCAATACAAAGAAATAGTATTTAGTGTATGCATATTTTTAGATTAAAGATATACTTATGTATAAAACTAGGTCACATATGACGAAATAATTGCAGTAAATCAGTTACAGCTGAAATAATAACTTCTATTCAATAATTAACAAGCAAGCTGTACATATTTTATGTTAATATGTGAATTATAATTTCTTTTAAGAGATTATAAAGTCTAATGATACTTTTCCACTTGTGTCATCCTTTTATATAAAACTAGAGAAATGAATTGCTTTGTCTAGAATTATTTTATACAAAGAGTGGTAGAAAGCAAATTAGCAATAAATTCTTATTGTAACTCTAATTTAAGAGTTCGAAATCAAGTGGCATGCACTTGTGAAACATTTTCGGAAGATTAATTTAGTACACGAAAAATGTAGGATATTAATAAATTTTAAATAGAAAGATTTAATTTCCTAGTTTTCTTTATATGTAAATCAATGGAAAGTTAAAATCTGATTTATTTACATAAATACATAATTTGTATAAATCCATTTCAAAACATAAGTTTAACATTTTTGTAACACAGCTTACAAATAAATTGTCTCATATAACTTTTAATTATATTTTAATTTAATTTTAAACCAAAAACATACTTTTTTTGTTAACATTGCATTTAATTTTCTAAAAAATTACATTAATATCGGTGCTGTATCGTGCGGCGCTGACAAGAAATATTATTTTAATGCACGTCTAATATGATAACTTGACGTCATTAAAAATCGTATTGCTTTTACAGAATGAAAAATATATTCTTCATTGATATGATTATTATGAGGCCCAAGGTTTGGAAAGACATTGATGGTAACATGACCTTCTATTTCTCTCTGTTGTAAGACGTTAGGGGCTGTCCATAAATTACGAAACGCTCCAGAGTGGGGGAGGGGTGTAAGAAAGTGTGACAGTTTGTGACGGGGGGAGAGGGGAGAGGTCCGGCCATGCGTGATGTCACGATGTTTTATATTAAATTTTAATTATTTTATTAATATAAAACACAATTTGTGTTCGAAAGTGTGACTTACTTGTCTGAGATTTGTGACAGTTTGTGACAGAGGGGGGGGGAGTTAAAAATTGTCAAAAATAGCGTGACGTACTTTATGGATGGCCCTTTATTGCATTCACTTTTGTTTGTTGACCAGTCAGTCCGGCTCTCCAGGTATATTGTTTTATGTCTTTATCTGTCTCCCCTACAATATATCTTTCAACATAAAGATAAGCTTCCTATTTCCTTTTTCTTATATACCATGGTATAATTTCATTTTTCCCTTCCCTATAGTTTTTATGAATGATCTTAGGGACACATGCTGTGCTTAACAACTCAGTATTTGTTTTCTTTTCGTTTGATGACATTGTCATAAAGCTTCTTATAAAGCACATTTCTACTGTATTCAATGTTTTCCTTGCTTCTTTGTATATTGTCAAACATTCACCCCCTAATTGAAGATCATACCAAACATATCCTTTCAATATGCGCATTTTGATACATATTTATTAGGGCTGCGGAAATTAACGATTATTAGAATATGAGGATAGGTCGAGACATGAACATGACAAAACTTATTAGAATATGAGGATAGGTCGAGAAATGAACATGACAAAACTTATTAGAACATGAGGATAGGTCGAGAAATGAACATGACAAAACTGTTAAGAATATGAGGATAGGTTAGTATACTAAATATATTCGGTGGTCGAGTGGCATGTGCGCTTGACTGACGTACCGATGGCCACGGGTTGAATTCCATGTGTAGGCAGGGATTTCTTCCCGGGGCCAAGGTGTCCCTGAGACCACGGAGCATCGGTTGGGTGCCCAACACTAGTTAGGGAAACAACATAAAAAAGACGATTCTGAGATTAATAAAACGCATTTGTTACACATGCTCAGTTTATTATTTGTGTTCAGATTCACAATCTATTTAATAGTTTTTACCTACAATTTATCACATTATTAAACTTTCTATTAGTGTTTATTAAATAAATCGACACGTGACAAAACACTATCTTTCTGCTAGTAAATGTATTAAGCTGTCGTTAACTTTCATATATTATATCTTGAGCCTCATTGTCATACCATAGATAGAGATGTATGTGTTAAACTGAATATATGGATACGTGTGTATTGTCTCACGATGCTTGTCAGTGAGATACTCGGGTATAAATTACATTGCTATGTACACATTCTAGAATTGAATTGGTTTATGGAATAATTGAAATACATACTCATTAATAAGTGGTGCAACATTGTTTACAATAAATAAAGAAATGTTTGGTCTAAAAGGACAAATCGTTTACTTAATTTAATATAGAAAAGATTTAAATAATAAATCATGTCTGCATGCTTTATCAAATATATGAAAGACATTTAAGCGTAAAACTATTTTTAATTTGCTAAAAATTGTTATTCAAAATAGAATTAAATGAAAACAAAATATTAATGAAACATTAGGTGGGACAGTATCATGTAAATGGGATCATAAATATTTATTTGTATATTATTAGTTGATGTAGATGTGAGAAATACCATGTCAGTAATATACATTATTGTTATTATTGAAATATCTGTATATATAATTCTCTTCATGGGACCATGCCAGGCAAGTAAGCAGCAAAAATATGTGCAACCGAGCATGACGAATGACCCTCGCTCGGGTCAACTAAACACAGTTAACGTTTGGCAAGCAAAGGTAGTGGTGGAGTGGGGCATGTCTTGAGAGCAGCAATGTTTTTTACATTCACTTTTGATGTTCCTGCTCAGTGTGTATGTATTTCGTAGTGTATTGGTTATTACATCCGCCTGACATGCTGAAGGTCTTAGGTTCAAGCCCAAGCGGCAAAATATATTTTTTTTTATTTTTAAAAATGCTAATGCCTGTTCTTTTCCCCCCTTTCTTAGCAAACATAAACACCGCTTCGCATGTCACGGAAAAAAGCTTAGTTCAATGTTATATCAATTCCTTAACCAGGTACCTGTCTGTTTCTATTGATCGCATATTTGGTGCATGGACGAAGTTGTTGCTCTCCAACTTGGCTTCATGGCTGTAATATTTGTTTATATATTGTGGCGATTTCCGAAATACTTATCAAAAATTCTTCGGTGGTCCCCCAACGTTCACTCGCGTTGTTCCCATTTGTTCGTGCTACTGTTTTGTGTCCGTTCTCCCCCTCCCCTTTTTTTCTTGCACTATCTATGAGCAAGTCTGCGGCGTATGCTACGCCACGGGGCGTCTAGTTAGTTTATATTTATCTTGAAATTATCACACGCACGCACGCAACCACGCACGCACACACACACACACACATACACACACATACACACACACATACACACACACATATTGAAAAAGTTGAATAACGGATTTAAATAATCAGACAATAATAAAATGTTATTTTAATACGATTAAACAAAACAAACCCTAATGTTTTTTATGGCTTTTCTTTCATTAATTAAATGAAGTGTTAATTCATTGTGTTTATAGTTGTAGAGATCGAATATCAGTGGGAAAAAAAGAACACTGGTCTACACTGGTGGTACGAGAATCCTAGTAATTCATTAAAATGTTATCCCTTAGTTAAGAGATCGAAGTCAATTGGTAGTGCCACTTGGATAAATATTTAAAAAAAACATGTAAATGCTATCTACATTTCATTAATTAGGCCTTACAATAAATGAGGGTAAATGTAAACAATTTATAGTTTTTTTTTAAATTTTAAAATAACAAGGATTCTGAAAATGTATTTTCTTTGGAATTAAATATATTTATACATAATATTTAGTTACATCAGTACAAAGTGTAAGCAATACTAAAAAATAATAGTATGTCGCATAGACATGTAGATTGCAATTTAACCAAAGCTAAAGAAAATAATATGATCTTCTTATTAATCTTGCCGCTTAATTAAAGTCATGTTAAAAACACTGGATTCGCGAGTTCTTTATTATTTTTGCACAAGCGCATGCCACTTGATTTCGATCTCTAAATTAGAGATACAATAATATTTGTACTTGTCATTTCAAAATCCGGTAATCGTCATAGCTCAATGAGTAATATTTAAATTAGATTTTAACAAAACAATGTTAAATAAAGTCGATTCACTATGTTCTCAAAGTTGTTAGCATAGTAAAATTACGAAACTCTTTTTTTGTTTTTTCAAGTCAAATGAGCTGCCTTAAACTAACGAATAATTAACATATAGTTGATAAGATATATCCTTCTAAATATACCTACATTTACATATTGACTCGTATCTTTTATTAAATTTTTATGAAGTTTGCCTTAAGAACGATATATATAGACTAAGGATGCAAAATTAACGATTAATTTCTGGATTAACGGTTAAATTTTTAACTTTTAAAAATAAATGTTAACGATTAATCGACCCATCCCTTACAAATGTACTCGCAGTCAAAAAGTAAAATTTTTGGCCGATAAATATAAAATGATTTTCGGAAGACTACTAGAAAATTTTGGTTTCAAACTATTGACTTAAATGAATGTTCAAACTATTGACTGAAATGAATGTTCAAACTATTGACTGAAATGAATGTTCAAAATTTTGATAAAAATTATTGTGTCCATCGTGAGAAATCGTTTGCCTACCATGCAATGTTCCCTTTAAGTCTAAGCCTCTTTTGTCTGTGTGCATTTTGTGTGCAATATTTTACAAAATTTGCTGCGCGGTAATTCCAAACTCCTGCGTGGTGTTGGTCAAATATCTGCACAGCCGCATTGCTTAAAGGGAACACTGCTACAATGGTTCTAACACTTCGCTTACATATCACCTGCAAAACAAACATCCACTACAGTATCAGAAATTTCAGGAGAGACAATCTAAAGCTATGTGAACGATTGTTCAGCCTGGCTGGTTATATTGTCAACTAGCAAAGTTTTAGTTAGCGTTGAAAACCCGTTTAACACCAATTCAAAATACCAAATTATTTTAGCATGGATCATGATGGACATAATTGTTGGTCAATATTTGTCAAGGTCGTGTAAAATCGAATGTAGACTAAAATGACATTAAGGGCCTCTGTGCAAAATATATGCAGGATGTGCATATCTCATAAGGGCTGAAGATTTCAATCTAGATCATGATATAGAAATTTGTCTATATTTATTTAAATTATTTAAAATCTAAAGGTAAAAAAGAAGCTTTAAATTAGGGCTGTTGACGATTAATTTAAATTTAATCATTAACTTTTGAAAAATTAACGATTAATTAATCGTTAATTTCGATTAAAGCCAAAATTTGACATTTATGGTGTCATAAGTAACATTTATTAAACGTATTTATCGAAAACCGAAATAACACTGGAATGTCTTCTTTATATGACATCTATTAACCAACAACGCAAACAGACAAGTGTATTGACATAATTTGGTTAAAGTGATGAGTTGGTCTTATTGACAATACAACAAGCCAAGCTGAACAATCGTTCGCATAGCTTTAGATTGTCTCAGCTGAACTTTCTGATACTGTAGTGGATGTTTGGTTTGCAGCGCGGCTGCGCGGATATTTGAACGACGCCACGCAGGAGTTTAGAATCGACGCGCAGCAAATTTGGTAAAATATTGCACACAAAATGGACGCTATGCAACTTTGCACACGAGTTGTTTTTTTTTAACTTTGCACACGGACCAACGAAGTTTAGACTTAGAGGAAACATGCATGGTAGCAAACGATTTCTATCAATAGACACAATAACATTTATCAACATTTTGAATATGTACGTCAGTCAATAGTTTAAAACCAAAATGTTCGTGTAATCGTCCGGAATAAAGTTTATATTTATCGGCCGAAATATTTTCTTTTTGACTTCCAGTACAGCCCCGATAAATGGGCCCTGACATAACAGCCCCGGTCAAAACGGCCCCAGACTTATAGATGCTAAATGGACTAAAAATACAGTCTAGTGTTATAATGGTATCTTTATTCAGTGTCAGGGTTAGTTCACAGGTAACATTATTATATAGCAACAACACAAGAAACAATTTAATAATAGTTAATCTAATTGTTATCAATCCTCAACTGTTTGTTAAGTAGAAATAATATAATAAAATCGCAAGAAATAATGTTATGATTTGATCACTTTCATAAAAGGTTGACTAAAGTTGTGATTTTAACACAAATTAAATAGTTTTGATCAATGTAAACAAAATGTTTACTAAGAGGGCATGTCAGTGTTCACATAGATTCCCTCACAACGAATTTTCACTCAACATCAAACGATTGATATATTCCTCTCAGGAAATTACCTTCATAATCGTTCCATCTCCTGTTACTATAGCCTCGAATCGACGGGTCAGCTGCTTAATTTCTTTTCGAGCCATTTACGCTATATTATCTGAGTAGAAAGAGATACTACTCGTGTGTACATGTATATCCATCAAACTAAAATCCCTGCTTTACATTTTGAGGCTCTCCCTTAATGGTTTTAATTAGTTTATCATTTTGTAGCGTTCTAACATGTCTTTGTATTTAATGTAAGTAAAACAATTAGGATAATATCCATACATAATGTACCTCATAAGAGTGTGGTATTTATTTCATTATTTATGTGAGAAAAATCATTTCAATGACATCCGACTGTTTGTATGTACTAAACTATCCTAAAACAACTCTGGTAAATCACTAGTGTGTCTTTTAATGAATACAGTCTACGTAAGCTGTCAACTCTTGTTAGTGTTAATTTTTAATAGTTACTTTTGTGAAATATCTTAGAAAATACAACCATGAAATGTTCAACATAAAATATACAACATAAAATATACAACATGAAAAGTTCAACATAAAAATGTACAACATAAAATGTACAACATGAAATGTACAACATGAAATGTACAACATGAAATGTACAACATGAAATGTACAACATAAAATGTACAACAATGAAATGTACAACATAAAATGTACAACATAAAATGTACAACATGAAATGTTCTAACAAATTAACGTTTTGAAATAACTATTCACAAATACACACGTGCAATAAAATATACTTTAAATATAAAATGGAGTAACAGACATATAATGGAGAAAACACGTTTCAGGCTTGATACGATATGGTGTTTCCCGTAAATGACGCACTACAAAGCACCGGTGCTGATTTATTTATCATTAGTTTGTGTTGACAAAACAGAAAAAGAAAAAAAAATTAATGTGGAAAATCTTAATTTATATTTTAAGAATCCAGTAATATGTAATTTGAAAGTAATTTTATATCTAAGAAACATAGCATAAATATTTTGTGTTTTGTAAATGTTTCATTGAATATAGAATTAAAAATCGCATTGAAAAATAAGTTGTATAAAAAAATGATTAGTCTTAAAAATCGTATTTATTTTTTGAAAAAAAAACATGAAATTTCTTTCATTTCTAAAATATATAGAGTAAGTTACCGCCTCTCGAACGATATACTACATTTTACACTATTTCATAAAGCGTTCTCTGTATTTTTATTTTCCGTCTAACACGAAAACGAACACCCGTAAGTCGAAAGTAGTTCTTTTTTCAATATTATTTCATCGTTTCGTTTGCAGGGACTCACTATTTAGTGAGTAAATGTGCGTAAACATTTTGATCCTTGCACCGTGCATGCTGTCAGCGTCCCTAGGAAGAACGAAGTTGATTTCCGGGTTAAGACTACTTTTCCTGTTCGCTTTGGTAAACACAATTGTTTGGTATTGCATCATCACTTAGAAATAGATCAGTAACCAAGCTGTTATACTTTACAATGATTTTTAATAGCAATGTTCGTTTCGAAGGGGTGTTCGCGACGAAGTAAGTTTAACGTTGGATTTTACCTCGTACCGAACACTTTTATTCTGCAGAAAAATTTAGTTAAATATTTGTTTTATTGTAGGATATTACTTCGTTGCGAACACTTTTTCATGTAGGAAAATTAAGCTAAAGATCTAGGTCTAGTCTATAGATCTATCTAGACTCCTATTTTATATTTGAATGAAAATTTTAATAGAATCTACAATATAATTATATTTCAGATTTAAAGCCATGTCTAGCATACGAACAAAACAGAGCCCAGAAGTAATTAATGCGGCATTGGCTAGTATTAGGGAAAAGCGGCTCTCTATTAGAAAAGCTTCGAATGAGTTTGGCATTCAACTTGCCACTCTTCACGACAACTTACAGGCAAGCGGCCTGTCATAGCCTATGCACAGACCCTCCTCACGCCAGAAGAGGAGGTCAAATTAGCTAAATGGCTAATAGAGCTAACCAAGCGAGGCTTTGGAAAAATTGGCGATGAGGTGAGGCAAATTGCCAAACAAATCTTAAATACCAGGAATTGTACTTCAAAGAGCAAAACCGAAATGCCAACATCATCATGGCTATATAATTTTTTTAAACGCCATCCTGAATTGACACTGCGTACTCCCCAATCACTAGGAAAGGAGAGAGCCCTGGTTACAATAAAAGCTATTGAAAAGTGGTTTAATGATTTCAAATGGTGTGTTGACAGCATTGACCCCAGTCTACTTGGTGACCCCACTCACATTTACAATGCAGACGAAACAGGCTTTTCTTTTGATGCCAAAAGCAGGAAGGTCATCGTATGCAGGGGGTCGAAACATGTGTACAATGTTACTGCAGGTGTGAAGTCACAAGTGACAGTTCTTGCATGTGCCAGCGCAAGTGGACACTTCCTCAGTCCCCTGTTAATATACCCCTACAAGAGAATACCGTCCAAAAATTTATTAGATCACTTCCCAGAGGCATTCCTACAAGTGTCTGATAATGGCTGGATTACAGCACATATTTTTTATTCTTGGCTAAGAGATAGCTTTATTCCAGCCACAGCTCATGTACAGAAGTCTGTAGTTCTACTGGTAGACGGCCACAGTAGCCACACTGCACTGGTTGAGACATCACAGCTATGTCATGACAACCATATAGTGTTATATTGTTTGTTGCCGCATGCGAGTCACTTGATTCAGCCACTCGATCAAGCTTTTTTTGGTGCAATCAAACCAGCTTGGTCAGACGCCATACGACCCCATATAAGTGAGCATGGGGAGGGAGTTAATCTGGAGAGCTTTGCCAAAGTCTTAAAGCCAGTATGGCTAAAGGCCATCACACCTTCCATTGCTGCACAAAGTTTTAAAGCAGCTGGAATACTACCATATGATCCATATAGAATTCTGCAATCCCCGAAGCTTGGTCCTAGTGCTGTATTCGGCTCAACACCATTGGGAATTCATAATGTTGCCCAACCCACCAACAGCAATTAAGTCCCTACGAAAGCCGACACTTTTATAAAAAAACACCTGCACACCATAAATGACAGCAAATTGATTGAGTCCCAGCCAATCTCAAACGATACCCAAGCAATCATCGAGGCACAACACATAGAATCCGACACAGTAGCAACCACTGAAACACAGCGAATTGAATCTTACACAGTAACAATCACTGAGACACAGCCAATAGAAATTTACACCGAAGCAATCATTGAGACAGAACCAATCGAATCTTACACACAGGCACTCATTGAGACAAAACCGATTGTGAATGAAACCCAGACCATTATACAGGAAAACAGCCCATTTGAGAATGAAAATAAGTCTATCATTGACAAATCTTCCCTACCAGAATCATTACCTGCATCATCCCCACCACCAAAGTCCAATTTGTCTGCTGCACAACTTAAAGCACTCCATGACTATTCAAACTTTTTATATGATGAAATGGGTCGCAACCAATTAAATAAAAAATTTTGTCAACTGACAAGGACAAGTACTGCAGGAGACAACCTTATCAAAGAGGATGAAGAGAAATTTAACAAGTTTCAAGCCTTAGCTGTGGGGCTAATAGAAACGCGCAGTCTAGAAGAACCCAAAAACTGCACAGTCAAAGCTAACTTGACAGTAGATGACATTTTGAAGCTGCCTGCTTTTGTTAGAAGGAATAAAAACAAGAAGAAAACAGCAAATGCTCCAACCATGACAAACTTGGTCAGTGGAGAAGAGTTTAGAGAAGCATTAAAAAGAAAATAGCAGACAAAGAATAAATAGAAAAATATAAACTGAAAAGAAAGATCGAGAGGGAAGAAAGCAAAAAGATAAAGGATGCACAAAAAGAGGCTACAAAAAGGACAAGAGAGCAAGAAAGGGAAGAAAAAAGATGCAAGAGAGAAGAAGAGCAGATTTAAAAAAAGAAAATTGTGGAGTCCAAGAAAGTAAAGAAGTATCCAGTAATAGATCTATCTGATAGCAGCAGTAAGGACTCACAGTTGGTTCAAACAATGGAGCTTGACATGGCTGCAGATGACGATACTTTAGATAAAGAAGAGAATCTCTTGTTGGAAAGAATGTGTCATGGGTGCAAAAAAGGGGGAGGGGCAGAGGTTTGGGTCCAATGTGATGTGTGTGATGGCTGGTGGCATGCACAGTGCACGAAAAATTGTGCATCTTAGAAGCAAGGCACTTTTGTGTGCACTGTTTGCTGCCCTGACTAGACTATAGATCTACCTATAGTATTATTTTGTATATATATATCTAAGTTATTCGGGCTCTAATTTCTTTAATAAACGTTTATTACATTATTATTGACATCTCCAGTGTTATTTATTGACTCTATTAACTAAAAATTGATTCTTTGATGATTTTTGTTTTGTGTCTGCTTTGAGGTAAAAGTGTCTGCTTTGAAGTAAATTAAGCAAAAAAGTGTTCGGCAGGCGGTAGCTAACTGGGTCAGCTAAAATTGGACTTTACACTCTAACCCCGCATTGTAATACAAGAATGCTGTGTCATTATAGTAGCCTTGTTGTCATACTACTTGTAGGTACTTTCTTTTTTACCTTGTGTCGAACGGTTTAGAAACTAGGTAATGAAAGCCAAAAATGGTGCTATTTTTAGCGTATGGCGTTCGCGAGGTGGTAAATTACTCTATGTCTATTTTATTTTAACACAGTAACTTGATCCACAACATAAGTTTTCGTGTTGAAAAGTGTTCTATTTGGTACAAGTGGCATGCCACTTGACTTCGATCCCTACATGTACTTTCATTGAAGGAATTGAAAGCATTCCCTTATCCTCGTCTTCTTTTTTCGGATTAATTATGAATAATACAACGATTACACGATTAGTACTATAATCGGAGACAAAAAGTGCTAATTTAAATGTCTTTCTTATTTACATTTCTGCTTATTGTAGTATTCATTTATGATGGCAGAAATATTGATGTTCAAAAAATGTGTTACTGCTCTTACATTGATCTTATTTTTACTTTTAATTGTTTACTTCTCTCCAAGCTCTTAATTCTCCTGCTTGTAATCTTCGTCGTCTTTAAAAACTTCGATAATATATTTTCAATCCATCTTTTCTTTCAGGACAGTCTAAACAATCGCGTGTAATATTAAAGGTAAATAAATCTCCCTGCTAACAAAAAATCTGCAATAGTTTTATTCAACAATCTTTGTCTCAAAGCATCGAATGCAGTTGCTAGTCCATTTTTCTATATATGCATTTAATTTTATACAATTTATTGTTTTTAAAAGCATGCCTGCTTTAAATTTAAACAACAATTTCATAGTCCGACACGTAAATTATGATACGTTTTTTTACCAAAACGTGTATTACAATTAAATTTGACCATTTGTTTTGTAGGGATTGGCCGAATATGTTATTTTACCATTTACCGGATCCGGATACTATGTCCCTAATGTTTGCCGCATCCGGATCCATAAATCTCCACATGTAAGTGTAAGAGCTAAGGGTGTGTACTCTACTACTTTCTGTTTAGTATTAAAATATTTATTATTAACAGATGGAGAATGTCTGCTATCTACAATGACAGTCTTTGACACTGTAAACGTCAACGATTAACGTTTTACACTGAATTTATTGAATGTACGAAGTTCAACGAACTGTGTAGTGTGTACCAAGTGAACAGTGTTGGATTGAGTGTGTAATGAGGTGTACACGAAGTTTTGGAGTTATTATAAAAACCGTTCTTTTATTCCGACGCTTTAAGTTTAATATGCTGTTCGTTAACTTAGTTTCTTATCTTATGTAGTAAAGTAATATCCATACTTGTTTTTTTCATGATTTCATGATCATCGTTTGTTAATGTGTTTATTTTATTATATATTAATAATTTAATGCATAACTTAATTGTTTACCTAACTTATGTTGTATAATTATCATATTCACAATAGACTAGACTTTTAAAAGTATAATAAGATATAACACGTGCGACAAGCAAAAGTTCTATTTTTAGTTTCGCAAGTCAAATCACAATTACAACTGCTATTTAAAGTTCAATAACAAAACAACAACAAATAATATAAAATTATTACAATGATATAACTTATATCACAATACTAACATGTTTAAATTAAAATACAAAATTGAAATATAGCCAATGACAAAAAAGTTAAAAACGAAAGCCAACACTCATCCTGTCCCAGGCTTCAAGGCTCCTATTTAACTATAAAGTTTGTAGTATAAACTAATTATTACAAATTAAACTTATAATTATTTTTTAACGCAAAATTATTATTATTTATAACAATTTTAAAAAATCAATATTTACTATATTGATATCCGAATCCTATCCGGATCTGCATAAGTATTTGTCAAATCCGGATGGTAGCGTTAATCCAAATATCCGACCCGGATATCCAGCAAGCAGGATATCCGACCAACCCCTATCAAAAAGTATATAAATAGCTGCTAAGCTATAGAGTTTATGCCACCAAGGGTGGGCGATATTACTGACTCCTGTCCCAACCAATGAAATGTACTTTCAAACGGTCAAAAATGTGCAACTCAATATAAAAATAACTGTTCCACTCATTCGCTTCACTCTTACGCCCGTGCATATAACCCCTATATATAATCCATTTTTGTCTTTAACAGTACCGACCCTTTTTTCAATCCGTCTACTCCTTTATGGCAGTTTATGGAGCAAACGTTCCAGAAAAAAAAAGATCACGTAAACAATTTAACCACATGAGGTATATAAACCTCCAACCTAACAAACATTGACATTGTTTTCTTTACTTATCACTTGCTTCATACACCAAATGCCATTCGGTGTGTTTTTTTCTAATTATAAATTTAATTGTAGGCAATTTAAAACCCTCAAAGGCCAAGTGGGTCATATATGACCCACCATAATAAACAAATCTAAAAATTTACTTAAAGGCATTTTCTTATGGTATGATTACCTCAAACACCGTAATGTTCCTTCCGTGGAACAAAAATGAGTTAAAATTTTCATCTTAACATAGTTATTCTTTAGTTAATTCCCTTTTGAAAATGGCTACCCCCATGGCATTTTGTACTGAGAGACAACCACCTATATTTTATGAATCTTTATCGGGAGGTAAGTTTCAAATTAATTTATTGTTTTAAATGAATTTAAATATGTTTGAAACACTTAAAAATGCACATAAATATTAGATTGATAATAATTTTGTAATGCTTTTCTTTATAAAACCATTGGGTCACGGGCGACCCATTGGCGTTCGTGGTATACATTTTTAATGGTTGCCCCTGGTTACCGTTTTGTTGCTAAGACTTATAGTCAAAAACTTTGTTTTAAAATTTTAATGGGGGTTGGTTTATTTATTATAACTATAAAGTATAGTATTTTTGACGTGATAGACATGTATGGCCGGTCGAGATGGCGGGTCTCTCGACAAACCGCTGTGGAGGGAAGGTAGGGTCTCTGGACAGACCGCTGTGTGGGGGAAGTAGGGTCTCTGGATAGACCGCGGTGTGGGGGAAGTAGGGTCTCTGGATAGACCGCGGTGTGGGGGAAGTAGGGTGTTTGGATAGACCGCAGTGTGGGGGGCGAGTCAGGGTTTATGGACAGACCACGGTGTGGGGGGAAGTAGGATGTTTGGATAGACCACGGTGTGGGGCGGGAGTCAGGGTCTCTGGACAGACAGCGGTGTGGGGATGAAGTAGGGTGTCTGGATAGACCGCGGTGTGGGGGGGGAGTCAGGGTCTCTGGACAGACAGTGGTGTGGGGGGAAGTAGCGTGCCTGGATAGACCGCGGTGTGGGGGGGGGGAGGGTGAGTCAGGGTCTCTGGACAAAGCCTCTGGTAGAAACAACGACTGCTGACGTTTCATATTCATTTTGTAGTCACTTGATGTGGATGTTGTGATGTCCTACCATGAACTTCAAAGGTCACCCTACACTTATTCCCGTCTTTGGACGGGCTTTGCTCTTAGTATTCTAATAAGTTTGTTCATGTTCATGTCTCGACCTATCCCCATATTATAATAAATTTTGTCATGTTCATGTCTCGACCTATCCTCATACTAAGAAATGAAGAGGAGAAATGCAATAGCTGAAGATAGTTTCCTATGAATATTCAGCGCCAGAAAAAAACAGGAATGTATAGATATGTATATCAAAATGTGCATATTGAAAGTATATTATAATAATTTGTCTATATTAGGGGGTGAATGTTGCAAAGAAGCAAGGAAAACATTGAATACAGGAGAAATGTGGTTTATAAGAAGCTGCATGACTATGTCATGAAATGAAACGAAAACAAATACCGAGTTGTTAAGAACATCATGTGCCCCAAGATCAATCATAAAGAGTATAAGGAAGTGAAACATGAAATTATATCATTGTATATAAGAAATATTGCATAGGAAGCTTATCTTTATGTTGAAAAATATATTGTAGGGGAAACACATGAACACAGAAAACAACATACGTGGAGAGTCTGACTGAATGGTCAACAAACAGAAGTGGAAGCAATTAAGGGCCGTTCATAAAGTCACGCTTTTTTTAACCATTTTTAACTCCCCCCTCCCCCTGTCACAAATCTCATACCCCCCCCCAGCAAGTACGTCACACTTTCGAACAAAACTTTTTTTTTATTAACAAAATAATTAAAATTTTATAAAAAACACCGTGGCATCACACATTCCCGAACCCCCCTCCCCCTGTCACAAAAGGTCACACTTTCTGACACCCCCTCCCCCACTCTGGAGCGTGACGTACTTTATGGACGGCCCCTAACGTCTTCCTTCAAACATATATCAACAGAGAGAAATAGAAGGTCATGTTAGCCAATGTCTTTCCAAACCTGGCACATCATAATAAGCATATCAATGAAGAATATATTTTTTTCCAGTCTGTAAAAGCAATACAATTTTTTTAATGACGTCATGTTATCATATTAGACGTGCATTAAAATAATATTCCTTGTCAGCGTCGCACGATACAGCAGCGATGTTAATGTACTTTTTAAAGAAAATTAAAGTACAATATTAATTTTAAAAAAGTATATGTTTTTGGTTTAAGCTTAAATTAAAATATAATTACAAGTTATATGAGACAGTTTATTTCTAAGATGTGTTACCAAAATATTAAATTTATGTTTTAAAATGAATTTATACAAATTAAATAATTATGAGAAGAAAATCAATCTTTAATTTTTACTAATTTACATATAATGAAAAATAGGAAATTAAATCATTCTATTTAAAATTAATTAAAATGCTATACATTTCGTGTACCTCATTCCTCTCTCTAATTTGGTTAACAAGTGCATGCCACTTGAGTTCGATCTCTTTAACTAGAGATACAATATTTATTATGTATTGCTTCCAGTGCTACCAGAGCTAGGATTTTCAAACCTAGATCTATGTTTTTTTCGACTTTGTCTAGGTTTTTACTTTCTAAAATAGCCATAATCTAGGTTTTTCTTTTAAAAAAGTAAATAAATGATATTTAAGTACAAAAATTGATTAATATGTGCAAATAATATCCTAAAAAATTTGATTTTTCAAAAATAAAATTAAGTATTAGGTGGCAACAGTTTTTTCACGCGCTCTGTCATGTTATATTATGATATATATAAATGATATATATAAATAATAAAACTAAAATGCTATCTCCCGTTGGTGAGACCTGTACTAGAATATGCATCTTCTGTATGGGACCCATCCACCAAAGAAAACATTGATAAACTAGAACAAATCTAAGAAAGAGCTGCCAGATTCATTACTGGAGAATATTCAAAACTGACTAGAATAACACCATTAGTTAAATCATTAAACCTTGAAACACTAGAGGGTAGAAGAACCATGAGTAAAGTAGTAATTATACATAAAGCAATTAACTCTAAAAGATAACTTAATACAACCCTCAGATAGATATAAAGATAAAAACACCTTTCTTATTCCGTATGCAAAAACAAACTCATACAAATTTTCGTTCTTCCAGTCCGGAATTCGGGCGTGGATGGGTTGCCTGAAGAAACCAGGAAAGCCAACACTTTATCAACATTTAAAACTCTAATAAGAATGCAGGACTAAACACAAACCATAGACAAGCGTAGGGCGCAATAATCTTCTGTATAGAAGGAGCGTCTGAAACAGATAAGATAAGATATATAGCTCTACCCCACTGAATTCGAAAGATTGTGTTGCTGCGGTCCCATCTGTCTGAAGAAATTTGGTAAAATGTAAAACAGTTTGAATGAGCCAAAATATTCAATTTTATTAGACTTCATGACAACCATTTTCTCCCGCCTACGTTGAAAGAATATTCTCTCAAGTATCCATGGTATAAACCAAAAATAATCTAATACAACCCTCAGATAGACATAGCTATAAAAACCCTTTTCCTATTCCGTATGTTACAACAAACAAATTCTCGTTATTTCTGTCAGGGATTTAGAAGTGGAATGGGTTACAAGATCAAACAAGGAAAACCAAAACTCTATCAACATTTAAGACTCTATCGACATTTAAGACTCTATCGACATTTAAGACTCTATCGACATTTAAGATTCTATCGACATTTAAGACTCTATCGACATTTAAGACTCTATCGACATTTAAGACTCTATCGACATTTAAGACTCTATCGACATTTAAGACTCTATCGACAGTTAAGACTCTATCGACATTTAAGACTCTATCGACATTTAAGACTCTATCAACATTTAAGACTCTATCGACATTTAAGACTCTATCGACATTTAAAACTCTATCGACATTTAAAACTCTATCGACATTTAAAACTCAAAAAAAAATGCAAGACTTGACATAAACAATGGATAAAAGTAGGATTCAATAATATTCTTTATAAAAGGAGCATCTGTAATCGATAAAATAAGAATGATGACAAGAATACTGATAAGATTGCCAATAAGATTTATTAGGAAGATGAAATAAGTGATAAAAAATGCATATAAATGCATATATTTCACAAATAGTTGTATACAACATACTAATAACTTAGGGGTCGTCCATAAATGACGACACGCATCTAAAAAGTGGGGGAGGGGTCACATTTTAGTGAGATCTGTGACAAGGGTAGGGGGGGTTTTAAGAACTGCGACGTCAAATAAAAAACGCACAACTTTAAATGAAAGCTCCACTTAAATATTTGAATGCTTACAATAAATTTGTTTAATGACGTTGTAAATGTTTCCGCGTGAGTTACGATATCAGAATGAAGTCTTACACTAAATACATACTAAAAATAACGTACAATTGATTTTAAACATGCTAGATTTAAAGTAGGCAATGCAGCTTTTTCTTTGGGGGGGGGTGATGTGGGGGAGGGGGATTTGTGACGTCATATTTATTTAATTTTTAGTGAGTCTAGATTTTTTCTTTCGGTTTTAGGTTTTTTTGACATGTTGGCTAGGTTTTTCCCAAAATTGTCACTGGCAGCACTGATTGTAACTAAATAATATTCTTTTTATCCAAGTGTCACGCCACTTGACTTTGATCCCTATAATTAGGGATACAATGTTAATGAATCGGTAACATTCCCATATCCCCCTTGTCCTTAGTTCAAACTATTTATTAACATCAGAACGTTTATACAATAAGTACATTTATGCAGTAAAAAAAAACTAAAATAGCGTATTAACCTTAACTTTGTTGTTCACTCAATTTCTGATAACTGTACGATACTATCATGGTGAAAACAATATTTAAGTTCTTTTAACATTTGCTATATAAATGATATTTTATAATTTTCGTTCAGCAGTCTACTTCTTAAAAGTATATGTTTAAAAGATTGTTTGTAATTTTGATATTAAAGATTGTTTTTTTCTTAAGATAAAAACATATGTATAGTAATGTGTATGTATGTATATATATATATATATATATATATATATATATATATATATATAATATATATATATATATATATACATAAATACTTGACAATAAAGATTTGAATAGTAAATATAACTTTACGAGACATTTTCTATACCAAAAGTGAACTTCAAACACATGATATTATTTTTAATTATTAAATTTCTAGCTTTAATTTCTTGTTTAACATAAACTAAAGAATCGTTTGCAGGTGTCTTTCAATCTCTATTAAATAATATCTACTGACAAGACGTCTTGGCCATTGCAGTGTCTGTTTTTCGAGTCTTTCTGAGATTTTTATCATATTATAAATTAGACGAAACTCAAAGCGCCCTGAGCAACTTAGTTGTGCTACGTCACATGTGACAAAATGATTACAGTAAATCAAATACAGCTGAACTGATTACTTTAATAATTCAACAATTAACCAGCAAACTGTACGTATTTGAAGTTACTATGAGAATTATAATTTTTTCAAAAGAGATTATAAAATCTAATGATACTTTGCCCCTTGTGTCATCCTTTTTAAATAAATTAGAGAAAATAATTGGTTTGTCTAGAATTGTTTTAAACAAAGAGTGGTAGAAACAATACATTTATATTGTATCTCTAATTTAGAGATCGAAATCAAGTGACATGAAATTGTAACATAAGTCAACTAAGGACATATCAATTACAGATGAAATATAGGATATGAACCGTATGTAGATGGTAGTATTTAATTTCCTAGTTTTCATTAAATGAAAATTAATGGAATTTAAAATCATAGTTTTGTTTTTACATAAATACTTAATTTTTATAAATACATTTTAAAACATAAAATTCAATATTCTGGTTAAACAGCTTACATATAAATTGTCTTAAAAAACTTTAAATTATATTTTAATTGAAGTTAAAACCAGAAAATATTAATTTTTTTGTAATTAATATTGCCTTTTAATTTTCTTAAAAAGTACATAAACATCGGTGCTGTATCGTGCTGCGCTGACAAGAAATATTATTTTAATGCACGTCTTATATGATAACATGACGTCATTAAAAAAATTGTATCTATTGCTTTTACCGACTGGAAAAATATATTCTTCATTTATATGATTATTATGAGGTGCAAGGTTTTTAAAGACATCGGCTAACATGACCTTCTATTTCTCTCTGTTGTTAACCGTTTCAAGGAAGACGTTATTGCTTACACTTTTGTTTGTTGACCATTCAGTAAGGCTCTATACGTATTTTATTTTCTGTCTTCATCTGTTTCACCTACAATATATCTTTCAACATAAAGATACGCTTCCTAATCAAAATTTCTTATTCATCAAGAAATAATTTCATCTTTCACTTCTCCACAGCTTTGATCCTTTCGCACATGCGGTTCTTAACAACTCAGTATCTGTTTTCTTTTCCTTTCATGACATAGTCATAAAGCTTTTTATAAACCACATTTCTACTGTATTCAATGTTTTCCTTGCTTCTTTGTCTATTCTCAAACATTCACCCACTAATAGAAAATCATAGCAAAGATATCCTTTCAAAATGCGCATTTTGATAGAGATATGTTCCTGTTTTTTTCTGGCTTTGAATATTCTTAGGAAACTGTCTTTAGATATTTCATTTCTTCTCTTTATTACTTTGTTCATCTGTCTTCCTGTGTTATTGTAAATACTAGAGATTAAACTCAATTGACTTGCTGTTTTCGTCTTCACCCTGGATGTTATGTTGTCTTATATATTACAATTACTTATGTTTTACTGAGATTGAGCGTTTGCTATTACGATAGTATTTCCAATTATTTTTGGATTAGAGAAAACAGAAATTGGAAAAAAAATAAATGTTGATTTGTCAAGACATGAACATGGCAAAACTGTTTAGAATATGAGAATAGGTCGGGACATGAACATGACAAAACGTATTACTATTTAAGGAAAGGCGAGACTTGAGCATGACAAACCTGATTAGGATATGAGGATAGTTCGAGACATGAACATGACAAAACTGATTAGGAGTCCGAGTATTTGGATGTACTATTTGCCGGATCCGGATACGAACCGAGTAGTAGCTGCGACTTAGGAGAGTACCATTTCTTTCATCATCATAAGTGCAAAGCCAAAACTGTTCGATGTTTTCATATAATCTAAATTCTAAAATAGCTAAATAATGTTTTACCTGTTATAACTTAATAATTAATTCATATTTTTAATTTGTGGAATGCTGATAAAGTTTATGTTTTCCGCCAGTAAGTGGCATATTTCTCTACAACCATTGCAGTCGGACGGAAGTATATTAGTATAATGGCCATAGTTTGAAAGAAAGTTAGATTATGCGTGACCCAGTAACAACTGGTTACGCCACCTGCGGAATGCTACTGAAATTATCGTGTCTTCTTTGCCAGCTGTTCAGTATTTATTGAATTCCATTTTCTTAATTTTTATTTTTTATTTTTTTTAGCTATTTGCGTGTGTAGTATTTGCCGAGGCGAATACTTCCGGATATTACCGAAAATCGTAATATTCGGCCGAGGCGAATGTCCGAGGCAATTTCCGGTTATGCCCTAGTTTAAATCCGTGTGAAGGCTGGGATTTCTTCAAGGGGCATAGTGTCCGTGAGACCACCGAGCATCGGTAGGATTCACAATCTATTTAATAGTGTTTACGTACAATTTATCACATTATGTAACTTTCTTTTAGTGTTGATTAAATAGATCGACACGTGACAAAACACTATCATTGTGCTAGTAAATGTATTAAGCTGTCGTTAACTTTCATATATTATATCTGGAGTCTCATTGTCATGCAGTAGATGGAGATGTATGTGTTAAACTGAATATATGGATACGTGTGTATTGTCTCACGATGCATGTCAGTGAGATACTAGGGGATAAATTATATTGCTATGTACATATTCTAGAATTGAATTGGTTTATTGAATAATTGAAATACATACTCATTAATAAGTGGTGCAACATTGTTTACAATAAATACATGAAATTTTGGGTCTAAAAGGACAATTCGTTTTCTTAATTTATTATAGAATGCATTTTAATAATATTTCTCGCATGTATGCTTTTCAAATATATGAAACACATTAAGCGTAAAACTATTTTTAATTGGCTGAAATGTGTAATTCAAAGTAGAATTAAATGAAAAAAAATATAAATGACACATTAGGTGGGACAGTATCTTGTAAATGGGATCATAAATATTTATTTGTATATTATTAGTTTATGTAGATGTGAGAAATACCATGTCAGTAATATACATAATTGTTATTATTACAATATTAGTTTATATAGATGTGAGAAATACCATGTCAGTAATATACATAATTGTTATTATTACAATATTAGTTTATATAGATGTGAGAAATACCATGTCAGTAATATACATAATTGTTATTATTACAATATTAGTTTATATAGATGTGAGAAATACCATGTCAGTAATATACATAATTGTTATTATTACAATATTAGTTTATATAGATGTGAGAAATACCATGTCAGTAATATACATAATTGTTATTATTACAATATTAGTTTATATATATGTTGAAATTAACTTGTTCATTGTATCAGTACTAAAGTGTTTTTATACTCTATATCAGGGGTCTCCAAACTTTTCTGCCGAAGGGCCGCATTAACTGTCAATCAGCAGTTTGGGGGCCGACTAATAACTCCAAACTACTATGTTTTGATGTTTTGTGGTAAACTACTGGTAAAAAAAGTGTCTTTTTTGGAGATTAAAAGGTCTCCATGGGCCGGATGAGAGGGCCTCGCGGGCCGCATCTGACCTGCGGGCCGTAGTTTGGAGAGCCCTGCTCTATATAAATGAAAACAGTACTTAAAAAAGAGATTCAACACTCATTCGATAAT
>CALYLW010001267.1:100000-161959 GCA_944989445.1 Ampullaceana balthica | reverse complement strand
AACCTTTTTAATGTTTAATAAAGCGTATTTCATACAACTTTTTTCAAAAAAAAATTTTTTGTTTTTATTACTGGAAGATAAAATATTTATTTTTTAATTTATCTAACTATTTTTTCCCGAACGAATATTTGTTTAATATCATCAAATTTGAAAGCTAGATTTCGATTTCTTTCAAATGTTTAAAACCCTTTACAAAAAATTCTAAAATTTACATTCACTACACTTTATTGCACAATTACCTTACGGTCTCACGATTCAACGATCTTAGAACAAAAAAAACACCAAAAAAAACAAAAACACAAAAAAAACACACGACATTAGCGGTCCCTGGAGAAAACCGGAGGAAGATGTATAAATTAAAATCCTTCTGTATTTCCATCTGAAACTAAATTAAAATACGTGTCAATATTTGTCGAAAACCATAAAATCAAATTGTAATAAAAATTTTAAAGCTTACGATCAAAACGTTTGGTAGAACTGGTCCTCAGTTTGTTAATTATAAAAAATAAATGTGCCAGAAACGTGGAATTGAAAGCAACATCTCTCCAAATGTTATGGTAATATTATCAACGGTGCCAATAGCTAATATTGATATAGCATTTATGAAGCTGATATAAAGAAACAAGTAATGCCATTAAAGGCATCCGAGCTTAAGTGGTAAAAGATGTGAAATTTGAAACGCCCTTGGATTTAAATCTAAATCATGGAAACATACTTTTCAAAATTTGTCCATAAAAGGAACGAAAAAAAAGTTCAATAGAATTAAATATAATAAAGTCTTCTCAGTTTACGATACAAAAGCCGCAGATGAATCAACATCAGGAGTTTTACGCCCTATATTATTTTAATATGCATCATCCAGTTTTTATGTACCTAGTTTAGTTAAGATACACCCATTTACTCTGTAGACGCTGTTTAAAATAATTTACATAAGGCTCATATTTGGGAAAAATGGCATTTCCAGTCACCTACCCCAATGAAAGTTAATTTTAAAAATAAAGTTTACTAATTCCAATTGTCCTTACCAATAGTGAATTCAACAAATGTCAACAGTTTTATCGGGATTGGATGAATTTTGAAGTAAACCATAGAGGACAAACATGCGCACATTCGTGTATAATCGTTTTAAATCATCTATATATATAAAAATGAAAGTATGTCCTTGTGTGTGTGTGTGTTTGTGTGTGTGTGAGTGTGTGTGTGCATGTCCTTTATAGCTGACTAAACCATTCACCCGATCGGGATGAAACTTTTGTAGAATGTCGAGTACGCTCCTGGGATGGTAACTGGCAACTTTTTTTCTTCTAAATTTAACACTCATGGGGCGCCGGGGGCCCATAATGTCATTTTTTGCTTATATGAGCAGCATATAAATTAGTTTAAGCGTTAGCTATTGTGTAAATTGATGGATCGTAACCAAACTTTGTCTATAAAAATTTACAGCCAAATTTAAAATACTATAGGGCACTGAAGTTATAATGACCATTCATTCGAGGCTGGGGGCCCAAAATGCCTTTTTTTTCTTTTTTTTTTTTTTCATTAAACGTTAAGCATGTATTTTTTTTTTTTTTTTCCTCTTTTTTTTTTTCTTTTCTTTTTTTTTTTTTTCTTTCTGGTTTTTTTTTTTTTTTTTTTTTTTTCTTTTTTTTTTTTTCTTTTCTTTTTTTTTTTTTTTTTTTTCTTTTTGTTTTTTATTTTTCTTTGTTTTCTTTTTTTTTTTTTTTTTCTTTTTTTTTTTTTTTTTTTTTTTTCTTTTTTTTTTTTTCTTTTTGTTTTTTTTTTTTTTTTTTTTTTTGTTTATCTTTTTTTTTTCTTTGTTTTTTTTTCTTCTTTCTTTTTTTTTTTTTTTCTTTTTTTTTTTTTTTTTTTTTTGTTTTTTCTTCTTCTTTGTCTTGTTTTTTTTTTTTGTCTTTGTTCTTTTTTTTTCTTGTTTTTTTTTTTTTTTTTTTTTCTTGTTTTTTCTTTTTCTCTATATTTTGTTTATCTTTTTCTTCTTTTTTTTTTTTCTTTTTTGTTTTTTTTTTTGTTGTCTTTTTCTAATTCCCCCATTATTATTTTTACCGCCAGGGACGCGTGTATCGGCGCTCGACGGCATCTTTAGCCCGCCACTATCAATCACCCCGTGTCATCCCGTCATTCTCCAGCCTAGCCCAGCCCCTGGGTTTATTATGCGCCCTTTTTCGTCCATTCCCTAGCGCTGGGGGCCCATGTGTGGCCCGTGTACCATTGATGATTCCTCCCTCTACTTGTTGTGCTATGGGGGGCTCATAGGCGCTACCTCTTGATACGAATACGGCGGGGTTAGGTGCGTGTATCGCTACATACTTGCGTCATGCAACCATGGGCTCTTCCAACTTTATGTCTCCCCCCCCGCTATAGTCGCCCCCTCATCCACTTTCTTCGCGACCGGCCCCTATGCCCCAGTCTGTCTCCTGGACACTGTAGACCCTTGGTCCATATCGTTGCCGGACGGTCCGCCAGCTGTCTCTCTATTATATTTTTATTTCGATGGACACAGAAACGCTGCACTAGAACCCCGCCCCTAATTATATTACCCTATCCCATCCGTTCCCCCCCCTTCCCCTTTATTTTCACTACTTTATGAAAACGATTTGTTGTGAAATATATCCATGATGCCATTTGAAGTTACCGCCGGCCCCCCCACTGTGGGTGGGGAAAAAAAAACAAAAGGATAGTAAACCTTTCCGCGCACCCCCGCCCCACTGCATAGTTCGGGCCGCTGGGGAGTCGTCGCGCGCATGGGCGCCTGGGTGGGGGGGGGGGAGGGCCCGTTACCCGTGGGGCCCCTGATCCGAAATAAGTAAAGAACAATCAGTTCAGTTGTTGAAACCGATAAAGGGAGCGTTGACAAAAGGAAGGGGGAGAAGAAGAGAGAAACAAAAACCCGGCAGACAGGAAAGGACAAGCTTGACGGGCAGGTGATGAAGGGGAAGTAATTAAGAGACGGAAGAAGTATAAAGGAAATTCCGGCTACGATGAAGGTAGAAAAAGGAGAAAGGAAGATGGGGACAAGGGTAAAAAAAGTAACGTGAAGTATGGACATGTAAAATAGCGCTCGGCCTGACTTTTGTGGTTTGAAATGAAGGCACTGAAGAGATAAAGTCCATATGAATAAGAGAAAGTAGAACGGAAATAAGAAAAGTAAGTACGTAATAAGAGTGGTATGACAATAGTACTCGTACATTGTCCTCGGTCAACGCTCGACTCTAAAATAAAAAAAAAACTAACTATAAACTACTGTTCATCTACATCAACTGCACAGCGACGCCGTCACATGGTGAAAGGCGCTGATAATCTACACCAATCTTGGGCCCGCCGCCCATCGCAGAGAAGCGAATTGCGCGCCCGGGCCGCGAACGTCTCATACAGGCCGGGGACGGCCAATCCTGTGGCTGCGCCACTTCTTGCCCTACGAGACCACAGTGGTTCGCTCTGCCCAGGGTGCCCTAGCTCCTCCTGACCCATCCCAATGCGCATGTTTAAGTTATGTATTTAATTTATTAAAAAATATCACTGCCTGGGGAACGCACCGAGGAGCTCGAGACCACCCGACATCTGAGCCCCCCGCCCGTCTATATCGCCCGGGGACGGACTGCAATCGACGGCGGACAGTGCGCCAGGGCGGGGGCTATCCCTCCTAACAAGCAGCCCGTGGGGGGGGTGGGGGTGGGGGACCTGGTTGATGTGGTCCGGCTCGGGGGGGTTCCCTGTCCTCCGTAACTTTATCCTACTTCATTTACTTCATTTTGGGGTGGCCGGACAAGTAGTTATTTATTAGTTAACCAGAGCGACGCCATCCCTTATCACAGCTAGGTGCAGGCAGTCCCAATATCTCCAAGATGTCTTAGACTTGCCGCCGTTCCCCCGCTGGATGGTCGGGAGGGGCGCCTCGGCCTTGGATGATCTGCTGGTGCAGCCGGGGGCGGGGGGCCCCCCCGCGGGGGACGCGAGGCGTTAGAGCAACCAAACACATACACCAGGGGAAGAAGGCAGGGTAGGAGATGGGCTGGGACGGAACCGAAAAACCTTCTCATCTAGGTGAGTATCGCGGGCGGGCCCCGGGCGCGGCCGGCCCGGGCGCCAGGTCTGCGTCGTCTCCACACTAAGCCTACCACTTTCATTAATCACAGAACAGGCCCACAATCATATGACGACAGAAAGAGTTTTCGCTTGTAATACACAATATCATATTTAACCTTTGTTTTGTGAAATATTTTTTAGCTTTACTTTTTGAGTAATTCAGAGGCTTGTTAATTAATCTATATCAATCAAGCTAAGTTGGTGTTTGTATGTATGTATGTTTGTTTGTTTCAATTTTCAACTCTCAGTTACACAATCACAGTAAAACCAAAAAATGAACAAAGATCAAACTTGTCAGGGCAGTTTCTTTAAACCTGCACATCGTTTTAGTATAGTTTTTGTAATTGACCCTTTGGCCTGAAAGCCGTGAATTTAAAAAAAAGATCATAACATGTAGAGACAAAAAGAGAAATACTTAATCTCATTTCCATATTAAACGACTTTAGGCGGACGTTCAAAACGAGTTATTTTTGGTGCATTATTTTTTTAAAGATTTTATTTTTTAACGAAGGCACTTTTTCTGGTACGCATTTTAAATTGAGCTGTGTTAATTTATTATAATAACATTCACATTTGGTTTGGCTTTGCGGTACAATGCAGAGACATTTTTTATGGTTAATTTCTTCATATTGTGAGTATATATAGATATTTATATATATATATATATATATATATATATATATATATGTATGGCATCTGTCCGTCTACGAAAGACGATAGATTTATCTTTATTATTTGCAGCTCTTGGTGTGGCTGATGAGACCAATCCTTGAGTGGCAGTCTTTTCTGCATGACACACACACGAAAGCAGTGGGGCAGTGTTGCCTGGCCTTTCTCCTCGCCCTTTTCCCGACTGCTTCTGCCCTAGTTTGCTCCTCTGCTCTTAGTGATCCTTCTTTCACTATAGCCCGCCACGTGGACCTATCCTCTGCCAGGTTTTCCCAGTTTTGTATATCAATGTTGGCTACTTTCATGTCTCTCTTGCATATGTCCACGTATCTGAGACATGGCCGACCAACCGACCTTTTCCCTGTCGCCAGCTCGCTGTAAAGCACATCCTTGGGTATGCGACCACTTTGCATCCTCTTGACGTGTCCAAGCCAACGGAGGCGTCTTTGGCTTAATATTGCTGCAATACTACTCATGCTTGCTTGAGCCAGGACCTCTGTGTTGGGGACTTTCTCTTGCCATTTGATGTCTAGGATGCGGCGCAGGCATCTGAGGTGGAAGCTATTGAGCCTTCTTTCATGCCTGGTATAGGTGGTCCATGACTCGCATCCATAGAGGAGTGTGCTCAGTACGCAGGCCTGGTATACCTGCAGCTTAGTCCTTGCTGTGAGTTTGGCATTGGACCAGACTCTTTTGAACAGTCTAGCCATAACAGTTGCTGCCTTCCCTATCCTACTACTTATCTCATCTTCCAGTGAGAGGGTGCTCGAGATGTTTGATCCCAGATAAGTAAAACTGTCAACAGCATCCAGGTTGCAGTCGTCAATGGTGATAGTCGGGAGAGAGGCAGCATCCTGTGCCATAATGTTGGTTTTCTTTATACTTATGGTCAGGCCAAACTCTTTGCAGGCAGCGGAGAAGTTGGATACCAGGTTCTGCAGGCCGTCTGCTGTGTGGGATATTAAGGCGGCATCGTCTGCAAATAAGAGCTCGCGCAGCAAAATCTTCCTTATTTTGGTCTTGGCTTTAAGTCGGGCAATATTGAATAATCTCCCGTCAGCTCTGGTGTGTATGTATATCCCCTCGCTGTTGTTCTTGAAGGCATACTGGAGTAAGATGGAAAAGAATATTGCGAATAGAGTAGGTGCCAACACGCAGCCTTGCTTTACTCCACTACTTACTGGGAAAGCCTCTGAGGTGGCACCGTTATAGCACACTGTGCCCTGCATGTTTTCGTGGAATTGCTTGATGATGTTAAGCAGATGTGTAGGGCAGCCTATTTTTACTAAGATCTGGAAAAGGCCGCTTCTGCTGACAAGATCAAAAGCTTTAGTTAGGTCGACGAACGCGATGTATAGAGGCATATGTTGCTCCCTGCATTTCTCCTGCAGCTGGCGCAGAGAGAAGATCATGTCTATGGTTGATCTTCCGGCTCGAAAACCGCACTGCGATTCTGGGAGTACACGCGATGCTAGGGTCTGCAGGCGTGTCAATGCAACTCGGGCGAAGGCCTTTCCAACTATACTGAGGAGAGAGATTCCACGATAATTGTTGCAGTCACTCTTGTCTCCTTTATTTTTGTACAGTGTAACGATGTTGGCATCTTTTAACTCCTGTGGTATCTGCCCCTGTTCCCAGCACAGAGTGAGGAGGTCATGCAAAGGCTGTAAGAGTATTTCTTTTCCACATTTGAGAGCTTCTGGTGGGATTCCATCATTACCAGGGGCTTTCCCGCAGGCTAGGCAATCTATGGCTCTACTTAGCTCGACCATTGTGGGTAGGCTATCGAGCTCTTCCATGACCGGCAGGTCTGGGATATCGTCCAGGGCAGCAGTTGAGACATGGTTTATAGATGCGTACAATTCAAGGTAGTGCTCGATCCACCGTTTGAGTTGCTTGTCCCGATCAGTGATAATTTCCCCTGCTTTTGACATTAAGGGTGCTGTCTTGGAGGTCAGAGGGCCTGTTGCTTGTTTTATATTCTCGTACATAGCCTTTGTATCGCCTCTATCAGCAGCTGACTGTATGCTGGAACTTAGATTGAGCCAATACGTGTTAGCGTAGTGGCGAGCTGCCTGCTGGGCATTTTTCTTGGCGCTCTTAAGGGAATGTAGAGTTTCTGGGCAAGGCCTGTCTTTATAGGCTAAAAGAGCCTTTCTTTTTGCATCGGTGACATGCTTCATTTCCTCCCAATGGGCCTCAAACCAGTCTGCACTTTTGCGTTCTCTCTTGCCGAATGCCGCAATAGCTGAGCCATATATGGTGTCCCGCAGATGTGACCACTTGGACTCAATAGTGTCTACTGGTGGCATTTGTACAAGAGCTTCTTGTAGTCTCTGGGTGTATTCTGCTGTTCTCTCTGGATTCTTGGCGGAGCAGATGCCTATGCGAGGTTTTCCCTTGTTTTTGTTGCGGTACAATTTCTTTGGCAGTAACCTTACATTGCTAACCACTAAGGAATGATCTGTGTCGCAGTCTGCACTGTGGTAACTGCGTGTGAGGAGGACACTGGCCAATTGTGTGCGTCTTGTGATGATGAGATCTAGTTGGTGCTAGTGTTTAGAGCGGGGATGCCTCCATGACACTTGGTGGATTGCTTTGCAGTTGAAGAAAGTATTTGTGACACATAGTCCATGTAAGCAGCACATCTCTAGTAATATCTGCCCGTTTTTATTTAGCCTGCCCCTTCCAAAATAACCGAGGCAAGTTGGCCAGGCCATGTGATCACTTTCAACTCTTGCATTGAAGTCACCAAGGAGGTAGATTGCTTCATTGGTGGGTATGCTGGCTAGTATTTGATTGAGATCATCATAAAACTGATATTTCGCTTCTGAGCTCGAGAGTAAGGTTGGAGCATAAGCACTGATGATGTTGGCTAATCCTGAGGATGTAGATAGTCGTATTGTTAGTATTCTGTTAGTGCCCTTTGTTGGGGGTTCTATGGAGGAGCAGAGTCCATTTTTTTATGGCAAAACCAACCCCATGTTGCCTTGGTGTGTCCATTGGTCCACCCTGCCAGAAGAAAGTGTATATATATATATATATATATATATATATATATATATATATATATATATATATATATATATATATATATATATATATTTATATATATATATATATATACGTGCATTACCCATCAAAAATGACGGAAATTTTCAAAATGAATATATTTCAGTTTTTGTAGTTGTCCCTTTTGCTTGAAAACTGCATAGTAAATAATCAGAAAATGTAGAGACCAAGAGAGAAAAGTTAAATCTCTTTTCCATATTGAACAATTTTATGCGGACGTTTGAAAATGGTGGGGGTTTTTTAATTTTTTTTTGCAATTTGTTTATCATGGTTATTTTTTTTAAGAGGTGCGCTTTCTAAAATCTAGCGTTACGAACTGACATAGCAGAGTATATATTTTGATTATATATACGAATTTATGTGTTATGAGAAAACCTCCAAGCTTAGGCTTCGCGTTATATACGTTTGCATGAATAAAAACGATATAATCAGGAAAATAGTAAATGCATAGTGAATTACACACAGCATAAGGTGATACTACAGCAAAGAAGTTTGAAGTTCGAAGTATTAACAAATATTGCTGAGGAGTCTGCCGGACGTTAACTTGCGGCATTGAATAGTGCGCACCAATTATGAGTGCATCAATAATACAGCACATAGCGTTAAAAATAATTTATGTGACTGTAATGTGATCCACATCAAGAACATCTGTGATTTGAAGCAGTTTAAGCTTCATTGATGATTATGACTTGTCAGTTTATTCACCCATCTGTCCATACATTATTACCACAACATTATCAAAACATGTAAAAAAATAAAATGTAATTTTTACACATGTTAATAACAAAGAACTATTCATTTTGCATGAAACGTAATAAGCAATGTTTGTCAAAGGATAACATAAAATATTAAATTATCAACTGTTAATCATATTTACAATTTAATATAAACGTGTTATTAATTCACATAAACGTTTTTATTATTTTCAAGTCAGTAGCTTTTCAAGATATATTATGACTTGTCAGTTTATGCGCCCATTGGTCCATACATTATTACCTTTACATTATCAAAAACATGTAAATAACAATTGTAACTATTTACAAATATGAATAACAAGAAACTATTTATATTGCATGAAACCTTTGAAGTAAAGTTAATCACTGGATAAAAGAAAATATTAAAGTATCAACAGGTAATCGTATATAAAATTTAATATACACGTTTTAGGAATTGTAATAAACGTTTTCATTATTGTCAAGTCAGCACCCCTTCCAGTTCCATATTAGTCTAAGACGCATTAAAATATTACATGTAAGTAACAATAAAAAAAATATCGTGGGGAGGAGTCCGATTTTTAAATATGTTATTTTTTTACACATACAAATATGCAATCTCAAAGTGTATAAAAGAAAAGCAAGCCCTAAACTGAAGCATAAGTTGGCAAATTTCATTTGCAGTAATAAATAATGGCTTTGTAGTTCAAAACGCATCTAAACTCGACAACCAAACGACAACCAATTGTAAATTTCATGAACAGAAAAGCGAATGGTATATATTAATATAGACAATTAAATTTATAATTAAGTACGTAATATTGACATGGACACATACTCAAATAACGGACATTTAATACAAAAAATAATAATATTTATCAAATAAAACATGGCTCTTTTTACTTCATTCCCTTCACAAATTAATAAAAGCTCAAATAATGACGTCACGTCACAATATTTTATGGCTAGAAACACATTTTGTTAATCTCGAATGCAACATATTTAATCCTATATTTTCATGTTTTTTTTATCGGGAGTTATATATGGCCGTTAACGATTAATTTAAATTTAATCAATAACGTTTGAAAAATTAACGATTAATTAATCGTTGATTTCGATTAAAGCCTACAATTAAAATTTATGTCATAAGTAACACTTATTAAACGTTCTTGTTGAATATCTAAATATAACTGGAATGTCTCCTTTATATGTAATCTTTTAACCAACTAAGCAAAAAGACAAGTGTGTTGACCTTATTTGGTTCAAGGGATGAGCGGGTCTAATTGACAATATAATCATCCGAGCTGAACAATCATTGTCATGGAACTAAGGAACTGGTATGCACAAAACGGTATTGTCAAGGAATAACATTATCGGATATTGGTGTTCATTAAGTTTCCACCATTGTAGAGGGTTAATGGATTCAGGAACTTTCATCTCAATTTTGTAACGCAGTAATTCATCAGAAGATCTGTCTCCATTTTCTGTCTCTTTGTGAGACTCCATTATTACCATTAGCTTAATACGCTTTACATTTCGTTTGATAAGTAGGCGAGGTCTTAGAACAATGGTAGGCAAACGATCTCTCACAATGTATACTATAAACTTTATCAACTTTTTGTACATTCCGCGGCAGTAAATAGTTTAAATCAAAATGTTCGTGTAATCGTCAGGAAATTTTTTATTATGTATGGGCCGCAATTTTTTGTATTTTATTATCTCCAATAATTTGTAAGTGCTGGGTCGATTAATCGTTAAAAAATAATTTAATCTTTAAAATATTTATACGATTAATCGATAAATTAATCGTTATTTTCGAAACCTAATATATATATATATATATATATATATCTATACATATATATATATATATATATATATATATATCTATACATATATATATATATATATATATATATATATATATATACATGCAGTTTATTAATACGCATCAACGACCTTAGCAAGCATATAAAGACCTAATAACAATGCTGTCAATTTTCGTTTACATAGGATAGATATATTTATAATTTAAACTTTAGCTACCGGACTTATTATTTATCATCATATATATATTTACGCTCAATTAGCGCTGACTGCCTCACGCCTAACGCTAAGGGACATCACTCTGGTTTTTTTCTAAATTGAAAATATAGACTTAAAATCATAATCATTTTGGTTTTCAGATTAACATTAACCAAACAAGGCACGAACCTTTGACATCAGCATTTGTGTTGTAAAGAGTTATTTTTTGGTGCAGTAATTTGGAGCGCTGCTTTCTATAATTAGTTAAAAAATCGTGGTGATTAGAACTGTAAAAAATATTATATAAATACTTTCTGTACATTTCAGGAATATTTCGTATTTATCATACAAGGATAAGTTACTTGGGCTTTTGCCCCCCACCCCAAAAAAGTGGGCGCCGTAGGCGCCCTACAACCCCTATTATTCAAATAATTTGTGTACATTTAAGGAAGTTTAATATTACGTATCTATCATACAAGGACAAGTTAATTGGGATTTTGAGAAAGTTGGGCGCCGTAGGTACCCTAAAGAAAGTGAGCGCCGCAGCACAAATTGGGCGCCGTAGGCACCTTAAAAAAGTGGGCGCAGCAGGCGCCACGGCGCCGCAGCACAACCTAGATATATATGTATATTATATATATATTTACCCTCAATTATGGCTGACACCTAACGCTAAGGGACATCACTCTGCTTTTTTTTATATTTAAAATTTGGACTTAAAATCACAATCATTTTGGTTTTCACATTAACATTAACCAAACAACGCACGAACCTTTGACGACAGCATTTGTGTTGTAAACAGTGCTGACTTACTCAAAGAGTTATTTTTGTGTGCAGTAAATTGGTTAGCTGCTTTCTAAAATTAGTTTAAAAATCGTGTTGTGATTAACACTGTAAAAAAATTATATATATATATATATATAAATACTTTAAGTACATTTCAGAAATATATCGGATTCATCATACAAGGATGAGTTACTTGTGCTTTTGACCCAAAAAACAACCCCTATTATAAAATACTTTGTGTACATTTAAGGAAGTTAAATATTACGTATTTATCACACAAGGACAAGTTAGTTGTGCTTTTGAAAAAGGTAGGCGCCCTAAAAAAGTGTGCGCCGCAGGCACAACCTAGTTATATATATAGTTTCCCTAAATTATCCTGCCGTAACGCTGAGGGACATCTTTCCGCTTTTGAATGTATAGACTTAAAATCATAATTATTTTGGTTTCCAGATTAACATTAAACACCCTCCACAATTTTATTAATAACTAGCTTGTGCTGCGGCGCCGTGGCACCTGCGGCACCCACTTTTTTTAGGGCGCCTTCTGCGCCCACCTTTTTCATAAGCCTAACTAACTTGTCCTTGTTTGATAAATACGAAATATTAAACTTTCTGAAATATTCACAAAGCATTTCATAATAGGCTTTGTTTTTGTCAAAAGCCCAAGTAACTTATCCTTGTTTGATAAATACGAAATATTAAACTTCCTGGAATGTACACAAAGTATTTAATAATTAGCTATCATCAAATCCTCTTTTTACATTGTTCCATTTTCCAAAATAAAAATATGAGCTAAAACAATGACGTCATATAATATATTTTTTACAGCGCGTCTTTAAAATGTAGTTAATTTGCACACCTTTTGATGCACACTTTGTATTGAAAATTTTTTATATGATGTCTTGTTTTAGCTCATATTTTAATTTTGAAAAGGGAACGATGTAAATAGAGGATTTGAGGATTGTTAATTATAAACTACTTTTTGTACATTTAAGGAATATTTCATATTTATCATACATGGGCTTTTGAAAATGTGGGCGCCGTAGGCGCCCTAAAAATTGGACGCCGCAGGCGCCACGGCGCCGCAGCACAACCTAGTACAAGTATATTAAACTTAATACAAGAGATCGTAAAAAACGTTATTTAATTTTTGCTGGGAATTAACATGACATGATCATTCCGCCGTAGCCGGAATAAGAAAACTCATTTTTAAAATAAATTTTTAGACACTCTTACACTCTTGGGGTGAGGTTGTCTCACAATATACCTACACACGCCTTACTACGTTTGGCGGAATTGGTCCTAACCCTCAACTCGTTTGAGTTCAATTGCCAGTTCTTTGACCAAATCAGTGGGGTCGCCATGGGGCCTAAAATGGGACCAAGCTATGCTTGCTTGTTCATGAGCCATTTCGAGCACAGAGTGGAACAAGAATACACTGGTCGCCTCCCCGAATTTTATAAGAGGTACATTGATGACGGCATTTGGGTCACTCATATGGAGAGGAGTGAACTTGACACGTTCATCAACTTTGTTGATTCTTTCCACCTCTACATTAAGTTCACTCACACGATTTCCGAACTATCGGTTAACTTCCTGGTAATTACTGTAACTCTCCAGAAAAACTGCCTCCTCACTTCTTCCTACTTCAAACCTACGGACAGCCACTCTTACCTACTCTATCCCTCGTCTCATCCCAAATCCTGTAAGGATTCTATTCCCTTTTCACAACTTCTTCGCCTCCGTAGGCTGTGTCAATCTAATGAGGACTTTTTGGAAAAGGCGTTGGAAATGGTGGAGTTTTTTAGACAAAGGTCTTACCCTGAAGCTATACTTGTATCTGCACTTCAGCGAGTTAAAAACTTCACTCGTGCCAACGCCTTTGTATCACGCTCTAGTGAAAGTAATGAAAGGAGCAAATTGGTGCTCACATACCATCCTCACAACATCAGAGCCAAGGAAATATTTTTGAAAAACCGCAGCATCCTCCTCGCAGACCCTGAGACAAACAACATATTTTCCACCCCACCCCTCATTGTATTCAGGTGGGACAAAAATCTGCGAGACCTATTGGTTCGTAGCCATCTGCTTATTCCGTCCTCCCATCTGGGCACTAAGCCATGTGGTTGTAATCGCTGCAAGACATGTCCCTTTGTTACGCAGACGGACCAGATTGTCTTCCCTAAGGGTATATTCAAGATTAGGAATGGCTATCTTTGTACCAGCCGCAATGTGGTCTACACCATTGTGTGTAAGCGCTGTCCTTTGAAGTACATTGGTGAGACGGGGAGGTTACTCTCCTGCCGCATCGCTGAGCATGTACGGGCCATTAAACAAGACAAACAGTGTCCTGTCTCCCGACACTTCAATGGACGTGACCACATGGGCGTCGATGACATGTCTGTCACCGCCTTGATTTCTTGTACAAACACACCCGGCCGGGTCAGTCTGGAGAATAGACTAATCAATGAGTATGGGACTCTTACACCACATGGGATCAACGTTGTGTTCGCACTGACAAGCTGATTGATTGGCCACACCCACCCTATCCTTTCCTATATAGGCTCTTACTTTTCTCCCCTTACTTTATCTCTACTGGACTACTTGGTTTTACCGCAGCTAAGTGTTTTTTTAATTATTATTTCGTTTTATTTGTTTCATTTGTGTACTATTTGTCCGTTGAGGAAGGCTCCTTGCCGAAACGTTCGCTGTTGTGTTACGTCTTGTCAGGCCTACTAATACCCTGTTTGTATTATACATTTACCTATTTAAAAGCCTGATTGCAGTCTCACCCTCATTACTTTGTTAACACGCATAAGATGATCCAAACAAAATAAGAATAGGACCCCAAAGTGTTTTAATTAATCTAAAATTATTTGGCTGAGAATTAAACCATTTGAGGATTTCGTTTTTATAACTATCTAGTGTGCTGTCCTGTGTGATCTCTTTACGCTCCATCTTCTCAAGTGTTACACGCAGATCCGAAACTTTTCTTATTGAAGTGTTGTATTAAACTGTATTAAAAACAACAACATAACGTTATAAAGCAATACCATATTAGTGAGCTTTTTATAATCCTGCTCTTTTTCATTCAAGAACTGCCTAATTTCATTCAATCAGCTTACACATCTCTCTAAAATCAGTTTTCTGCTGAACCATCGGACATTATGGTACATTATCATGGTGTTATACTGCACTTAAACCTCATCATGAAGTGCTTGAAATTGTTGACAATTAAGAGCCAATGCCATTATGTAATGTACTATTTTGGTGACATCTTTGAGAACATCTTATAATAATTTGCATCTGCCTCTGGCACATAGAGCTTTTTAGTGAATGCGACAATCAAAACTAAATAACTGGATTCTTTTTCAAAGAAATGTATGAAACAAGATGCATTTCTCCTAACATGCAAGGCAAACAATTACTAGTAAGTGAAATTATGTTTTTTTTTGTCTTATGTCTTGTTGCAAAAAATATTCCATCACAGCATTGTAAATATGTTTTCCCTTTGTCCAATTTAATCAGATTTTCTCTCATCGTATCCACAACAGCATAACGCAAACTTTTGTTAGCCTTGCATGGTTTTTTTCTATAGGTGTGCTTCATCCAAGAACATTGAAGAGCAAGCTTTTGTAAGTCAATGGACAGCTTCTTACCAATAGCACATGTCATCCATATGTCTCGATCTTTAACTGCCTTATTTTAAGTCGCATCTCAGCGATGTGTTGTTTAATTTTGCCCTTACTTGAAAGTAATGAAATAGGGAATTACTCCCAGTCAACGTGACCTCTTGAAATAAATCCAAATCGGAGAGTGGTTTACCATGTTTTACCAGGCACAATGAAATTTGAAAGCTGGCCGTTGTTTGATGGTTTGTTTTAGAAAAATAATTTCAGAAACCGACTTTCTAGTATTAATAATTTCTCTTTTTACCTTCAATAAATACCTTTTGTTCAGCTTCATCAAATTTGGCAACCAGCAAGTAAGTTAAACGTTGAATAACAGAAGAAAACACGTATTTCCATTACAAAGTATAATGTTATTTCGATTAATGACTAAGAAAGTAATATTTTAAAGGGGTGCCTGCTGATGAGGCCCTCCGTGCCGACTGTAGCACGCATGCCATATGTTCACCATTACTGTCTTATATGTAAACCAGATACAAAACAGATTTGCATTCCTTATTGAAATTATACCAATTTTGCGCGGTGGTCGAGTGGCATCACGCTCGATTGGCGTACCGATGGTCACGTGTTCGAATCAATGTGAAGGCAAGGATTTGTTCCCGGGGCCTAGGGTGTCCCTGAGTCACCCAGCTCCGAAAGGGTACCTAACACTAGTTAGGCGGCTGTGTAATGCGTGGAACCCTTATAGCCGTGGCTTGCGAAAGCAGCATCACTTGCCAACAGATCTTCCGTCATTGCATAAAAGCCGTAAGTCTAAATAGTATAATATAGAGACAAATATACACATATAATAATCATTTCCATATTGAAACACCTATAAGGACGTACCTAAAGATATTTTTTTGGGGTGCAGTACCTTAACACAAAACTTTATTTTCAGTGGCTTGCTTTCTATAACCTTTCATTGTATAAAAAAGAAGCGCCGATTTTCTTCGAGCCCTTTTAATACTACTGCTTTCGATTTTTTGAAGTCTTTTAGAAACTAAATTTCAGTTATAACATTTATTATTTAGATTATTGGCCCTTTTGGGATAAGTAACTATTGGCTTTTCGAAGGGGAGCTGCCATACCTTCCTTATCAAAAGTCTCTGCTACGAATATTATATTAATATTGTGTTACGATGCAGTGTCGTAAATATATATGCTTTTTGAGTGACGAGGGAGGTAGAGATCTTTTGAAAAATTGTCAATTATGTTTTTATTAGTAAATGTGGGAATACAATTGTGAATTTAGTTTTTATGTTCGTCAAAATTAATTATTTAACATTTGAAATTATGTATCAAATTTAGTTTAATATCACAAGTCAATATCTTTTTAAATCCTTTATATTAACTCGTGGTGTCTGGTTAATTGTTTGCTAGTCGAAAAACAAAATTGGATCGATTTTAACCCACTTCCTCGTAAACTAGCGAGCTGAAATTTTGCAGGCCGACTAGTGCCGATGATAAAAACGAAGTTTCAAAATTTCAGATCGATCGCATGTACCGTAATTAAATTATAGAATTTTTATATTATTTTATTTATCACTATGTATCATGTTATTTTTTGAGATAGAGTGTCGTGGTGCATATTATATTGAACAACCTTTCTGTCGCGCAATAAGGTGCGTATTTTATTGAACAAACTTTTTATAAACATATTCCTGATGGGTGCGCATTATATTAAACATGTTTTACGACACATAACTCTCGTTTTGTAATTTCGGATTGTCTTGCGCTGCGTATTATAATAAACATTCTTTTAGTTATGTCTCGTTTATAATCATAAAGAATTTATAGTCCAAAACTTTTTTTAAAGGGTTTTTTTATTATCCGGGTAAAAAGAAAATGTGGGAAAAAAATGTATGTCATTTTTCAAAATGTTGTAAACAGACGCTTAAATCTTTAGGAAAAAGAACGCAGCTTATAATTGCTTAATTATCTAGAAGCAAATATTGTGGAGGGGGTTGCGGAGAATTACCAAAATATAATGTTATATGGAGAAACGGAATCCAACAGAAACTTGAATCGCTATTTTTAAAAAATCCCTTTAGCATGAGTTTCATAAATTTAATTAACGTTAATTATAGAGATTTTAAAAAGAAATGTTTTAAAAATAAATATTATTTGCATATAAAACTACATCGATTGACATTCAAAATAAGCTTTTTTGGTCAATTATTTTATTACTAGACTTAATAATGAAAATCCTTTATTGTCTAAAACCTTTTCGTAAATTTTATTGTGAGCTTTTTTAAAAAAGAAAAACAAACAAGTAATAAAATCTCGAACGAGTATTTACACGCAATTTCCAACAACGAATTTCCGATTTTTTGTATTCAAGGGAAATCATTCTAGATTACATGCAAAGTCAATTTAAATAAGTAATTCTGAAACTAAACACAATATTACGTCATATCCCCTCACGCTACATCACACCAAGAATGTATCAATATAATGCGCACCGCGCAACAATCTAACATAAGCATTCACAAAGTGGGAAAACCCCATTTTCTATCATTCTAGATTACATTAAAAGTTATTTCATATCAATATTTTTGAAAAAAAAACCCAAAACAATTGCTATCTAAAAAATTGCTGCTAAAATTACGGGAGTCGAACAAAAACTAATTATTCAAAAATTCCTTCTCCGACATTGTATTATTAGCTATCGTTTTGCGTTTATTTCAACCCGATGATCCTACATGTTGAAGAAAATCATTAGCCCCAAGCATAATGCTGTTCATGGGCCTTCCCGGAAGCCCATCATCTATCTGACTCCCAAAGGTACGTAACAGCTGAGAAACTCCACCAAAAGCGGTCGCCTCTGAAGCGGCCACATGAACATCCAAGACAGAAAGTCGAAATTGCCTCCCACTAATTTGACCTCACAAGGGGTGGTAGAATTCCCTACTACGACCCGCTTCCACTTTGGCGCAACCCCGGAAAAGCACACGAGTTTAAATGGTTAGGAATGCCGCTAAGCGGGGGATCATCATTGATCTACCTAGGGTGTAATCCCCACTGGAAGTATTCCTAAGAGCTAACCCGACCCTCAACGATTACTTTGTTTTTTTATCATCGGCATTGCATCTAGATGCCTTTCCTAAGATGCGTACAGTGACTGTCATCATATGTGACTAACACCTAACACCTATCATATCGCTTGCCAGGAGTAGTCAGTTTCGGGTCGCGGCCAGGTCCGTGACCCGAGTCCCTACTCGTCCGTCGAGCCCCGTAGAGGCCACCCCTTCTCGACGGTTTCAACCCAATAGATGGTATGGTTGGCGATAAATTGACAATAAACATATATTTTTTCGAGGTTTTTTGATCTCCAAGAAATCCAGTAAATCTTTTTCGTTAATTCTTTAGGCCGATGCGCATTCTTGGGACTTCCTTAACATATTTGCAAAAGACCCGAACCCTCTATCTGTTATGGTTCAGAAGGAGTTGCTGTTGAGATCTTGTAAAGACTGGTCAAACATTTCGAATCTATAAACACAATTTGCAAGGGACAATAGCATAGCTAGAACTTTTGCTGCCCGGGGCGGTCTCCAATGTGCCGCCCTTTTTAGGGACCGTCCATAAAATGCGTCACGAACCTGGGGCGGGGAGGGGAGTCATACACTTGTGACGAGGGGGGTATGTTTGAGAAATATGACGCCACGTCAAAACGCGCAAGTTTAAATACAATTTCCACTTAAATATTGATTACTGACAATTTATTTAATGACGTTTACGTAAAAAGCGTGTTGCGATACTAGAGTGCAGCCTTGCACTTAAAACATACGTAAATGACAAAAATTTGATGTGAAACATGTTTCTTTTCAAATAGAAAATACGGTTTTTATTGTGTCAAATCTTTACTACGTCATATTGAAGAAGGGGTCTACGTTTTTGTGACGACGCGTGACAAGGGCGGAGAGGTTGAAAAATCAGCCAAATGCGCCTGACATCCTTCATGGACGGCAAATTAGTCGAATATATTATGGTTTTTATAAATTAATAAACATGAATAAATAATTGTAATTGAAACGAAGTAAAGGTGGGGAACATGTTTAACATTACATGCCATATTTATGTAAGCAGTAATAAAAGAGGCCGCATAAGATGATATACCTATAAATACACATTTATAATAATACACTATCTATTTTTAAAGGCCACAAGAAATGTATTGAGGTCGCAGCAAACTCCCATGAGACAAAACATATTCGAACTTTACACCCAAAAAAACATTATCAATTGCTATTCTTTTAATTTATATTCATAAATAAATGTTTGTTTTTTTAAAAAAAACAAAGAAATTGTATACAATAATATGTAATCATATTTATATATTTACGATCCAAACTTTCGTAATTGAAAAATCGTGTATTATGCTATCAACATTTAAATTATTTGTAATATCTTGTTCTATGGATAATATTGCAATATTTTGTTATCTGAAATCGTTCATTGTGGAACGAAGATAATTTTTTATCATCTTCGCTTTGGAGAAGCTCCTTTCATAACTAGCGACACTGATAGCAATTGTTGAAAAAACCGTATGTTAATGAAAAACACAAATTATTTGTACTACTTTAATGCAATACAAACAAAATAAAATTAATTAAGTAACGTAGCTTACAATAATTTTCTAAAAACTGAAACAGTAATATAAATTACTACTTTATACATGTTAAACACAATATTTGAACCACCATGAAGTGTAGGTACTTGTTCGCGCATCATTCTGCGAATGTCAGAATTCCACGCAAAAACCGTCGTGGCGATATTAATAGCACATATTATAGGGTCCAGCGGTGATGTGTTTTTTTGTGTAGTTTTCTTATAAAAGAGTCATCTGGTCGTATACCGCTTAATTTTCCAAACAAATCGATACCTTTTTTGAGTGATTTTAAAATTTTTAACGGTTCTGCGTTAGTTATAACATCCACCATGTAATCAAACAAATGTTGGGGGAATCCGTTAATTAAGACTAGAAATTACGAATATTTTTGTTTCACCTTGGTTTTCCCCCTTCAAAAGAAAAATGATGATTGTCTGAATAGGTTGCACTTTTCAAATGCCCACAAATTCCGCTCCTAAATGTGTGCCGCCCGGGGAAAACAGCCGCCACCGCCCCCCTCTAGCTACGCCACTGCCAAGGGAAATTTGGTTAAAAAATACTTTTAGTTTCTTAAAATTCTATTGGAAATTACATTAGATTTACAACCACTTAAAATTTAGTTTATTAGCGCCTTGGGATAAGTACCTATTGTCTTTTAAAGAGAGGGCGAGTGTAGTATTCTTTATCTGCTGTTACAGCTTTTTATTTCTTTAAATATCATAACAACATGGGTTCATTAATATATTTCACGTAACGGATGTTGTCGTTATTTTTTTTTAACTCTCAGAAACCTATTTAGTACCCTAAAAATAGTGAGTGCATTTTTAGAGGTAAGCAATTGTCAAATAGAAACCAACTCATGAGTATAGAACAACGGTGGCTAAATGGCGGCTCGCGAGCCGCATACGGCTCTTCAGGGTTTACATTGCGGCTCGCGAACAATTTGTGAAAAAAAAATTGTTTGAAATGTATATAAAAAATAAATAAACGTTTTAAAAAAAGCTTGACTCAAACAAGGGGTTGAAAATATTTGGGCTTGATTTAAAGTTTAAAAGTTGAAGGGGGCTATTGGTTTCTGATTGGTTGGTGGTTTAAACTGTTAAACTTCTAGTTCCAGTTCTGGTAAAACAATTCGCATTTCGAACTATTGACCATTAGCTTATTGTTTAAAAGTTTATATCAAATATGGCAAAAAGTTGCAGGAAACGAAATTATAAAGAAGAAAATAGAAGTTTTCCCCCAGAATGGAAAAAGGACTTTGCATTTATTGATAAAGATAGTAATCTGTTTCTCATATCCTCTAACAAATTACGAAGGAGGTCAAGAAACGTTTTCATCACGGTATCCACTGCAATCTTTATTTTAATAAAGCAAGCTGGATTAGTTAAAGACTGGAGTAAGAGATGCTACTTTCTGCTTTCAAAAAAGGTGTCACTTCAACTGAGGCAAGTTATGCCACGCTAGGAATATTGCCCTAGCTTAACGAACTTATTCTGATGTGGACTTTATTAAGATGAATATCAAGGAAGTATTTCAATAATAGATCCAAATAATTCAAGACACAAATTCCAATGAATAGGTTTACTTTATAATGAAATTCATAAAAATCAAAGCATCGAGCAGTAACTAGTAACAGACATCTGACATAGTTCGCACTACTATTAGCTACGTATCAGATTTTAAAAAAAAACTGGCTAGTTCAAATGCATCTCAGCAGGAGCATAACAATTAATTTCCACCATAATTATGAGTCTATATGTAGTGGGGTTTCTATTCATACATTTTACATATTCACATATTTGTTAATTGTGTAGCTGCAACGCATATATTTAGTCAACATACGGCTTGTGTTAAAACAATGGAAACGTTTAAATAATTAACTTCCAATGAAATACATTTTAAAAATAAATTATCAAACGAATTGTTAATTGCGAGTGGGGTCGTGACAAATAGAACCCAATGCGGCTCCCAACAATTTTTAAATGTTTAAAATGGCTCTCAGTTACTACAGGTCTGGCCACCCCTGGGATAGAAAATTAAAATTGAATTGTTTTTAAAATAAATATATATTTTTAAAAATTCAGATGTATATAATAAATTACAAAACTTTAATTTGTTTGCATAAACATACTGAATATTTTATCAATATTATCAAAATAAAAATATGTTAGTTTGTAGTATTATCAGATATATATGGTCCATGAGTCTAGCCTTCGTAACATGTCATTTTGAAACCACCGGACAAAATGTAAACAACAAGGACGTAAAGTTTGATCAGATCATACGGGCCCAGCAGCTTGAATGTTATTGTCTGCTATGCGGTAGCATTTACTATTGAAATTTATGAACATTAAATACTGACAACTTTGTACGTCTTATTAAAATAAGTATTTCTTCTAGGGAGGTATGCACGTGTTAAGGAACATAAGAAAGAGAAGTAAATGGAAGGGCGCATGTTTGTAATGGTTTCAGCACCTGCAAGGTGCGTCGTCCAGCATGTCCACACTTACTTAAAAAAAAATTAAAAACATTCATTTGTTTTTGTTATCACAGTGAAAATCTTTGAGCAACTTAAATATATACATTTTTAAAACCTAATAATTAATTAGGGACTTTTTATGCTTGTGATAGGATATGAGATGCTGTTTTTTAATTTTTAATTGCTAATATAACAAAATTTATTTTTTACAAATTAGAAAAATAAACAAAGAATAAATAAAAATATTCCACGGTGTAGAAACGAGAGGGTCGAAACGTCCGGGGTCGAAACGTCCTGGGATCGAAACGTCTTGGGTTCGAAACGTCCTGTGGTCGAACTGGTAGGGTTGAACAGTCCGGGGTCGAATCGTCCGGGGTCGAAGTTTTCGTAATTCATATACATTTTGGATTTATTTCAATAAAATACAATGTGTATAGTGCAGGAAGAGGGAGAAAAGATTTGTTAAACAAAAAGAAGTCGAAAAGAGGTTGAGGAAATATATAGAAAACAGAGGAGAAAAAAAGAGAGAGGGGTGGGGGGAGAATTAAGGAAGTTATTTAAAAACACTTATGGAATGGAGAAAATTGTTAATGTTCTGATGATTGAACTTTATGTCAAAAGCGCAATTGAAAAAGTTTAGTGACTCATGCCATTTTTTAAGCTAAAGTTCAACCATCAACTATGACTAGTAATTCTTAAAACATATTCTAAGCGCTTTTTTAAAAAGGAAAATTGAATTATATAAGTCAAACTGTTAAATATAAATTATTAAATCAATTCCATCAAAATGCTATTTATATTATGTGGGCAACTTTTCCAAATGAAATATAAAACTACATAGAAAAATGTTGCTGAAATTTTGCATGGAGGATGCTAATTTTAGTTGTGATGAAAGTTATAAATTGATAAAATGAATATAAAAGCAATTTTGCTTTTGTTAACGTCATGGACTCAACTTATAACGTCTGGTAAGTCATACAAAGAAAAAACAATTTCAGTAGTTGTTAATTAAAACCAGTATTTCATCGTTACAGGTGTATACTTTTATATGTAAAGTACAATTATTGCTAATTTTAAAATAAACAATTATGAAAGAATGTATTTAAATATACATATATTTCATTTCGTTGACTTAAAAGTAAAAATAACAAATTTTAGCAATAATGAATATGGATTAAATAACTTAATTCATTTATGTGATATGGAATCAAAATTAACTTACAATGTAATTAATCTTGAAATGAAACGTGTTTAAATGTATTTGTAGTGTGTAGGTATATATATACATTTATATATATTTAAATAAATATTTAAATTTGAAATGAAATTGTGTATTTGTTTTTTCGGAGCTTTATATATGTTAAAAACAATAAAATTCTACTAAGTTCATTGGAAATATACATGAAAAAAAGCTTTATACATATATCTAAAACAGCTTTAATATATATTTCTCAAATTTATAGAAACAATTAATCATATAAAGATATACAAAATGCTTTAATTGCATCTTTAACTGTTTAGACCTTATATATAGCACATTTTATATTAAGACAAGTAAGAAATGTAAATTAAATCATTCGGAATAAACTTACTAAAGTCGTTACTACACTCGATAAGAGTTAAAAAATACAAAAAATAAAAATATGTAGATTTATTATTATAATCACTAACTTACATTTTATGTATCTTAAAGAGCAATTTTAAAAATGCATTTGAAAATACTATTATATAATTTCAGAGATTTTATCATGTGAACCAGCTGAGAAGAATTCTCTACATGTCATAAAATTTAGAGTGTCGGGAACCTACAGGGGCTTTTTTCAAATACGGTCCAAGCACGAGCTGATAGGGGAATGTTCACGTTCTGACGAATGTAATACATATAATATAACTCATTATAACATCTCTCAAAAGTTCGAAGACAAGTATGCTGTAATTAAATTACTGATTTTTAATGTATCAATGGAGCAGACATTACCAAGTGGATTGCTTTGGTTTGCCAGTAAACATTCTGGTGGATATTATGATGACACGTGTAGATTTCCTCTGTACGGTAAGAATGCCATTAATTTTCATAGAAACTTGGAATAGCATAAGCTAATTTAAGGTATTAAGACACTCATAAGATAAATAAGATATTTTGAGTTATTAACATTATTTTGAAATGTTATACAATGCATTGTATGCTTTAATACAATATGTGTATTCATTTTAACATCTTAGACCTAGAGTGTAAACTTAGGTTTCATGTACCATCATACAATAAAAAAAAATATATAATATATATATATGTTTGAAACTAAATATAAAAAAAATCGAATTAAAAAAAACAAAAAACAACAACTTCAGTAACGAATTTTTCATTCTTTTTTTCCCACCCCTCGCATGAAAAATCATATATTATTCTACCATTTTCATTACTAAATATTTATTATCTTTTTTTAAATATTTTTTTCGTTATGTAAACCTTTTACTCCTTTAAAAAATATATACTATTTTATGAAAAGGACATAATAAGATTTATTTCGTTATATTTATTATTTGCTTTTTTTTTCCTCCTTTGCATGAAGGATCCACGTTTGATAATTAGAATATATTCAATTATTTATTTTAACAACGTTACTTCTACGCCATATATTTTTTTAAGAAAAAAAAAGCAAGGTTTCTTCCAATAAACTGAACAAGAAAACCGAATATCGAACTTAGCATATGCATTCATAAATAACACAAAACTATTATTAGCCCATTAATTGTCAAATATAAACCAATTGCTTGAAAGCAAAATACCTAGTAAGATCATATATATATTCTTGAAAGAGTTAAATCATTTAGTATGGTTAGGAGTCCTTTAAAAATTGTGTACAAAATAAGATGTAAAAATGTTAACTTATATATTAATTAGCATCTAATTAATTCTGTTATCTTTGTTAATAGAAATGCTTTTTTAATCTTAGGTAACTGATATTTACGCAAAATTAATAACGTAATGACATTTGATACATTTCAGAAAAATTACAAAATTTGACGTGTCAACATGAATATTTAAATGATGGATTAGTTGTGAAATGTTCTGCAACGTCGTTTAAGCAACAAATAAAGTGCAGTTTTAATTTTAATTTAAATGGGGTAAGCAGATGAGTTAGACTTGCATTTAATCTGAGTTATTTTTAAATATATTAACTACATTATCATCATGAAGACTACTTACAAAACATTTGAATAGAAAGCAGATGTTAATCGTGTTGTGTTAATTATCTTTACTCACACAAACAAATGTTTCACCTAACTTTAAAACAGTGCGCAAAAATTATTAGCAATAATTGTAACTCTTGTTGTAACTGTCTCTTTCCTACACCATGAATCATCAAGCTCTATAATATCATTAAAGACTTTGTATATTTGTAAATGTTACACTTCATTATTAACATAAAACGTTTTAATATATATATATATATATATATATATATATATATATTAAACGCAGTTAAGGTATCGTTTACATTGCAGATGTTCTTTCTATACAGAAGTATAGTTCTTTCTACTTTTTTCCATACTTATGTCTGGTCTTGCATTTTGAAAATATTGATGGCGTGTTGGTGTTTCTGGTTTCTTCAGGAAAGCAATTTCATATTCAAAATTATGGTTCTTAAAAATAAGTAGCATGTTGATTCTATCCAAAATGACTGAATATTAGATTAGATTCAATAATATGTTGTTCTTCTTTACCATGTTGTATGATTCTAGGTTTAGTTACTGAACTACAAATGTTACTCTTGACATATTCTCCAGTAATCAATATTGCTGCTTTATTTACAATTGTACTTTTTCATGGATCGGTCACATATAGAATATGCCTTTTCTAGTTTAGGTCTTTCGTTTTAAATTTCAATTTTTATAGCATTTCTAAAATGTTATTTTTAAAATGACTACTGTTTCATTTGATTCATTTTTGTCAACATTAACAGGATAATGTAGCCCTGCAAGTATATTTTTCAAATAAAAAGACAATTCAAAAAGGAAACTTAAAGACTTCAGAGGGAAATTGTACGTTTATCTTTCCAAGAGTAATATTAAAACCAGGTGCATTAATAATCAACGTGACCATGTATCCAAATGTAACAGGTGCAGAAAGTGACAAAATGTTTGGTACATTTCTTACAAAAACATTAAGACTAGGTTAGTATTGCATTTTATAAGTACTGTTTTTTAAATTAAAACCAAAAAATTTTAAACATATGTTTTACCAGTATTGTATATAGTAAAGTAATTTTAAAAACAACGTATTTGATGAAGCAACAATTTTTACTAGAAACATATTTTTCAGTTTGCAAATCGATATGCATTGCACATAAGAGCAATCAAATTAAATTCTAACTTCAGTTTGCATCATTTCGTCTCGAGAGATGATGGTACATGACCATTGAGTTGGGTTTCATTTCCTCGTGTGGCTGTGCAATCGTGTCCTTGAGTAACAGTTTGTACCACAGCTTTTGCACATGAGTTCCTTTGAAGCTTGACAGGAGTTGTTGCAAACCAGTGTCTGTGTGTGCTATAATTGTGCCGCATCATCCGCTAAGAGTAACTCACGAATTAGGACATCTGTGGTTTCGGTTTTGGCTCGGAGGCGATCAGTTTTGAAAAAGTCCTCAATAAGCTCTGGTGTTTAACCAGATTCCATCACTGCTATCCTTGAATGCGTATCGAAGCAATACAGAGAAGAATAAGGTGAACAGTGTTGGTGCGAGTACACAACCTTGTTTAACTCCGCTGCTGACTGGAAACGTCTCTGACGTAGCTCAATCGAAATGCACTGTGCCTTGCATATTCTCATGGAACTGTCTGATGATGGCGAGTAGGTGTGGAGACATTATTTTTTTCCATGATTTGGAATAGCCCATTTGCACTGACTAAATCAAAGGCTTTCATGAAATCAAAAAAGACAATGTATAGTGGCATCTGCTGCTCTCTGATTTTTTCCTGGAGCTGCCGTATGGAGAACACCATGACTAAGTTTGACCAACCAGCCCGGAAACTACACTGACATTCTGTATAAACTCGGGAGGATAAACTCTGTAATTGTGTTAGTATGCCACGGGCGAAAGCCTTTCCTACAATACTAAGGAGTCAGATGCCGCGATAGTTATTGCAGTCACTTCTATCACCCTTGTTCTTATATCGTCATCATCTGTCCTTTGAATTTCTTGTTGAACATATTGCCTCTGTCAAAGCTCGCCACTCTACACGGTCCCTTGCCAGTCACTTCAATTCTTCCCAGCTCTTCCCATTTATTATAAAACTAGTGTATTACCCGTCAAAAATGACGGAAGTCTTAAAAATAAATATATTTCAGCTGAAATCTTTTTTGAAAAAAATACACATCAAAATAAAAAGTAAGGTAATACATAACTTTTATTAATTTTATTTATTTACATTTTATTCATTTATTTTCATATTGCACAGTATTATGTAAAACGTTCAAAAAGAGTTATTGTTGGTGCATGTATTTGGCTCGCTGCTTTCTAAAATTAGTAGCATCACGGACAGACAGACGTGACATTTATTGCAAATTATTTATGTTGATGTTTGTTTATCGTTTTTAAGTATATGTGTGACCTCTTTTGAAATTGTATGGTACTCTTGCTGAGTAATTTGTTTATGTTTTCTTGTTTTTGATTGATTTACTGTTTGTTTTGCATTTTTCTTAACTTTTATTCTTTGCCATGTCTCATCGCCGATCCAGTGTTTTTTTTGTTTTTTTTTCCAGGGGCGGTTTTTCGTATTTCATTGCAAGATCATATAATACATTTTTGAAGTTATCTCAGGTTTTGTCTGTTTCCTTCATTATCATCATCTAGTTGCAGTGCAGCAAATCGATTTTTAAGGGTTAGCTGTAGTTCGTTCCTTTTCTGTGAGTTTCGGAGCTTGCCTAGATCTATTCGCCTGTTTGCTTTTGGCTTTTGTTTGGCTAGCTTTATGTTTATTTTGACCACAACCAGATGGTGGTCTGATTTAATGTCTTCTATTCTTTATGTTCGAACATCCTTTAATGTGCTCCTCAACGTGCGGCATATAGTCATGTGGTCTATTTTATTATTCTTTGGCACTTGTTCTTATATAGTGTCGCTTTATCTGTAATCTTTAGGTCCTGGGGAATGTAGCCCTGTTCCCAGCAGAGGGACAGAAGCTCGTGCAAAGTTTGGAGTAAAGCTACCTTGCCATTCTTTAGAGCTTCTGGTGGTATCATCATTCCCAGGGGCTTTTCAAACTGCTTTGCTCAGCTCTTACTGAGTGGGTACAACATCAAGTTTTCCATGAGTGGCAAAGAGGGGAGACAGTGGTAATTGTTGCATACGGTTCCAGATAATACTCAAGCCACCGTTTTAATTGCGCTTCCTGGGTTTGGATAATTTCTCCACTTTTTTTAAATTTAGGTGGGCAAACTTGGACTTCAAAGGCCTAGTTGTTATTAAAATATTTTCGTACATTGCTTTGGCATTGCTCATATCAGCAGCTGACTGTATGCTGGAGCAGAGGTTAAGTCAGTAGCTATTGTCACATTTCCGTGTGTCGTTTATAGACTGCAGGTCATCTGTGATGCCGGAACACATAATCCTCACATTTCAGCTAGCGATTCGAAGAGCGGGGGTCTTCTTTTTCTCTTTTATACTTCTTTGCGCAGGGATTTTAGGCCCACGTTTTGAGTAACACCCAGTGGAGAAGGCACGCATTGACGGGATAGTACCTATTTGACTCGGGGCTTCCCAGATTGAGGCGGCGGTAGATGTCCAGGGAGACCTCTTAGTCTCTCTCCCTGGCGCCTAGCTCTACGTCAATTGACCTTTGGCTTAGAACCGTTAACTGCTGCTTCCCGTGTTTTGTCGACACCTTGCGACGACGCCGGAGTGTCCTCTCAAAAGGTGATGCAAGCCACTGCGGGCATTATGGAGAATTAGAGAATTAGCTGATGCCTATATAGCATATCCCCCTCTCTAACGGTGTAACCATTAATATACATATATATATATTAGTAATCGTGAAGAATAGTTTAGTTAGCGTTCGGAACTCGCGTACCGAGTTTATTGAAGTTTTGCCCACATTTGACAAATACTTTTTAAGAGTTCAATATGGCGACAGGCGTTGGCGTCATACAACCGTTTTAAGTATTTTAATATGTTTCGGTTATCGTAGGGGAAGCCGCAAAAACGAATTTCGTACAGATGGGACAATGAGAAAGTTTACAATGGTGAAGTTTGTTAAACGTTATGAACATCAAGTGTGGAATTTAATAATGAAACCTGCTTAACATTTTGTTATCAGATTTCAAAAGCCTACAGCTTTTAATTATGAGTAATCAAAAATTTACGTACCAATTTTGGTCAAGAAATATCTATTGCAGACGTAACCTTTCGCGGTAGTGTACCAAGCAACATCCAAGGTTTCGTATAGATCGGATACATGGGGTCGGTAGCAAATGTTTAAAGAAATATTTATAAAGGTTATTTATAAAATTAAATAACATTAAGTGCATTTGAGTATCGACAAAAACAAATTGGTTGAAAGTTAAAAAGGTTTTAAAATGTCAATTTTTAGAATGATGGATATGTTTGTCAATTTTTGTCAAAATCTTATAAAATCGAATGGTGAAAATAGCGTATTCACTATGGCGTTTTTTTTTGCTGAACGGGTTAGAGCTGGGGGCCCCCTATGATTTAGGGGCCCCCAAAACCTAGTAAGTTGTAAAATAAAGGTTTAGATATGTGTGCATGAATCCTTGAAAATATCATAAATTATATAAATTAATAAAACCTTGTCTATTAATCTGATTTCTATTCCGACCCGATAGTCTTATTAATCGAAAAACCTGATTAAATGGGCTCAATAAGAGAAAATATTTAAGAATATTATACTTTTATTTAAATTTACGAATTCCGTCAAGCTCTCCTTGTCTCATGGAAGTGTGTAGGCTTATGGTGCAAGCGATGGCTGATTGATTCCCGGGGAGGGGGACATTTTTTTTAAAATTGTATTTTTTATTGTATTTTTACAGTCTATTTTAGGATACAGGTAAACAGTTACTTATTCGTGTGTGGATTTTTCATGAATAATCTTTTTTGGCTGAATAGTTACAAGTTACAACAGTCTTATATTAGCTGCCAGCAATCATTTTAGTTAAAGGGACACTGGCTGGATAGGGCCCCAGTTCGAATTGCAGCCAAGGGCCCCTGCATATTCATATATGTTTACGATAAACTATTCTGGAACCCAGATCACGAGTGCATAAAGATTAGGAGCTCAATGTTTTAGATTATTTTCAAACGTAAAATTGAATCAAGTGTTATCAAGGTCCATCAATTTGCCCAGTATTTAATGTTAAAATCACTTTTAGTGTTGCTTACATATAAGAAAAATATATAAATAAAGAAGTCCCACCCGAGGCCAAACGTTGCAAAATCTAAAGTTCAAAAAGCCTAATGTGTTAAATCTGGTTTATGATGGGCATATGTGTCTATAATTGTCAAAATCGTATAAAATTCAATTAAAAATAAAGACTTCTAAGTTGTTAAACCCTTTATATTACCTTGTGGCGTCTGCTTGATTGTTTGCCCCAAAATAAATTGGATCAGTTTTTATCCCACTTTCCCGTACGCTAGCGAAGTGAAATTTTGCAAGCAGACTTGTGGCAGCAATATAAATGACGTAATACACATTCACATCGATCGTATGTACTGTAATTAAATTAATGAATTTTTAGATTATCATTAGATTATCTCTATGTATCGTTATGTAGCTTTTAATTAATGTGTATGTTAGTCTGTCGCGCGTTGCTTATTATATTGAACACTTGGTGCGTATTATATTGATCACATTTTAATAATGTTTTCCCGATCTGTCAATGTAGTGTGTCGCGTGATGCGTATTATCAATACTTTTAGTTATATCTCAAATATAAAAGATTTCTATTCAACAAAAAATTTGGTTTTTACGAGGGGGGGGTATTTAAAAAAACAACAACATTGTGCCCCGCCACAAAATGGCTCATAGTGTTTTTAAATATTCCGATTACCATCACAAGAGTGTACTCAACAACTTCCCAAAGTTTCATACTTCTACCTACTAGGGAAGTTGGAGAATTAGTCAGTAATGAGTCAGTCAGTTAGTAAGTCAGTCACAGCTCTTGCTTTATTAGTATGAATATTTACAAACACGCACACACACGCATATATATATATATATGTATACATCTTTATATAGAGAGAGTGAGAGAGAGAGTAAGATATAGAACATTACAACAGATTATTGCAGTTTATTAGATTTTGAATACCTTTCAAACTACAAATGTTCATTTTGTAATTAAATAAACTAATTTATTGTTGAAATTCATTCTGTAATTACCTTTATGAAACTGATTTTGTCTTTGTGACATGGATCAGAATAAATTTACATACTGATTCAAATCCTTTACTCTAATCTAGATAGTGCACTTACAAGATACAGTATAACCTCGGTATACGTGTTATTTGGTTTAAGTCCAATTCGGTAAACGTCCTATTAACGTGAAACATTTTGCATGGTATACGAACTATGTTGGAATACAACCCAAGTGCTAGAACTAGTATTGGGTCTCCATAAATGACGTTAATCAATTTTGACCGCTTCAGCTCCTCGTAACACGTCGTTACAAATAGTTAGCAGCGTTTTCAAATATGATATCCCAAAGTTTCGGCCCTTCCCCCACCCACAATAAAAGCCGTAATTCTTTCTTGAAAATGTTTCAAATTGCTTTAATGTCATTTAAGTATTATTCAGATAAGTGTAAGGCTTCTCTCTAATATCGTAACACGTGACGTCATTTAAAATGTCATTAAATAAATTATAAGTAATCGACGATTTAAGTTGAATTCTTTTTAAATTTAAGTTGCGCGCTTTAATGTAACGTCTAAATTCTTTTTAAAAAATGAATAACAAGAATCCCTTCCCTCGTCACACATCATCACAAAAGTGTGACCCACCAAAATTGTATCACCATGGAGTTTAAAAAAGAGGTTGTTATACGAGATGAAATAGGCGTGCGTCTCCAGGTCTTCCTTGAAGCATGCCAATAACGATGATTGTGAAAAACAAAGAGTCTACTAAATTGGCAAATGAGGTGAAATCAATTACTAAACAAAGACCAGGGGCATTAGAGCATGTTGAAATGTTAATTTTGAATGACAGGAAAACAGAAAATGTGTTCAAGTTATTTTTATGTGTATGTATGTTGATATTAAACAGTTTTTGAATTATTTTATACATCAACGTCAATAAATGTATATGTATGTAAAAATAAAATATTCATTTTGTATTGAAAAAAGTAAATCCCGTAACAAGTAGTTTAATGGAAAAAAAGTAGCATGATATCGATATTTTTATTATTTGCTATTGTACATAATTTACGATCATAATTATTAAAAGAGAAAAAGTAAAAATAAGTAAGATTTTCATTGACTATTACTCATTTTATTTTAAAATAACGTTTTTCATCCAGGGATGTATTTTTAAATAGTAGTAAGTAAACATTTAGACATTTTTTTTAAAGTTCATTTTTATAAAATGATAGGATAATTTCGTTTACTCTTGCATTAGTTATCTTTATAAATAGACTAAATAGATTTTTATAGAAGCAATGACACATAACTTAAAATTCTGATGAATTTGAATTTTATTTATCAAAATTTTCAAAAATGCATTACATGTAGCCCTACAGAATTTGCCGATGATTAAACTTTCAAAATAATTTTCCGGTACATAAGAAATTTTGTGATAAAGAAATACATTAAATCTTAATATATGGACATATACAACAGTAAACGTTTCAGCTAATATCTAAATCTGAACAAATAAATAATAAATAAAAGTAAAAGAAGGATTTTTAAAAACGACGTTTTTATAACATTATAAGTGGACTAAAAAGAAGAAAATAATTTAAAACTTAATACTTTCATTGAATATGACTAAAAACGGCGATGAGGTCACGGCGTGAACTCGGCATGTGAAATTGAAATACAGCAGACGGATACAAATGCTTACATAGAGATAAACTAAAATATGCAATAATTTAATTGTGGTACATTCGATCGATCTGAAATTTTGAAACAATGCATTGTCATACAATATATATGTGGTAAAATTTTAGCTTTCTAGGACCATCACAAGTGTTTTAATTTTACGTTGGCAAATTTGAAAAATTGCAGACAGACAGACAGACACGAAAGCAAGTTAAAAAAAACGTGGTAAAAACAAACAGTTTTAAAATATATATTACATAATAATTATATCTGATAGAAGAAGAGGAAGGAAGTTTTAAATTTAACAATTGAAACAAAAATCGACAATTTTCAAAACCTTATTTTTTTTCCTTTCTCTTCTCGTTAGGTACCGTCCATAAATGACGTCACGTGATTTTAAACTTCTCCCCACCCCTCGTCACGAGTCGTCACAAATCTTTGACACCCAACCCTTCTACCACTCTAACATGGCGTCACAAAGCTTTGTCCCCCTCCTTAAAGCTGCATTTTCTATTTGCAAAAGAGCATGTTTTCAATCACTTTTTTGTCATGTAAGTATGTATTCAGTGTAAGGTTGCACTCTAATATCGTTACTTGTGTCAGGCCATGTATAATTTCATAAAATAAGTTGTATGAATACTAAAATGTAAGTTGAACTTTTATTTAAAGTTGTCAGTTTTGATGTGACGCCACATTTCTCAAACACCCCACTCCCCCTCGTTACACATCGTCACAAATGTGTGGAGCCCCCTCCCTCCTATGCGCGTGACGTCATTTATGGAAGGCTCCTTAACTGAATTTTTATTAAGTAATTGTGCCCATCTTTCATCTTTTCGTTTCTCTGTGTTATTTGTAAAAAATATCTCTATTTAACTAATTTGTCCATGTGAAAGCAGTTAACATAAAATACATGAGTTTATTTACGTGTACTTGTCTTTATCTTTCAGAAAGTCCGCGAGTTTCAATATCAAATTGTCCACAAGTTGAACAGGAAGGCACACAAATTTCATGTGCTTGTTCAGAAGTAACAAGTCATCCTATAAACATTTCTATTCATTGGTATGACATGAAAAATCGGATTCAAAATGGAAACCTGCCAAACATACTTTCAATTAAAGCAGAGAAGAGACAAAAAGGTACGTTAAAAAGAGTCTTGCAATTTATAACATTTTAGTAACAAATATTAAATATACTATTAAGAAGTTTGCTAACTGAAAGTAGAGGAATATTAATTTCGTTTAGGGTTTCATAAAAAATAAGACGAAGATAGCAAAAAGTGTAAGGGTTAAATCAGCTTATGTACAGAAATTTAAAATTCGAGATTTTCGGGAATCCCTTGTATTTTTTCTTGTTTTATTATATATATATATATATATATATATATATATATATATATATAATAATATATATATATATATATATATATATATATATATATATGTGTGTGCGTGTGTGTGTGTGTACATTTATATGTTTATACATTTTGAGGTTGGGGTAGATATGTTTGTAATAATTGTCTTTTTTTTAACATCAGTATTCTACACCGAAAGTAAATTATGTCTCACTTTTTTTTATTTAAAGTATTTCTTTTTCAGATTTTTACTGTCAGGCACAAAACAATTGGAATTGGACGAGTGAAAAAATATTTTACAATTTATCCGTGTTATGTAAGTTTTAATAGCTACATATAATTATAGACTTATCGATCATAAACAATACAACCATAGGTACTTTAATTATTTTTCTTTAAAATTAGAGCACATTACTTTTTTTTCTGTTATATGATTGCACTAGAAATATACCCGCACTTCTGCAGCGGGAGTGTACTGCCCTCAAAAGTTTTATTACGTAGCTTAAGATATGCAAATAAGTATGTTTTATGTATTTATATGTATGCGACTATTTTATTTCGCCCTTCTTGTTAGTATATAACTAACTTTTGTACTGTGCTTACTCTTGAGAATGCTACTTTCAGTTTACCAGGTTGGTCTTGTTCTATCCATCAGTCAAGTTGCCAATAATTATATTATATTAAATAGGCTAACAAAATAGACAGCAATTTTTATTCAATATTACTTTTAAATCAAGTAGTGCTTAACTTTATTAAGTAGAGGTAACAGTTGGATCCGCAAATATATAAAGACTTTTATTCTTTTTGGAAGTTGGAAAATTAGTGATAGATGGCTTGGGCTTTTATTATTATAAAGAAAATTTAAGAAAAAATATTTTTAAAAAATATAAAATTTAGAAAAAAAAAGTAAAAGAAGAAAAAATGTAATAAGAATAAGTTAAATATGTAGTAAGAAAATATCAAGTTTTATATAAACTTAAAAGAAACTTGATTTAGATTGTATATATTTTTATAAATTAATACATATAAAAGGAAACAAATTAAATATGTTTTTTTAAATTTTTTAACTTCTACTTTTCTTTACTGGTGAGTTTTTTATCACTTAAAGAATTGCTTTCCTCTTAAAATTCTCATTCACTATTGTAAGGGTACTAAATAAAGTTATCTGACAGTTTGTTAACAAAATTTTAGACAAATGACGTCACGTAAAAGACATATCATCAATATACATAATTTGTCTGTCCATCCGTTCGTAACGCTTTTAATTTTAGAAAGCAGCGCACCGCTAAAAAAAGCCTTCAAAAAACAAATACTGCACCAAAAATAACTCTTTTCAAAACCGAATAAAATTGTTGAAGATGGAAATAAATGGATAAAAAATAAATAAATAAAATTAATGAAAGTTCTACATTACATAAACATGTATTTTTTTCAAATTTAATAGATTTCAGCTGAAATATATTTATTTTGAAAACTTTAGTTATTTTAGATGGGTATTTCACTAGTATATTAATAACCAGTGGCATCACTAGGGGGATGCGCCGCCCCGGATGACACCCATCAGGGGGTGACACCCAAGCCTAAACTTTACTGTGTACGATTTTATGTCAGAAAAAAAGAAGACACATTTTTTTCATCTAGAAAGAAATTGAGAAATACAATGAAATAAGTTTAAACCGAAAACTTATTAATAAAATAACATATTAGTTAACAGGCAATAATAAAAATTCTCCACAAACTACCATAAAACTAATTAGAAAAAAAAATGAAAGAAAAGCCGCAAAATTAAAAAATGGCTGGACATAAAAGAATCGGTGTCTTTTGTTTTAGAAGAAAATCCAACATGCATTTTATACCGACACACGGAGCCACCCTGTGAGACCAATCCCAACTCACTACTTCCTCCACGACAGTTGAGATACGATTTTCTTCAAAAAATAAATATAGGTTTTCTTTGTTGTTTTTTATTTATTTTTATTTATAGGAAAATAAGGTATTGAACGTGTTTGAGTTATTATTTTTTAAAATTTATAATTATTAAACATGCATATCTATGTTAATGTAATGTACTCTAAGAAACATGATTTTCGTATTTTTCTTGAGTATTTGTACTTTTTAAAATAACCTTTAACACTAAATTAATTTCACATAAAAACATTTTTGTCTTTTCGATTTCTTATGAAACGATTTTCACTGATAGATCGCGTGGTGCGTACCTTCGGCAGCCGAAGTAAAGTTGATTTTGAACGATACGATCAGAACCGCACCTGCAGCGACGAGTTTTTAACGTTGAAAACGTCTGGTCTGAACATTATAAAGCATATTACAGAATATATAATCTATTTAATTCAAGTAGTTTGTATACAATTCATAAATCCACATTATTGGAGCAGCAAAGGTAAGCCAGTTGAATCCTTTATTTAATTTTGTTAAAACAGGGAAAGATAGTGAGCACTTTCTGGAATTATTTTTGAGTCAAAATGCCACATTATAGTATACCTTTTCCTGGTTAAATAATTCTTTAATAATGATTTACTAATTTTGAAAGAAAGTTACAAAAGTAAGCCGAATGACACTTACATATTGGACACGTTCAAAACTTAGACCAATTTTAGAAAATTTAATGTTCTTTTTAAGTATGACAGACAAGACTTAAACTTTTAAAAAATGGCATTCAATTAATTAATTAACTTTTTTTTTCAATTTAAGGCTTGTTTGACATTCGCCCCCTATAATAACAAGGTCCTAACTCAATATAGGTCTATCAAACATCACATAGAACATTATTCTAGGGGAGCGAATGTTGGGAACATTGTCCTTTTTTAAATAATAAATTTTGGAACATGTGTGTCATTAATTAGCGCATGATGAAAGTGAATGAAATTTTTTAAAAATACAAACGAATCGTTTAATGAAAACAATAGATTTGAGCTTTATTATTAAACAAATACAAAGCTCAACGTTACACCTTTCACAATTTGTGCTATGATAGATTGAAACATGGACAATATCCCAGCGCTTTTAAAATCAGAACAACTTGGAATTTCAGTAGAGAACAGACCCAGGTTGAAAAAAAGGGTGACAGGTGAAAAAATAAGAGATGCTGGACTAACTTTGCAAGAAGAAAACAAAAGGTCGATATTTGAGTGTATTGATCGTTTCCATTCTGAACTCCAGATCAGATCAAGTGAAATCAAGGAAGAAGCAACCATGTTTGAGGCTGTTCAAGCCAAAAGCTTGATATCTGCCACCGAAGAAGAATTACTAAAGTCCATTCCAAGGTTGTCCACTTTCTATGATGAGTTGTCAAAGGAAGAGCTTTTATTAGAAATACCAAGGCTGAGAAGGCACCTGAAGGCAGCAGGGATCGATCTCAAAGAGGCTGAAGACTGGTCCGTACTTGACTTTTTGAAATTTGTAGCTGAATGGGACTTCATAGAATCTCTCCCCTATCACACATTGAGTTTACGATTATTTGTTACAATCTGTGTGTCTATGGATTCATGTGAAAGGAGTTTTTCAAAGCTAAAATTTATAAAGAATTATTTGCGATATACAATGAGGCAGTCAAGGCTTTCTGATCTTGCCATGTTATCCATTCAGAGTGATTCGGCACAAGAAATAGATTTCGATGACGTAATTAAAAAAGATTCAGTTTTAAAGGCCAGAAGAGTTAAATTCTGATTTTTTAAATATATTTAAAGACATTTTATTTTGAATTATTACATATTATTGTGATAGCTGATGATTTTGCAAACCCAAAACAGAACGTTTACAAACTTACCTCATTTGAAGTTTTACTATAATGGTTGGTAATATAATCTAATTTTGGTAATGTAATGTAATTGTTGTAAATTTTAATGGAACGCAATGTAGATGCAAATTTGTGAAATTTGAAAATATTACAGTTATTTAAACGTATTACTTAGAATTAATAATTTTTTGTTAAAATAAAAATTTTTAATTAACATTTTTTCTATTTAGTTCTTCTCTTCGTTTTTAAACGTTACAATATTTTACCTATCGACGTTAAATTCAACTTTTCTCCTAATGCCTTTGTAACAAACATTTTATATATATTTTCAAACGTTACTTAAGATTCTGTGTTTTTCCGGTATTTGGCGGACTCGAGGAGATTTGTGGGGCAAGTCGTGGGGGGGTGACACCAAGAGCTACCGCCCCGGGTGACACCAACCCTAGTGACGCCTCTGTTTATAACCCAACATCTTTAGACTATTTAAAGTAAATAATTTTTTGTAAAATCAGGCAGGTATAAAATTAGGAAAAATGTCCCCCTTCTCAAAAAGGCAATCGGTACTTATATCAAAGCGCCAATAAACAAAATTATAAATGCTGTAAATGTAAAGTACTTTCCAAAAGAATTTAAAGAAACTAACACAATCGTAATGAAATATGTTTGCAATAAAATTTGAGCACCGTTTTTTATACAATAAACGATTTTTAATATAAAGTCTGGAAAGCAAATAATGCACCGATATCAATTAGTTTAAAAGTCCCTCTAGTTATTTTAATATGGAAATGACAAGAAAGGGTTTTTTTCTCTCTCTGTCTATATAATTAACTATGTTTAATTTGGCGACTCTGGCAAAAAGTGTCATTTTTAAATAGGGATTCAAATTTGTGTTTGATCCCGCTTCACAATAATACATAATATTTTTTAAATTCTACTCTTACCTCCACACCTAATATTTGTTTCTAGATGAAGAAGAAATTTTAAGCTGCATTTTTTCCCCTCAAGGTTCAATCATCTGTTTATCAAAAAACATGTGTTACGATGACATAACATTATTTTAAAACATTTGATTTAATCCCCGGCTAAAAAGAATGTGCATGGAATGTTCAGTTCGACAGAGAATTTCATATCTTAAAAAATAATTTTATACGAACATAGAAACTAAATTTACTATTTTATTCCCACATTTACTAAATAAACATAAATTGTAGTAATTGGCCGTCCATAAATTATATTACGCACTTATGGGGGAGGGATGGTCCTCACATTTATTTTACGATGTGTGACGAGGGGGAGGGGGAGAGTTTAAGAATGAGACGTCACGTCAAAACACGCTCGTTAAAAGCAAAGTTCCAATTAAATATTTGATTACTTACTATTTCTTTGATGAATTCACGCGTGTTACGATATTAGATTGCAGATTTACGCTAAATACATACTGAAATGACACTAAAGTGATTTGAAACACGCTCATTTGCAAATAGAAAATACCGCTTTTGGGATGTGGGGCTGTCACAATTTTGTTACGTCATATTGAAAGTGGGGTCTAAGTTTTGTGACAAAGTGTGAAGAGGGGGAGGGGGGGTGAAATCGACAAAAATCGCGTGACGTCATTTATGGATGGCCAGTAATACAATTTTCGTAACAGCGTCTATTAGCTAAAGAAATAGGATGATATAATTCTACTTCAGCCCTTGCACGAGCTTCTGTCCAACTGCTGGGAACAGGGATACATACCCCAGGACCTAAAGGATACGAATGTAGTGAAACTATATAAGAACACGTGTGATAAAAGCGACTGTAGTTACTGTCGCAGCATATTACGCCTTAGTATTGTAGGAGAGGCTTTTGCCAGTGTCATACTAACACAATTACAGAGTTTAGCCTCCCGAGTTTATCCAGATTCCCAGTGTGGTTTCCAGGCTGGTCGGTATACAATAGACATGGTGTTTTCCATACGACAGCTCCAGGAAAAATGTAGAGAGTAGCTGATACCACTATATATTGCGTTTTTGGATCTTACGAAAGCCTTTGATTTAGTCAGTGCAAACGGAATATTCCAAATCCTGGAAAATATTGACTACCACCCACACCTACCCACCATCATCAGACAGTTCCATGAGAATATGCAGGGCACAGTGCATTTCGATTGAGCTACGTCAGAGGCGTTTCCTGTCACATGGCAGGACAAAGTGCCAAATAGTGAGGTCCTTATGCGTGCCAATATCCAAAGCATGTTCTCAATCCTTAGTGAAAGACGCTTAAGATTGATAGGACATGTAAAAAGAATGAGCCACAGTCGCATCCCCAAGGACGTCCTATATTTTAAAAACTGGAATCGGGAAAGAGGAAGACATGTCGCCCACATCTCCGATTTAAAGATTTTTGCCAGAGAGACATGAAAGCAGCCAGGATTAATAAAATTGAATGGGAATGAAAAGCATAAGACCGATCTAAGTGGAGGAGAGTTGTCAAAGAGGGCGTTATAATAGCCGAGGAGGGAAGGGTGGAGGAGGCTAGGAGAAAGGCAAAAACATTGGGAAGCACATTACTCATGTGCAAAAGCTGTGGAAAAGACTGTCACTCGAGGATAGGACTCAACAGCCACTTGAGGAAATGCAACTCAGACCAACTGGAATGCACAATCGTCCTGCGAGACGGAAGGATACCGATAACGAAAAAACAATTGCATATATTTTATATTTACTTTATATAAACATCATATTAATACAAATTATAATACACATTTGAAAACATGTATCCAGTACAATACCTCAACAGGCAGCTGGGCTCAAAGATCTTAACTTACAGATAGTAACACACGTATATTTATAAATGTATTCAATGGAGGAGGCTACAAACAGAAGAGTTACGAGAAAGGCGAAAACACTGTGAAGCATAGAACTCGTGTGCAAAAGCTGTGGAAAAGACTGTCACTCTAGGATAGGATTGCTCAGCCACACGAGGAATTGCAGCCCCAACCCAACGGTAATGCCCCATCTTCTCTCGAGACGGAAGGATGCCAGTGAAAATAAAAATGGCCCACCTCCCTCAAAGAGACAAATAGTACCAATGAACTAAACTATAAATGTTATAAATTAAATGTACTTTTTAAAAAAAAACTTGTAAGAATCAAAATCAGTTGTATTAAAAAGGATGTTCTAACAATAAAAGTTTATAGAAAGCGGGCTGCTAAAAGTTAAGATTGTAATAAAGTACTACATTAAAAATAATTTTACTTTTTGAAGGTCTTTATAATTATAAATCTTTCAATATAGAAATGATAATAATTTTTTAAAAAATAATTAATTTGTTTCTATATTTTACGATTTCAATTACAGATTTTATGCAATTTGTATGGTTTAAAAAAGGAATGCCTATAAATTATTAGAACACTGATGCTTAAATTTAAGAAATATTTTTAGAGGATTAAGCAAGCAAAAAAAAATAATAAAATAAAATTTGGAGAAATCTTTATTGGTAATTTTGAGAAGTATCATTTATTAGTACATAAAATTTGTATGTTATCAAATATAATTAAAAGATAAATATTAAGGACAGAGTAATTTTGGATTGTCGTGTGCTGCGTATTATAATGAACATTCTTTTATTTATGTCTGTTATATAAAGGCTTTATAGTAAAAAAAACTTAGTTTTTTATTCTCTCTTTGTCTCTAAGTTTTCTGATTCTTTCATTTACGGCTTTAAGACAAAAGGGGCAAATACAAAAACTGTGCTAAAAACATTTGCACGTTAAAAGGAACCATCCTGACAAATTTGGTCCAAGTCCATTTTTTTCCGTAATTGTGCAGCTTACTATTGAAAAGTGAAAAATACCCACATACAAATAACAACTTGGTTCTAAATATTATATACAAAATTTTTAAAATATTAATTTTAGTGTAAATTAGTATATACAATTATTCCTTTTTTAAGGAAATATATACCGTGTTATTTTTTAAATGTTATTATTCATACGATTCGTCATTTATTTACTTTAATTAGTTTTTTTTGTTTTTTTTTAATAGTTCAAGGAAATGTAAAAATATTTGCTGTTAACGGTGACTCAAGTACATCCTGCATAGTGAATCACAGTTCAAGTCCTTCCCTTTATTGTGAAACAGAAGGGAATCCATCTCCTATACTGAAGTTATTAAATGACCAGTACTCATTGATTGAAACCAGGAATTCAAGTGTAACGTTTACATACAATATGACGTGTAATAGCTCTAGCGTGTTCCAATGTGTAGCTGAACAAGAAAATCAACGTTCCTCAAAGACAATCGCAATATTTAAGGAATGTGAGTAGCTTCCTTTAGAAAGGCGAGAAGCAATAATAATGCCATGTATTTTCGTACTAGAAACACGATTGCAATTCAAAACGCAAAAATGTTCATAAAGAAAATAGAAGGTCCCTAGTAACAAATTGTGGATTTAAAAAAAAAGATTTATTTAATTTAATTTATCTATGACTTTTAGTAAACGCATGCTACTACCCAAACTCGAATACATACATACACTTACTCAATTAGTGTTTCTTCTTTTTTTTTAAATTTATCTTTTTACTTTATTTTACACTGATGGACACCATATTAGATCGGTATAATAAATTGTTGACTTTGTGCGCACGAAAGCTAGAACCCAAACACGCATACATACACTTACTCACATAGTTTATTTTTATTTATTTTTATTTATTTATTTATTTATTTTTTTGTTATTTAAATTTTTATAGTCTTTTACAATTATGGACACCATATTAGATCGGTATAATAAATGTTTGTTTCTATTTAAGATTTATTTTAAGATTGGTTGCTCTAAAGTTGAATGCTTTTTGAGAGGTTTAGGAACAATAAATTAAAACAAACATGTATAATGTATATAATTAAGATTGAATGTAAATTAAGTATGCTTAAATTTAAGGTGCTTATAACTTTTTAAATATTATTTTTTATCCATAGGTCCAATTCAGCTGTCAAAAGAACAAATTAACTCAACACTTCAAATAATATCAAAGCCAAACACATCTGTATTTATTAGTTTAAGTGTTCATGGCTATCCTAAACCAAAAAGATATTCATTATTTAAAAACAATGAATTGCTGATTAACTTTACTAATGTCAGTGCTGGAAATTCTTCAGTTTTAGGTTATAGTATTTCATATCAAGAAAATTTTTCACCTTATGGATTACTTAACTTGAGTTTTGTTGTTGTAGACTTTAAACAATTCGCGAGCTATTTCATTATTATTGACAATGGAATACCCCCGTCACTGAATTACAGTTTTATAATTCAGAACGAAATTAATAGGTAATTAAGTTATGTTTTCAAAAACTTAGTAATCATTATCAAATAATATCATTTACATTTTAGTGTTTATAAAATTATTTTATAACATGTATCGTATCAAAGAATGACTGCAAAGCTGTACTTATTACTTTATTTTTACATATTAGTATTGCATACATTATATTCCGAACATGTTTTTCATTATAAATTGTATTATTAATGAAACGAAAACTTTTAATTTACGTTAAGAATAGTCATTCAATCAACGTTTTTAATTGATGGTTTTCTTGCAGCGTTCAACTAATTGGAGTGTTTGCGGGTGTTGGTATTGGAGCTGTAACTATTATTATATCTATCTTTGTTATTGTTTGCTATTGTTGTAGAAGAAAAGGTAACTATTATTTACACTTTAATTTTAAATAATTAAGTACAAAAATACCAATACTACAACAACAATAACAACAACTACTACTACTACAAATATTACTACTACAAATAATATTACTGATACTGCTATAACTATCACTATTATGACTACTGCTGACTGCTATTATATCTAAAACTACCACTACCAATACTACAACTACTACTATTTATCATACTATTATTACTATTGCTTCTTCTATTACTTCTGCTGATGCTACTTATTATTATACCACTGCAATGACTATCCTATGTTATCTGTTAAGGACGCTGCCTATAAACAGAAGATTATTGTGTCCTACGCTTATCAATGTTTTATATCTATACGCATTTTATTAGATGTTAAATGTTTTCTACTTCCATAACTAATACTACCTATACAGCTAATGATAATAATAACAATAAATGATATTAGGAATTACGGTATCCAGCGAGGTCAATAATCTATAGGCTTTTCTCAACATGCAAGACATTTGAATTAAAAGCAAAGCATCAAGCTTTTGTTTTCAAATATATACAATTTTTTTTCAGTTTCAGTTTCAGTTTTCTTTTGTGTAATGACAATATTAAAATACTTTTTAAATTACAAAAATAGTATATACACTTTTGAGAGTCTTGTACCTAGCGGAACTAAAAAAAATATAAACGACTTACATTTATGCTCACCAATGACTTAATGGTAAACCTTAAACAGTAATAATGTTAAAACATATTAATAATAGCGAAGTAAATAGTTCGCTTGCCTAAATAGAACATGTGCGTTAGATCTATCCCACTTTAAACCACAATAAAAAAAACGTATTGATGAATGACTATTGCTAAAAAAGACCTTCGCTGACTTTGAAAGGTGATGGGTGCCGTCAAGTCTACCAAGCCCAGAGAAAGTTCTAATGGAAACATTAGAAAACCCCTTCACCACGAGTTTATGGGACCAAACAATATTTTTAATGAAATACAATTGCATTATTGCTAATTATAAATTATTAGGGCTGCGGAAATTAACGATTACTTAATCGATTACTCTTTAACATTTTGATCAATTAAAATTAATTTGAACGATTAAATTCGATTAAAATGTAAGAACATATTCTAATATATAATCGCCCTTCGTATGCGTGTGTATCCCCATCGAAAGGCGTGTAAAAAGGTGCTAGATAGGCGCGCAAAAAGGCGCGCAAAATTATTATAAATAGATTAAAAATTTTCGCCGTCTAAAAATATTATATGACGTCATAGTTTTAGCACAGAACGTCAATTACCGAAACAACGCACGAACTATGCGTGTGTGTGAGCCTTAGCAGGCTTTTCCATTAGTTTATTATAATAGCCATTTTTGTTATACTTACATAGTTTTCCCTCGTAGTATTATATTTTATGGACTGGCATACGCAAACAAAGAGCTTTTTTTTCCATTTCTTGCATAGCAGAATGAATTTGCTGTGTTACGTCACAAAATTTAGGAGCCATGGAATTAACGCAACTTAAACGATTTCGCGAAATGATGAATCGCAACTTCAAGGGATCTATACATGCGTTTTTACAACAACAAAAATCAGCTATTAAACATTTTTCCCGATTAATCGATCAAAGTTTGTATTTTGTAACAGCCCTAAAAATTATCAATCAAATTTTGTTAACGATTATAATACTTGAATTGTCGTTTATATATTTATCTTACAGATTCATGCAATGAGCCAGAATCTTCAAGTAAATCATCATCTGATTTATACGAAGCTATTAACTACGAAGAAATCCCATTAAGTTATGAAAGTAATAGAAACCTAAGAAATACCACCAACAACCAACCCATTGCTGGGAGAAGTCATTATGATATTATTGACGAGTCTTTGGTTACCCACAATGCCACAGTGAATGCAAGAACCAATCAATATGACGAGTTGGCGGAAATGTTACCATCAGACGACCATAAATATAAACGACTTAAAAAATTCGTTGAATGGGACAATGATTACATAACTGTAATTGATGAGATCATTTTAGATGATAGTGAATATATCACTGTGATTGATGAAGATGAATTAGTGAACTATAATTTTATGAGAGCTAGTGAGAAAATAGTAGAAGATTACAATGATTATGTAAATGTGTTGGCTAACTCTGAATTTATCAATAGCGATATTGGCTTGAAAGATAGTTAAATAATGTTAGCTCAAAGTTATTTTTAGTTAAATCTAATATCATACATACATACATAATTTTAATTTATCTTTTCCTGTGCTTATTTTTGATATCTATATAATCATTTCAAAACGACTTCCGGTTTTGTGAGCGGTCACTATTTCTACTAGAGCTAAGTTTTCATATATTTTCATATATTTGCCTAATTTCATAATACTAAATTCTTTTCCAACCCTTAACTAATCTTTAATTAACCAAATTATAATAATTTTAGCTGTTTAATAATATTATTTGTTACTAAAATTACTAAAATCCTAAGTAGTTATGTAGGCAGCCATTGTTATTGTTATTAATTTTGAACTCTCCTAATCGTAACTGTGTACATAACATTGATAACATAAAATCACCAATTTTATATACCTTCCAAATAAATTAATTACTAGGTGTAGAATTCATATTTAAATTTAATTGAACTTAATCAAATTAGAACAATTAAGCACACTTTAACAAAATTATACATAACTTATAGTATCATAATAATAATAGTAATAGTAATTAGTAATAGTAATAGTCTTAAGTCTTAAACTTAAGCCTTAAAATTAAACCTAGTCTAACACTAACCCGAAAATGAGAATTTTCATCTTAGTTTTAGTAATAACCACACTACTTTTAAGGACATTAACGTCAACCAACACACATCCTAAAAATCAGAGTAATATATCAATAATTATAAACCACCACAACACAAAGCACACTGACTACACCTCTATCTTAAGCACAATAAAGGAAATCTCCTTCAAACAATGGAAACATAAAATATGTAGATATAAGCAAAAACACTTAATCTTAATTTTGCTCCTCTCAGGCGACATAGAACTTAACCCAGGCCCAGTATCATCTAAATGTCAAATTTGTATTAAGGCATGCACTAGCAAACAAGGAACCATTCAGTGTGACACCTGCAATGAATGGTACCACATTGCATGCCTGCATTCTAACACACCAAAGCACAAAGCAATAGGCCTAAGAAATAAATATGCATCTTGGCACTGCATACATTGTGGGTTGCCCCAAATCAGTTCAGATTTATTTAACTATAAGGACCTTATCACCACAAACTCTTACAGTGTTTTGGCTAATCCTTTTATAAATAAACCACTAGATAAAATGAAACCAACCACACAAACCCATAAAATTACCCATAAAAAATCTAATAATAATAATAATCAAAACATTTTCAAAACACTAATAGTTAATTTCCAAAGCTTAAAAAATAAAATTCCAGATTTAGAACTACTTATAAAAACAGAAGAACCAGATAATCCTTTTATAAATAAACCACTAGATAAAATGAAACCAACCACACAAACCCATAAAATTACCCATAAAAAATCTAATAATAATAATAATCAAAACATTCTCAAAACACTAATAGTTAATTTCCAAAGCTTAAAAAATAAAATTCCAGATTTAGAACTACTTATAAAAACAGAAGAACCAGACATAATTGCTGGTTCTGAAACTTGGTTGAACCCCAACATATATAACTCTGAGATTTTAAACACCAATTATAATATTTTTAGGAAAGACAGATCAGACAATTATGGAGGAGTGCTACTTGCAATTAAATCAAATATCATAGCTGAAGAAATTACTACACAGCAAAATTTTAATATAGAGTCTATTTATTGTAAAATAATTACACCAAACTCATCCCCACTTATTGTAGGCAGTATATATAGACCTCCGAATACAAACCCAGAATACATGAACAATCTTTGTAGTCAATTAACTTTCATAAAAGAGAATAATAAAAATGCAGTTCTATGGATTATGGGGGACTTTAATCTTCCAGATATAAATTGGAAAAATTATACAATTGATAACCATCAAACTAACAAAGAAATTAATGAACACTTCCTAGACACTATAAACAACATAAACCTAGAACAGATAGTAAAAACAGCAACAAGGAAAAATAAAACACTAGATTTATTCCTAACAAATAGACCAGGACTAGTGTTAGACTATAAAATAATTCCAGGACTGTCCGACCATGATATTGTTAGGGTCACCAATACAATAAAAACTAAAATTAATAAGATACCTAGAAGAATAATCTATCTTTGGAATAAATGTAATTCAATAAAACTACACCAATCAGCGGCTAACTTCCAACAAACTTTCCTAAGTAAATTTAACACAAATAGCCCAGTAGAAGAAATTTGGAAAGATATAAAAACAAATCTAAAAACTATAATGGATGAGAATGTTCCAACAAAACTAACATCAAATAAAATTAACAAATGCTGGTTCAATTCTAGATTGAAAAAGCTATGCAAACTAAAAGAGAACTTATTTAAGAAATATAAAGCTACCTATTCATATAGGATACACAAAAAATACTTAAAGATTAAACACTTGACACAAAAACTTAGTCGGAACCTCCAAAATGAATATATAAACAATGTAATTACCAAAGATAACAATAAAAACTTATGGTCCTTTATCAAATCTAAAAAAATGGAACCTTCAGGAATAGCCACACTAAAAGGCTCAAATAATAAAACCTATAATGATAATGAAACTAAAGCTAATATCCTTAACACATATTTTGCATCATCTTTTTCTGCCTCAGGCGACAAGGAAGTTTTAATAAATTTAAATAAAATGGAGGAAATAGGTAACATAACTGTAGATGAGATAGGTATACATTCACTCCTAAAAAACTTAAAAATAAACAAAGCTACTGGCCCAGATGATTTGCCTGCAAGATTATTAAAAGAACTAAGCAATGAACTGTCCCCAATCCTTGTAGTTCTCTTTCAAGCCTCTCTAAACCAGGGTAAAGTGCCCCAGGATTGGAAATTAGCTAATGTAAGTCCACTCTTTAAGAAAGGGGATAAATCAGACCCTGGTAATTACAGGCCTGTATCACTTACTAGTATCACCTGTAAATTACTAGAACACATAATATATAGTAGAATAGTTAACCACCTTGACAAATATAATGCCCTATGCCCACATCAACACGGCTTTAGAAAAAACAGATCATGTGAAACACAATTAATAGGTTTAATAGATGAACTATCAAAAGGCTTGGACAAAAATGATCAAATAGATACAATATTACTAGACTTCTCAAAAGCATTTGACAAAGTTCACCACCTTAGTTTACTTAAAAAACTTAACTACTTTGGAATCTCAGGTTCCTTACATCACTGGATCCAAGACTTCCTTTTGGGCAGGGAGCAAACTGTAATAATTAATGGATCTAAATCTGCACCAATAAAGGTTAACTCAGGAGTTCCACAAGGAACTGTGCTAGGTCCCTTACTCTTTTTAATTTATATAAATGATTTACCCAACAACATCTCAACAGGTACAAAAGTTAGGCTATTTGCTGATGATTGTATAATCTATAGAACAATTAAATCAGAACAAGATAGCAAAATTTTACAAAAAGACTTAGATGAATTGATAAAATGGGAAACTAACTGGAGTATGTCTTTCCATCCAGAAAAGTGTCAACTGTTAAGAGTAACAAAGAAAAAGAAACAAATAAATTCAAAATATTACATTCATGGAAAAGAACTGACCCAAACTAAAGATGCAAAATACTTAGGAGTCTTAATAAATGAGAAACTATCATGGAATCCCCATGTCAATGAAGTTATTAAAAAATCAAACAAAACCTTAGGCTTTATAAAAAGGAACTTTAACAAATGTAATAGAGATATAAAACTAAAATGCTACCTCACTTTGGTGAGACCTGCACTAGAATATGCATCTTCTGTATGGGACCCATCCACCAAAGAAAACATTGATAAACTAGAACAAATTCAAAAAAGAGCTGCCAGATTCATTACTGGAGAATATTCGAAACTGACAAGAGTAACACCATTAGTTAAATCATTAAACCTTGAAACACTAGAGGATAGAAGAACCAAGAGCAAAGTAGTAATCATACATAAAGCAATTAATTCTAATTTAGAAATACAACACAAAGATAACTTAATACAACCCTCAGATAGACATAAGGATAAAAACACCTTTCTTATTCCGTATGCAAGAACAAACACATACAAGTTTTCCTTCTTCCCGTCCGGAATTCGGGCGTGGAATGGGTTGCCTGAAGAATCCAGGAAAACCAACACTTTATCAACATTTAAATCTCTAATAAAAATGCAGGACTAAACACAAACCATAGATAAGCGTAGGACGCAATAATCTTCTGTATAGAAGGAGCGTCTGTAAACAGATAAGATAATCATTTCAATAATTTTTATGTGTAATTGTACCAGTCATTACTGCAATATTCTAATATTTTGCTTCATTTTAGAATTTAACAATAAAGAATTATACTACTTATAATAATAGTGTTTTTCAAATTAATTATATACTTTTCCTAATATATATATATTTTTCTTTTGCTGTATCATTTAATACTTGATTAAATGAATAAAGCCTGAAATATAAACAATTTATTTTATTAATTTTTAAAAAAAAATTAAAAACATATTTTTTTTATATTTCATAGCAAAATATAAATGTCAAACTTTAGTCTAAGAGACGAGAAAAACAACAACTTCTATAAATAATAACCTGAAAATGTTTTTTGAAACCACAAGAGACTCGATTTCTGACTTTTTTAATGTATTTATATTCGTTATCTTTGCATTCAACTATTGTTTCTTCCTCATTTTTTGTAGTTCGTAAATACAATGTTTAATCTTGTAATACAAAATATCATACTAAGATTTATCATATTAAAACAACTGTCTTCTTTTGCTTTTTGAGTTCCTAGAGAATTCTAATTAAATAAACCTACACAAGATATACGTATATACAACTTTTTTTTGTTAATAAAACGACGAACCAGCAAAATAGTTAGTTTATTCTTTTTTTAATTAAAAGAAGAAAAAAAGCAACGCCTCCTGTGGATAATTAGAAATGAAAAGTGAATGTTATTTACAATACAGCATTCATTTCGTTTTCAAATTTAAAAAGTTGAAGCAAAGAAAAATTCAAATAAATTAATTTTCAAGCATATCAAATTTTCTCATGACCGAAAAAAAATATTTATTTAACTATAAATAATGAAAATTATTCAATATTTTTTTTTAAACTAGAATTATCATGCTATTTTCTACCAACAATATTTTTGAAACTACGGGTTTTTTTAGATTTTATTTTTAAAAATAATTGAAATACATTTGAAAATGTCTGGATAAATTAAATGCTTGTATAATAGATAAAATAGCAGGGAAATATTCTAATCAGCCAATGCTTTGATTTTCCCCCAGCATAATGTAATTTAAATAGAACAACTGTAAACATTAATAGCCCTCAACGTCTGCCTCTAAATTAAGGAGAACGAAAAAAGCTGCTGCGTATCGAGGTACAAAATTAGGTACAGTACAGATGTACTCATGTTCTCATAACGCTTCGAACATATTTTTATAAAACTTTTCAAAGATATCAATCTAAAGAAAAGTATTTATATACAATAATACCTCGAGATACGAGTTAAATTTGTTCAGTAACCTTGCTGGTATGTCAATTTCCTCGTATCTCAAACCAATTTTCCCCAATGAAATTATTTGAGCTGCCATTTATCCGTTCCAGCCCAAAATGTTTTACCCCTAATGGTTTTTGTTACGTGTTTTTGAATAAATAATAAGTATATATAATGACATATATGGTATAAAAACATAATAAAAGAGAGTGCAAAGCTAAAAAAATGGTTTCATAAAGTGTACACTTTGTAATACATATGTGTACATATTTGTATTTTGGTCAATTAAATGTAACTGACAGACAACTTAAGTGCTACTGTATGCTTAATTTTAGTCGCTGCTTTTCTTTTCACTGGTCTTTGCCTTTTTTGACGGATTCAAAAAAAATGTCCAAGGAGGTTTGTTTATTCTTTCCTTTCAGAATTCTGCGAAAAGAGTTACCCAAGTGTCATTAAATAACTCCGATGCACGACCAGTTGCAACTTTTTCGGGGTGTTTCTTTTCCACGAACTGTGAAACTCTCCCACATTCCCAAGATCTCTTTTATCTCACTTGTAGAAATGACCTCCTCCACCTCTGGTTCTTCCTCAAAACAAATTTCTTGCAGAACCCCCAAATGCTGCTGCGAATGTAACTCTTGTAATGCATCGGTCGTCAATTTCTGAGAGTGCTCTTATCTAAAATAACTGGTATCTTAAGGCACTCCTATCTCAAGGTGTCACTGTATATAATATATATATATATATATATATGTATATATGACCTCTTTTCCTCAGGCCAGTTGCAAGTTCACCTAAAAGCAGGGCTCTTGGAATACGCCCTGAGCCCATCCTAAAGACATGGCTTAACCAATGAAGGCTCCTTTTACTCAGGATTGAGTGCATAATCAACATATGGATTCTCCTGGGTACCTCCACATTTATGATTTTATCCTGCCACTTGATGCATAGGATCCTACGCAAGCATCGCAAGGGGAAATTGTTAAGCTGCTTTATTTGCTTGGCATAGGTCTTCCAGCAATTGCTGCCATAAAGGAGTGTGCTGAGCACGCTGGCCCGGTACACACTGATTTTCGTCCAATCAATAACTGTGCAATGTTCCACAATATTTGATTTATCATTGTCATTAACGATGCAGCCTTACCGAATCTAGATTCTATTTCCTTTTCCAGGGAGAGTGTGCTTGTGATGTTACTGCCAAGGTAGGTGTAATCCTCAACAACATCCAAGGTTTTTCCCTCAATGGAGATTGCTGGTTGCAGTCTATGCCTTGTCTCATAATAATGTTTGTTATTTTAAGGCTTATCGATATACCGAATTCCTTGCATGCCTCTGAGAATTTATTGACCAGTTGTTGCAATGTGAGGTAAGAGATGCGTCATTCGCGAAGAGCAACTCTGATTAATACAGTTTCTACATTACTCCTCCAACTTACTCCTCCACCTTACATAGCCTTCCATCCACCCTGGTATGAATTTTCACACCCTCGGAGCAGTCTATGAAAGCATTTCGCAGTAGCCCCGAGAAGAAGATACAAAATGTTGGTGCCAATTCACATCCCTGTGTGACTACGCTACAAACTGGGAAGGATTCTGAGGTGGCTCCATCGAAGAGTACTTTGCTGTGTATGTTGGTTTGGAAGACTCGATGACTTTGAGAAGCCGAGGCGGACATCCTGTTTTTCTAGTATACGGAATAGACTTTTTCAAGACTGGTCTTTTCACGCCTGCAAAAATTGTTTTGTGCATTTCGTATTTGTTTATGAAAAGTTGTTGGCTTTTTTTTCTAAAATGAGTGGGGAAAAGTATGTATTTACTTTTATTCGCCATAAAAATAACGTTTTATCAGACAAGTATGCCTGAAATTTAAAGATAACTTATTTAATTCCTGTATTTTCTTTGTTGATCTTTTCATTGATAGAAATGGGATAAGAATGCAAAATACAGTGAAATTATTTTGGTCACAATAAAAAATATATTCTTATAAATTGATTATACATGTGCAATTTTAACTAATATAATGACTTGCTATCCTAGCTTTGACGTTTATGGACGAATCATTATAGTTCACATTTATTTTAATTTCATCAACATAATTAACTTCATTGATGAACTTTAGAATTTTATGAATTTTTGGACACCGCTAAAAATAGGCCAATGTGGTGATCGTTGTCTGTTGATGTGTCCATTTGCCCCCCCCCCAACGACCGCAACGATCACGGGACTTGTGATGATGATGATGATGAAGGGATATAAGATCTATTAAGCATGTCCTACTGGTCCTTCTAATTATTATAAATCGAATGCTTAAAAAAAACCACATTTAAATCAATCAACCAGACAAATATTTACATTATAACCATTGTCTAAAGTGTAATTGAAATAGAAATATGTATATAGATACCTAGTAATGTATGCTTTTTGTAAAGTAATGTTATAAAGTGGGAGTTTATTATAAGCCGTGTGAGGTTGCGTATTCGTGCTGCTACAACAGAAAATATAAAAACAAGCAAATTGGCAACCGTTATGATTAGCTTTAAAATATTTAAGTTAAATATGAACAGTAATAAATTAACATCTTTGTTTTCCTTTTTTTATAACCAACTAGCAGACCCGTCGTGCGTTGCAACGATCTCTTTAAAAATGAATAAATTGAAAGAAGCCAAAGATTGGTATGTTTTAAAAGAAGTATGCCATAAACCTTCGGGGAAGTGAGAAAAAAAAAGTCCAAGTTTAATAGCAAACTGTTACATAAATTAATAATTAAAAACTTACAAAAGGAAAAACGATATTAAGAGGCCCAGCCAAAAAATGAGTGATAATTTAATTTTTTTATTGCCATTGTACTCAAGCTAAATTTCTCAATATCGTGTAAAATTGAATGGGGAATTAAATTGTTACCGTGCAGTAAAAATGACATTTGGGGCCCCCAGCTCCGAGGGAATGGACATTAGGAGTTCAGTGCCCTATAGTAATATATTATAGGTTCTTAACTTTTTATATACTAACTTTAGTCAAAATCCATTTATTTTCTCATTATCTAACGCTTAAACTAATTTTAATATAGCAAATATAGTGAATAAAACTACATAAAGGGGCCCAGGGCTTTTTCGCTGCGAGATGTCAATTTCAAAAACCTTTACATTTCAATTCAGTTTCATCATGGATATATTTATCAAGATCGTTAAAAAGAGAATGGCAAAAATATCTTAAACATATATGAAAAAAGACATTTGGGGCCCTCCGTCACCGAAGAAAATGTCATTAGAAGTTCAAAAACCTTGAGTATTTTAATATGGGCTACCAAGTTTTTAATACAAAATTTTGGTTAAGGTCCATTCATTTACTCGGTAGCTAACGCATAAACTTATTTTTATATACCTCATATAAGCAAACAACTACATTATGGGCCCCAGGGCCTAATTATCGCAAGAAATAAAGTGCGAAAGACATTTTAATTTGAACAAATTTCAAAATACATACATTTATTTATATGTCTCAATATTGAATGAACGATAAAATATTGAACATTTACTAAAAATGAAATGTTGGGCCCCCTGCCCCAAGAGAATGGAAATTAGGAGTTCAGTGCCCTATAGTAATAAAATATAGACCCTTAAGTTTTTATTAATTTTCTCAGTATTTAACGCGAATACTAATTTTTATACAGCTAATATAAGGAAAAAACGACATTTAGGGGCCCCTTTAGTGAAAGGTAACAATTTCAAAAACCTGTTCATTTAATTCAGTTTCCTCATAGATATATTCCTCAAGATCGTGAAAAATTGAATGGGGAAAAATATCTTAAACATATACGAAGAAAAGACATTTGGGGCCCCCGGCACCGAATATATTGACATTAGAAGTTTAGAAACCTTAATTATGTCAATATGGGCTACTAAATTTTTGTATGCAAATTTTGGTTAAGATGCATTCATTTACTCAGTAGCTAACGCAAAAACTAATTTTTATATAGCTCACATAAGCAAAAAACGACATTAAGGGCCCCAGTGCAAGATATAAAGTTCAAAATACCTGTTCATTTCAATCTGTATAATAATGGATACATGTGTCATTAGTTGTCAATATTGTTAATAATTGAATGGTGAATAAAATCTTAAACGTTTAAGAAAAAGAATTTTTTGGGCCCCCAGCCCCGAAGGAATGACTATTAGGAGTTCAGTTTCCTTTAGTGTTTTAATATTGGCTATCACATTTTTATATACAAAGTTTGGTTAAGATCCATCAATTTACACAGTAGCTAGCGCTGAAACTAAATTTTATATAGCTCATATAAGCAAAAAATGGCATTATGGGTCCCCGGCGCCCCATGAGTGATAAATTTAGAAAAAAAGTTGCCAGTCTCCAAAAGTTTCATGATGATCGGATGAATGGTTAAGTCAGCTATAAAGGACATGCACACAGACATACATTGATTTTTATATATATAGATTAACAAAAACGACATTAAGGGCCCCCGGGCCCAAACGGTGCAAGAGAATAACTTTAAAATACCTGTTCATTTCAATCTGGATCATGATAGATATATTAGTCAATGCTTTTCAAGATCGTGTAAATCATAACGGGAATAAAGTATTTAACGCTTAAAAAAAAAGGATTTTGGGCCCCCGGCCCCGAAGGAACGGACATTAGGAGTTCAATGCCATATGATACTTTAATATAGGCTATCAAGTTGTTATGTACCAAGTTTGGTCAAGATCCATTCATTTTCCAAGCAGCTAAGCCCTAAACTAATTTTTATATAGCTCATATAAGAAAAATTATCATTATGGGCCCCCGGCGCCCCATGAGTGTTAAATTTTGAAAAAAAGTAGCCTATTTCCATCCCGGGAGCGTACTTAAAAGTCTCCAAAAGTTTCATGACGATCGGATGAATGGTTTAGTCAGCTAACGGGAATAAAGTATTTAACGCTTACAAAAATAAAGATTTTTGGCCCCCGGCCCCGAAGGAACGGACATTAGGAGTTCAATGCCATATGATACTTTAATATAGGCTATCAAGTTGTTATGTACCAAGTTTGGTCAAGATCCATTCATTTTCCAAGCAGCTAAGCCCTAAACTAATTTTTATATAGCTCATATAAGAAAAAATTCTCATTATGGGCCCCCGGCGCCCCATGAGTGTTAAATTTTGAAACAAAGTAGCCTATTTCCATCCCGGGAGCGTACTCAAAAGTCTCCAAAAGTTTCATGGCGATCGGATGAATGGTTTAATCAGCTAACGGGAATAAAGTATTTAACGCTTACAAAAATAAAGATTTTGGGCCCCCGGCCCCGAAGGAACGGACATTAGGAGTTCAATGCCATATGATACTTTAATATAGGCTATCAAATTGTTATGTACCAAGTTTGGTCAAGATCCATTCATTTTCCAAGCAGCTAAGCCCTAAACTAATTTTTATATAGCTCATATAAGAAAAAATTCTCATTATGGGCCCCCGGCGCCCCATGAGTGTTAAATTTTGAAAGATGTAGCCTATTTCCATCCCTGGAGCATACTCAAAAGTCTCCAAAAGTTTCATGGCGATCGGATGAATGGTTTAGTCAGCTATAACAGACATGCATACATACATACTTTGATTTTTATATATATAGATGAATGTAGGAAGGAACAGAATTAAGCGAAGGAGCTACTAATTAATTGTTTAAACTTCCCTCGTGCGATGTTAATACAAATAGTAAAGTGTGAAGACTCAATTACTCTATAGTATTTGTTTAAAGTGTGTTACTATCTATTAAAGCTTCATTACATATATTCGTAGTTTTATACATTCAAAGGCGTACGATTCACAACTAAAAATGCACAAACAAATAAATAAATAATTTAAGAGTCATGTGAGAGCTCATGTTTTCAAATATAAACCTACAAAAATGTCCTTATTACAATTACATAATGAGTCATTTGCCCTAAACAAAGTCAAGCTCATCAAAAGCAACATAAGAAAACTCTAAGAGGAATATACGTATCAACAAAATCTCAAATATTTACAATTTCGTTATATACGTATTATATTATAGGGCCGCGGTGGTCGAGTGGCAGCGATGGTCACAGGTTCGAATCCACGTGAAGGCAAGGATTTGTTCCCGGGGCCTAGTGCGTCCCTGAGTCACCCATTTCCGAATGGGTACCTAACACTTGTTAGGTGGCTGAGTAATGCGTGGAACCCACAAAGCCGTGGCATGTGAACGCTGCATCACTGATCATCTGTCATGGTCTGTGGACGCAATTATCTTCTGCATAGAAGGAGCGTCTGTATAGATAAGATAAGATAAGAGAAGACGTATCTAGCTCTATAGAGAGCGAAGTAAAAAGAATGACACACGAAAGTATGTGTTAATGAACCTTTAAAGCAGAGGAACATGCATACTACAGGTCCAAATGTAATAAAATTATAATTAAACAAAAGCATATTTACTTCTTCAATAGTAAAACAAAACCATTACCTAGTAAAAGAGTAGTTGAAATTTAGTAATACATTTTTTATTAAACACAATCTATTGGTGATAATATATTAGTATGTCAAAGTTTCAACAAAAAAAATATATATATATATATATATATATATATATATATATATATATATATATTATATATATATATATATATATATATATATATATATATTCTTTTTAAAAACTTAATACATTTTACAACTTAATATGAGTTAAAGATAATTAAACAATACATGATATATCATGTAGTGTGTAAATATATATTTCTAAATCCCTATAAATGGTTATAATAACTTTGGAATATATTTGTGTCTTTAAATTTCATCATATAAAATTATACACGCACCTTTTATTTGTTTTTATTTGTAGAATATTATAAGAGAACTTTTTAAATAAAGACACTTAACAAATCATCCTAGCAGAAAATTCCGGAATCTTCGCAATCTACGGGGCATAAACCGTGATGCCTTCCGGCAAGGTTTATGTGTGGCCCTGTCCCCTGACCTCTGCCCCGAAGTGGATATACTCTATAGTGCGCTACTCTCTGTGCTGGACAGACATGCCCCTATCATACGTCACAATGTCAAGTCAACACGCTCTGCTCGATGGTTTTCGACAACAGGGGATGAACTTTGACGCTCCAAGAGAGATCGACGTATAGCAGAAAAGACTTGGTTGAAGTCGAGACTTGTCGTCCATAAGCAAATTTATTCCGCTGCCAAGCGACGTGTTACTAATATTGTACATCAAGCAAAAGCCTTGTATTATAATAATAAAATAATTATAAGTAATACTAGTAGGCAGCTATTTAATGCATGTAATAACCTCAGAGGGAGTGACGAAGCTGTGGTCATTCCCTCTGTATATCCCTTGCATCAACACCCAGATATATTTTGTAACTTTTTTTATCAACAAAATTTATAAAATTCGCGATGAGCTTGACAGAACGGTGTTACCAACACATAATTTATCTCCTCCTTTTGCTGTGGGGTCAAACTTTGACATGTTTCAGCCTGCTACGGAAAATGAAGTCAAAAGTATTATACTAGAATCGAAACCAACGTCCTGTACTCTTTATCCCATTCCCACTCCACTATTGGTTAAGTCATTAGATCATTTGCTCCCAACAATAACTCATATTGTTAATGAGAGTTTAACATCTGGTACCTTTCCATCTTTACGGGTTGTTAAATTACATGATATACATGTATGGCCGGTCGAGACTGCGGGTCTTTCGACAAATCGCGGTGGTGTTGAGGTAGGGTCTCTGGACAGCTGGTGGTGTTGAGGGGACATAGGGTCTCTTGACAAACCACGGTGTTTGTTGTAGGGTCTCTAGACAGACGGCGGTGTGGGGGTAGGGTTTCTAGACAGACCGTGGTGTGGGGGGGTAATGTCTCTGAGCAGAACGTTGTGTGGGTGGGGGAGGTATGGTCTCTGGACAGACGATGGTGTGGGGAGTGCAATGGTCTCTGGACCGACCATGGTATGGGGGGTAGGGTATCTGGAAAGACTGCAGTGTGGGGGAATTCAGGGTCTCTGGACAGACCGCGGTGCGGAGTGAGGATGTATGGTCTCTGGACAAAGCCTCTGGTTGAAACGACGGCTGGTAACGTTTCATTTTCATTTTCCCTACCTTGGACGGGCAATGTTACTAGTATTAAAATAATTACAACACGTTCTCTTTAAATTGTTGTTTTAACAAATCATATTCCTTTAAAAGTCTGACATTGACATATATTAACCAGACATATTCTTTAAATATAACCCATGTCTAAATTGATATGAAAAAGAAATATTTTTTTAGAAATGTAGTTATGTTTTTTTTAAAAAAACCAATGTTATTAAATGGGAGTTAACTATATACCGTACGTAAAGTGTAGCGTATTCGTGCTGCAAAAACAAAAAGCATACCAACCATCATTTTCGCAAACATAATGTTTAGCTTTGAATATATATAATTTAAAAGTTAAATATTATTAGTTATTAATCAAATGCCTGTTAATCATTTTTACTCAACTACTAAGAGATCAATGTAACAAAGAAATGAAGAAACATGTGGAGAAGTTAAACATGTTAACTTCCTTTTTGACGTTGTGTTTGTTATTACTACAAGTAGTAGTGAGTGAAAAATTAAATAATTTACATTAAATTATGACATCGTTCTACTATAGGTTAAAGCTTAATTTACAGTATTTTGCATTTTATACTTCTAAAGGCACAAGATTAAACTTAAAATGCTTAGTTAATTAAATGTTGTTGTTGTTTGTTGTTGCTGTTGTTCGTCCGTCGTGATCGACGATGACCACTCTCATCATATTTGCTGGGCCGCCACATGTGTTCTCTGGTGGCTTATTAACCCTATTTTTGCGCGAAAGAGGCGTCCGCATGTCGGACAAGAGATAGAAGCGGTCCCTTCAGGGGGGTTTTGGTTTCGTTCCTTTCTGGCCTGGCGTTTTAACTTGGCAGCCTGTTGTCTATTTGCTTCACAGACAGCTGCGCCATTCCATATCGTAGAGCGCCAGTGGGCTCGGTTACTGGCTGCCGCTTCCCAGGAGTCATGTCCGATGTCGAAGGCTAATTAAATGTATAATTTAAGAGTCAGGTGAAAACTCCTGTTTGTGAAATAGAAATCGAAAATATTTTCTTAATATAATTACATTACATGTCAGTTGCCAAAAAATAAGAAAATTATTTTTTTTTAAAAGTCAAGGTCATCATAAGCAATAAAATAAAACTTTGAGAGGAATATAATTACCCTGAAATTCTTAAATGTAAAAATGCTTTACATTTTTCTCTAGATTAATACATAGATATTTGAACAGCGATGTATGGAGACATAAATGCACTTACATGTTTATAAATGTTTAAAAACGTACCATTCCAACCACGGATCTAACAATACTTATTCTAATTAAACAGGGAAATTGATTTTATAATCATACTAGCAGACCCGTCGGGCGTCGCAACGATCTAAGTAAAAAGGAAAACATATATAGATACAAAAGAAAGTACTTTAAGGGTCACCGGGCCCATCAGTTTAACATATTACATTTGAAAATCTGTTCATTTTCATTAAAAATATATAAATATATTTATCTATATTGCTAAATATCGTGTAAAATTGAATGGGAATACAATATACTAAAAGTTTAGTAGAAACACATTTAGGCCCCCCAGCCCCGAGGAAATGGACAATAGGAATTCAGTGCCATGTAGTAATTTATTATAGGCTCTTAAATTTTTATGTAACAAGTTTGGTCAAAATCCAGTTATTTTCTCATTATCTAGCAATTAAACTAATTTTTATTAAGCTAATATAATAAAAAAATATACATTAAAGGGCCCCCGGGCCCATTCGGTTCAAGATGTACATTTTAAAAACCTGTTCATTTAAATTCAGCAACATCATGGATATATTTCGAAAAATCGTTAAAAACTGAGGGAAATAATATCTTAGAGTATACAAAAAAGACATTTGGGGCTCCCGGTCCATTCGATGTAAGATGTAAATTTCAAAATGATGTTCATTTTATTTCAGTTTCATCATGGATATACTTCTAAAGAACGTTAAAAATAGAATGGCAAATAATTTCTCAAACATATAAGAAAAAAAGACATTTGGGGCCCCCAGCCCTGAACAATTGGACATTAGAAGTGTTGTGCCTTTGTTATTTTAATATGTGCTACAACTTTTTTATGTACACAGTTTGTTTAAGATCTATTCATTTACTCAGTAGCTAACGCTAAACTAATTTTTATATAGCTCATATAAGCAAAAGACGCCATTAAGGGCCCCAGGGCACATTAAGTGCAATATGTCAAGTTCAAAAAACCTGTTTA
>CALYLW010001267.1:0-95000 GCA_944989445.1 Ampullaceana balthica | reverse complement strand
TAAAATAGTTATTAATCATTACAGACTTAAATTGTAACAAATACATCTTTAAAAAGATTTTTTAAATTCTGTTGGATTTAAACCAATAAAAAATGTTGGCTGAATTAATGTGTGCGTAAGAATGGTTAATTAAGTTGTATTTTCTTCTAGGTGCATTTTAGTAATTTATTTATTCTGAATAAATCTCTTAAAATTTGATAAACACACATATTGATTTTTAAAAAAAAATAATAACTTATTAATATCGTATATAAATATAACTAATGTTATATTGACATCCGATTTTTACCACGTTTTTATTAACACACTTTCGTTCCTGTTTGTGTGTCTGTCCACAATTTTTCAAATCTGCCAACGCAAAATTAAACCATTTCTGATTGTCCTAGAGATCTCAAATAGATAGATCTTGGATGACAATGCATTGTATCAAAATTTCAGATCGATCGAATGTACCGTTATTAAATTATTCTTCAATAATCTTAGACTGAATACATTTATATATATATATATATATGCATTCAGTATAAGTAAAAGATTATTGAAAAAAAATCGGATGTCAATATAACATTGTAGATATGAAACAGGTTTGAGACGAAATTTATTATGAGATTAAAGAAAATAATATTTTTTAAAATCCCTTATATTAACTTCGAAATATTGTCGTCGTCTCTGTCATTCGCGGGCGGGCGGAAAAATAAAAATAAAAAAAGACATACTTCCCGTTATGCTATCATGCTGAAATTTTGCACAAAGACTCGTGTATCCTAACAATGTATCGTATCGAGTTTTCAGATCGATCGAATGTACTGTAATTTAATGAAAGTATTTTTAGTTTATCTATATGTAACTATATGTAGCAGCCTGCTTTTGTTTACATTCATGTGTCACGCTGAGTCCAGTCCAACCATCCGTGACCACGTCAACCCTTGGCCCCGTTTTACATCCAAGTTGGAGTTAAGTCAGTTTCAGTCTGTAAATGTTTGTCACGGTTTGAACATAAATAAATACTTTTAGTTATGTCTCATATATAAAGGATTTATAGTCAAAAACTTGGTTTTTACGGGGTTGTTTATTAAACTTTAAAATATAATAATCTATATCTAATTCAAAAAGATAGGCATAGCGCATCCCTTTATATACAAGACTATGTCAAAAATGTTTATCATATTAACTTTATAAAGTGGCGATTATGTCCTTTCATTTTTAAGACGAAAATAGTTAATAATTACCACTATTTATAATGTAATGTGTTGTTTTTTTTAAATTAAATCCTTTATATTAACTCGTGGCATCTGCTTGATTTTTTGCTTGTCGCAATATTTTGGATCGATTTTTTTATCCAACTTTCCCATATCATTTCGAGCTGAAATTTTGCTGGCAGGCTTGTGGCGACAGTAAAAATGACGTATCGTAATTACACATCGATCGAATGTACTATAATTAAATTAACGAATTTTTTAGATTATCTCTATATATCTCTTTGTAGCGTGTAAATTTGTGTGCTAGACTTTCGCGGTGCGTATTATATTGAACAAATATTTTAATATTATCCTGTCACGCGGTGTGATGCGTTTTATATTGACGATACTTTAAAAAAAAATATTTCCAATCTGTAAACGTTTATGCTAGTCTGTCATTATATTAACATGTTTTTATAACCCTCTTCCCGTGATCAAATCGAGATGAAATTTAGCAGGCAGAAAATAAATAGAAAATAGTAAATTAATTTTTAATTAAAACGTTGCTTACAAGCCAATAATTTATCAAATTAAAAAATGCCACATATTTCACAATTTACTGAACAAGAAAATAAAACAGCGTAGCTATCTATATACTAACTTTAAATACTAGTCTTAAATTGAAAACAAAAGGATTGCTGAAATATTTAAAGTCTATGAAACCCTTATGTCTTTGCCTGGAATAATCTCGAACAATCCCGAAACATTTTGTATTGCTTTGTTTTCTTATAAAAAATAATGGAAAAAAAATCAATCAATCAAAACAATATGAAAGAAAAATCAAAAAAATATATTAAGATGAATTGATATCCATTTTTTTTCTTTAAAACATATTGATGAATAAAACTATCTTTTAATAACTGATATTTAAATACCCTTTTTAAAAAAATGAATTAAGTAAATATGTGTTTTACATTTCAGAAAAAATACAAAACTTGACATGTGAAATTAAATATTTAAGTGATGGATTATTTATTAAATGTTCTGCAAAGACATTTGAACAGATAACAAAGTGCAGTTTTATTATTATGTTGAATGGGGTAAGCTGATAAATTAGATTACATTTTAACATGAATTAACAGAAGATAAAATAATTATATTCATTTTGCATTATTGATTACAATATTTTAAAAATATAATTAGGGTGTAATAATTGTGTCTATTAACTTAACTTAAACCCTCTAGTTTTCCTATACTTTAACACTAAACGCAAGAGAGATTGATCATAATTATAACCCTTGTTTTGAAAGACTATTTGCTACCCTACCCCCTTAAATCAATTGCTAAAACTTTATATATTTGTAAGTTTTGCCCAAACTATAAATAGTATGCATTTTTAAAAAGTTTGAAAACATATTTAAAAACTTATATATTGAGGACTCTAATTCTATACAGAAGTTTATTGTTGCTAAGCTGTTTAATGTTCATATATATTGTTGAATTTTGAAAAAATGTTTAAAATATTGAAGGTGTTTGTTTTTTCCGGTTTATTCAGGTAACCTATTCGAGGCCCGAATACTTTTTCTTGCAAATGCATCAAGAAAATTATTTTTATGCCAAACACAAAGAGTTGTAATAGATTATAAAGTACTAGGTTGTTATGGGGCGCCCAAGTAACTTACATGAATTTTATTGCATGCATCAGCCAAACTATTAACGTCTCTTTTTACATCATTTACGTTTCCAAAATTAAAATATAAGCTCAAAAAATGACGTCATATGATATTTTTACGGCAAGAAACACCACACGCTCTGTCTATCTCGAAATCAAATGATTATTATTTTACATCTATAATTTCATTAAAAAAAATAAAAGTGATGTCCCTTGGCGTTAAAGAATCCATTAGCGTTACCGAATCCTTTAGCGTTCAAAATGAGTCTGGGCTTTTATTATATCTTATTTTAAAGCTACTAATCATAGCGCTATTGCATTATTTGTTATGTTCTCCTCTTTTAATATATCTAATTTTATTGAAATAGTAACTATTCTACACTTGACATATTCTAAGGAAGTCAGTCTCTAAGATCTGTTTTGAAAATGCTCTAAAACTTTTTTTCTTATTTTGATGGGTGATACAAAAAATGCATTTTCGAACATATGTCTGACCAATGTAATGTATCATTTTGTTTAATATTCTTATTACAAATGTATTTTTTTTCTTTGAACAAAGCCTTTTGTTTTATCGATTTTTTTATATTTCAACATTAACAGGATAATATAACCCTGCAAGCTATTGCTTTAAATAACAAGACCATGCACAACGGAAATTTAATGACTTCTGGGGACACTTGTACGTTTATCATTGCAAGTTTAATTTTAAGGCCATGTGAATTAAATATCAATGTGACAATGTACCCCAATGTCACAGGTGCAGACAGTGACAAAAGATTTGGAAGCTTTCTGACAAAAACGATAAAACTAGGTAAGTATGGAATGTTTTTTTATTCCATGGAAAAAATATTATTTAATGTTATTTTTAAAAACCAATAAGTTTCAAACAATACATTTAAATTTAAAAGTAAGATTTTCTTTAATACTGCTAATATAATCGGCGTAACCATTTCTTATCGCACCCAGTACAATCATGTTACATAATAGGATTCCTTTCTTGGTCCAATACATTTCCACAAAATGATGACATATTTTGTTTTGAATTATATTAGTGCTGCGGAAATGAACAATTAATTTCTCGTTTAATCGTTAAAATTTTAACGATTAAATTTTTTTAACGATTAATCAACCCACCAATTATAAATGTACTGGATGTCAAAAAGTAAAATATTTTGGCCGATGAATGTAAACTAATTTCCGGACGATTACATGAACATTTTGGTTTAAACGATTGACTGACGCGAATGTTCAAAATGTTGATAAAGGTTATTGTGTACATTGAGAGAAATATTTTGCCTACCATGCAATGCTCCCTCTAAGACTAAGCTTCGTTGGTTCGTCTGCAAAGTTAAAAAAAAATAGAACAAGTCGTGTGCAAAGATACACAACGTCCATTTTTTGTGCAATATTTTACAAAATTTGCTGCGAGGTGATTTTAAACTCCTTCTTGGCGTCGGTCTAATATCTGCGCAGCCGCGCAGCTTAAAGAAAACATTGCTACCATGGTTCTAACACTTACATATCACCTGCATATCAAACAATTCAAACATTCACTACAGTATCAGAAACTTCAGCTGATACAATCTAAAGCTATGTGAACGATTGTTCAGCTCGGCTGGTTATATTGTCAATAATACCCGCTCATCACTTAAACCAAATAATGTCAATACACGTGTCAGTTTGCGTTGTTCGTTAAAAGATGTCATACAAAGAAGACATTCCAGTGTAATTTCGATTTTCGACATGTATTATTAAAAAATGTACGCATAACATTATAAATTTCCATTTTTGGCTTTAATCGAAATTAACGATTAATTGATCGTTAATTTTTCAAAAGTTAACTAGTAAATATAAATTAATCGTGAACACCCCTAGATTATATACCACATTATGATCTCGTGGTATATTGGGAATCGGTTGTGGAATCGCCTTAGCAAAACGTCCCACCCCATAATTAGATGGAATCACATAAGTCTTTATTTATTTAATCTTTGAGTTCACATGAGTTCACATTTTGGTATGATATGTTTCCATATTTGGTTGGGATCAAAAACCCCACAGTATAGTTCCATTGCATAAAATATCCCATTCTTCGTCAAATCTTGTTCGCCGATACGATCCCCTAATTTTATGGAATTATATACCCTAGACTGAAACTGATACATATCAGCATCCCGTTCTGATTTATATAACTTTCCTATATCTGAAACCGTATGATCGTGAAAGCTGGTTTCCTCGTAATTAAGTAAGTCTTATAGCATTTAATTCAATTGGATACTATTCAAAAAGAAAATCGCACTAAGTGAACAGGCTTAAGCACGGTGCATAATCTTTCCTATGAAGTTAGTGTTTAAATTTATCGATTTCATACCATGCAATAGTTTTTAAAAAAATATTTTTTTTATTAACTATATTTTTCTTTTTCATGAAATGTGCCCGTGAACTAACAACCAATGATCAAAGGGAACCCACGCGAAAAATATAATTTAAAACTATTCATATTTCTGTTTTAAACATTTATTTATGTTTCATTCATTGGCTATTTTTTTTTCTTTCTCGAAAGTTCCAATTTTAAGTTAAAATGCAACTCTCCCCTATTCTGTCACCACAAAAATTACAAAAAATCCTAAAGACTTATCCTATGTCATAAATAGTTTTTGGATAAAAATATCAAGTCCATAGAAATGCAATATTTATAAATATTATGCTTATAATTTTAAAGGCGAGGTAACATAACACGGGATTCTCGCCCCTTGAAAAAACGTTAAACGAAAACAATGGTAATCAGTACCTAATATTTAAAATAATGTTTATTTTATATAGCTTTAAAATAATCAAGCAAATTCCAGTAAGAACCCCGGCAAAATCGGTTCAAGTTATAAATTTGTAAAACCCCTGTAGATTTTTATTTGGATGATTCTAAATATATGTGTAAGTATTAGTCAATATTGTGTAAAAGGAAACGGAAAAGGTATTAAACCTTTATGAGGAACACAATTTTGGGCCTATTCCCCCAAAGAATGGACATCAGACAACCTAGCATATTGAATGAGCAATATATCATATAGAATGGGACTGCGAAAAAGCTTTTAAATTAAATGCAGAAAACACAAACAAATCGTGCAATGAAAACAATAAATGTAAGCTTTATTATTAAACTAACACGACAGTAAACGTTTCATCTAATGCCTTATCGGTATAATAAAGAAAAATACGTACTTACATAATTAATACCATTATATTTAAATTCTTAAAACATAATATATCATAAAATATTTATGTAAAATGAAAAGAAATGAACAACAAACAATGACACAGGACATAGGAAAAAGAGGAAGTATATATAGTTACAGTGAAAACAAAAACTGGAAAAAGATTCTACGGTTAGGTAAAATTATGAATTTGGTTAATTCCATATGGAGCTAACGTACCAATTCATTTTACAAAATTATGAATTTTGTTAATATCATAGGGAACCGACGTACCAAAACTTTTTATGTTATGCAAGTAATACCCATAACAGGATCTGCATGAAAAATAGACTTATAAAACTCAACAGTTTCCAATATTTTCATGTCAATAGGATGAATGAGGCCGGTAGCTAATGAATAAAGTAATCTTTAAAAAGCTTATACAAAATGGCATTATGAGACCCGGGTCCGAACTGAGCAAGATGTAAGTGCCCTGAAAATGTATATCTTGACTATGATAAAGAAAATTGTCATTTTTTGTCAAGAACTTTTAATATCGAAGAATGAACCAATTCTTCAAAATTTACAAAGAGATTTTTAGACTCATGGCACCGAAGGAATAAATATTAAAATTTCAATGCCCTATATTTATTTTTTATATTCCATTATTTTCTTTTAAAATATAAAGTTAGTTCAAGATCAATCAATTAACCCAGTAAATTATGTTTAAGATACTTTAATATATGTAATATATAAGGAAAAAAATGACAGTATGAGCCCTCGCGCCCCATAAGTGTTTATTTTTATTCGGAGCCGTCCATAAAATATTTCACTCTCCAGAGGGAGGAGGGGTGTAAGAAAGTGTGGCAGTTTGTGACAGGGGGGGGGGCGTCCGGCCATGTGTGATGGCACGGTGTTTTATATAACATTTTAATTATTTTGTTAATACATTTTTAAAAAAAAATAGTTTGAAAGAATGAGGTACTTTAAGGAAATGGGGGGACCACGATTATTGAAAGTTTGTGACAGGGGGAGGGGAGTTAAAAGTGTCAAAAATAAAGTGACGTACTTTACGGACAGCCTCTTCTCCTTACTCAAAACCTTATCCAGAATGTATTAAACAACTTCTCAAAATTTCTTAACAATCAGATGAATAAATTAATTTTTATCTTGCTAATATAAGCTAAATACGACATTAAGGGCCCCTGGTAAAATCATTGCAAGATATGAACTTTGAAAAAACATTTCCATTTCAATCTGGATCATTATATATATATTTGTTAATACAATTTTAAAGTGCTACGCAATAAGCAAGAATTTGGGCTTCGGCCCTGAAGGAATGAACATTAAAAATTCAGTGACTTTATGTTTTTATGACTTATATGCTCTAAAGATATTATATACCAAGTTTGGTCAAGATCAATTAATTTTGCCAGATAATAATTCTTAAATTCATTTTTATATAGCTCATATAAGCAAAACCGATGTTTTGGGCGTCCGGGCCCATTCGGTGCGAGATGTAAAATTGAAAACACCTGTACATTTGAATTAATTTCATCCTGGATATATATTTTTTTTTAAAACGTACATTTCCATTCGGATCATTTTTATTTAGTATCAATATTTGTCGGGTCCATGTCACAGAATAGGGAATAAAATTTTAAACGTTTACGAAAAAAGCATCGTTGCCCCCGGCCCGAATGTATAGACATTAGAGGTTCAATGCCCTTGAACTATCCCTTAACCCGTTGTTGGGTCGTTGGGGTACCATCGTGAACTGCTCACTAACACTAATCAATGCCCTATATTATTTTAATTTGGGCTATCCAAATATTATACTGTATACCAATTTCGGTCAAGATCCAACCATTTTCCTAGTCGTTAATGCTTTAACTAATATGAGCAAAACGACATTAAGGGCCCCCGGGCCAAAACGGTGTAAGAAATGAACTTTAAAATACCCGTTCCTTTTAATCTGGATTATAATAGAAATATACTTGGCAAAATTGTTCAAGATCATGTAAAATCATAATGGAAATAATGAAACGCTTAGGAAAAAAAAAGACTTTTGGCCCCTGACCCGAAGGATTGTTTATTAGGAGTTCAATGCCCTAAGGTTTTTAAAATGGGCTATCAAGTTTTTTATAAAAAGTTTAGTCACGATCTATTTATTTTCCAAGTAGCATTTTCTTATATACAAATTAATATCTATTAAAAGTACAAACAAATTTAACCTATCTTCTCTCTCCTTCACGCTCTCTCTCTCTCTCTACACACACACAAACACACACCCACATATATATATATATATATATATATATATATATATATATGTGTGTGTATGTGTGTGTGTGTGTTACAGGCAATGTGTGAAATTGTAGGCATTCTATAGAATGCGTAGGAAATGTTAAGTACGCCTAATGGTTTTTGGCGGCTGGGTAGCGAAGTCAATAGTTCGCTCGCCTTACAAGCTGAAGATCGTAGGATCGAGCACACGTCAAAGCCACTATAAAAATGTTGATGAATGACTAACGCTAAGAAAGCCCTCCACTGACCTGGAGAGGGATGGGCGCCGCCAAGGTCTACTAAGCCCTATAATGTTCTAATGGAAACATTAGAACCCTTTAGACTCAGAAACGAGGTTATGGGACTCACACTAAAAAAACCAAAAAACTCAAAAAATGGTTTTAGTCAAAGTATGAAATGATTGCTATCTATTCATACATTGCCCAGGCTTTCTATAGAATACCGAGTTGTCATCCGGCAAATTATGTAGTTGGCCTACGCCCGCCAATTTTCCCACCACTGATGTTCGCGGTGGCGCTTTGGTCGTTGTTTCATGATGGCGATCGAAGCTCGTGAGTGTTGAAAGTTATTGTAAGACAGTGTTTAGCTGGCTCAAGGTTCCACGGCCATATAAGAGACACTTGCTAAAATTGTCCTAACGATGCTAGTGTATATCATCCGGCTGAGACTCCACAGATGTTATGCCGTAATGTTTCTCATTGGATTGCTGTGTGACCATTTCAGAAGAGAATGTAGTGCTAGGACAGGAATCACGCCATGTTGACATGCAACAACGGTTCTACGATGAGTTATCTAAAGTAAGAACCCATGCTGTTAAAAACATCTTTTTTTTAAAAAACCGAAACTAGTTACTACACATTAGTGGACGATGTGAAAAAGGCTAAGACCACAATTAAGCAAGAAACGGGACAATTGGTCTAAAATAAGAGTAAGTTTATCTACCCTACAAAAGGTGTGAGGGCCATTCAGTTTTATGCCGCGGACTCCTAGACATTACGTACTTCATAAGGCTCATTTGGCTATTGGTCATTGAGAACGGGACAGAACTTTCACCCAAATACAAGAACGTTACCCGTCATAGCATTGAACTGTGAAGCATGCCCCGCAAAAAAGGCATCAAAAAAGGCATTGTGGTCAGGCCAATGATTGTTTTCTGAATTCAACTCTCTTCGAGTCGATCTCATCCACTTTGAATCACATCCTGAAGGGAAATACACGTTTATAATTGTGTACCAAGATCATCTCACCAAGTTAATGGTTCTTAGGGCCCTGAAGACAAAGAGGGCATAAGAAGTAGCATACCAGCTCGTAGACATAATTACTTTGCTTGGTGCTCTAATGATTCTACAATCCGATAACAGCGGGGAATTTGCAAACAATGTGGTAAGCAGCCTAAAGGAGTAGGGGCCCACCTTGAAGATCGCTCATGGTAAGCTGCGCCACTTACAAAGCCAAAGGAGCGTCGAAATATCTAACTAGGACATCAAAGATATGCTGGGAGCTTGGATGTAAGATGAAAATAACTGGCCACTGGATTGAGGGGTTTCGGTTCAATCAACTCATGAAGAATAGAGCTTTTTATTATGGGATTAACCAGCGGTGCTCATACATGTCGAAAGTGTAGCCGAAATGTTCATGCAATCAGTGGGCATTACGAATAAATAAATGAGTTGATTTTTCGGCAAATAACGTTATCAGTAACAAATTAATACAATTTTAAAAAGTCAAATTAAATTAACATTATATTAAGACTTAGAAGAGAAAGGAACTATCATTTCATTTGTAACAGCTGAAGAAACACATGTTTATACATTATCATTCTTCCTTATTCTTCTATTATACTGTATTTTTTTAAGTTCGTGTGTCAATTATTTTTCTTTTCCTTTTTTTTCATTTTATTTATTAATTTTTTTTTATTTATTTGTATTTTTATTTTTTCTTGTGTGTGTTTGTGTTTCTCCGAATTCTTTTAAAAAATTGATATCCATGTAATTTAAATTAAATTTCAATACTTCTCTTTATTTGTTTGATATCGTATTCTTTCTGAAACGCTTCCACATAAATCGGTCTATTAATAAAACTTTCATTTATTTTTGTAATTTTGCCATTTTTGTGCATTTTGTATTTAACAGTAAGTCCGAGAGTTTCAATATCAAATTGTTTACAAGTTGTACAGGAAAACACACAAATATCGTGTACTTGTTCAGAAGAAACAAGTCATCCAATAAATGTTTCTATTCATTGGTATGACATAAAAGAACAGATACAAAATGGAAATCAGTCAAACATACTTTCACTTAGAGCAGATAAGAGACAAAAAGGTACGTTAACATTCATGTAATTTAAAACAACTTTGAAAGAAAAGTTGAATGCATCTTTAATCAGTATGTTTATACCTAGTAGAGAAAGAGCTATTAATAAACGTATGGGTTTCATAAAAAAGAACGGCATAGTAAATAGCGGAAGAGGCATTAAGTTATTGAATTGCTAATTAGCATTTAATATTGATTTAATGCTTGTTTTATAAATAATTATTTTAAAAATTGATTTTGTAATTTTGTAAGGTTAATATTTAAACCAATGATTATTTGCGTAAATTTAAATTCTGAGAATTTAATACATACACAGACATACACACACATATATATATATATATATGTATATATATATATATATATATATATATATATATATATATATATATATTGAGGGGCTGTGTAGGTTTTGGATAATTATTTTTTTTTAATTCTAAATGATTTTATTAATAATGTAAACGAAGTGAAAATAAAATTCTATTTGTTTAATACACGGTAGAAAAATTAATGTTTGATTTTTTAATTTAAAACAAAAATATATTTTCATATTTTTTTAGAATTTTACTGTCAGGCGAAAAACCATTGGAATTGGACGAGTGAAAAGATATTTTACAATTTCTCAGTGCTATGTAAGAGTTATGTAGTTGCATAATGTCTTTGATCTTTTTTAAGAGAAAAGAGAAATTAATTAATTCACGCATTAATGCTTACAAATAATTTATACTGATAGGAAGTCTTTATTGTTTTATTTTCCAGTTAAATGTTCTTTTTTCTTGTTTGACAATAAATTTTTTTGTAAAAATAGCACTGCGGAAATTAACGATTAATTGTTTTGATTGATCGTTAAAAATTGTATCGATTAAATATCGATTAAAATAATTTTAATCGATAAAAGTCTAAGAAAATTTAAGAAAATAATTATAATATATTTTGTTAAATTAATTAACAAATAATTAATTATGAATAATTAATATTAATTTTTATATTTTTAACGTACAAACTTCTCCCGCGTATTATATAATTTATTAATTTATGTAGACGTGGATTTAATGAAATAAAATTTAGTTCAAAATGATTATTTTTCAATGTCTATAAGACAAGGAAATAACTCAATAAAACCAAACAAATGTCAATTACCTGTTTTTGTTACTTTCCTTGATACTTTCAGTTTGACGATGTCATAATTTTTAGTTTTTGGCTTTAATGGAAATTAACGATTAATTAATGTAAATAATCGTTATTTTTTTTTCAAAATTTAACTATTAAATATAAATAATTGTTACCAGCCCTAAAAAATGTGGGTTTATTTCTTTTAAAAGCTATGTAGTCGATTTCTTTTCATTATATTTTTTATTATAATTATCTCAATGCTTTTCTATGGATTTATAAAAAAGATACATTATTTTTTTGTCTTCTTCATTAAATATTATTGTTTTATTAACAGTCCAAGGAAGTGTAAAAACATTTACCGTTGACGGTGAATCAAAGAAATCATTCATCGTGAAGCAAAATTCAAATCCTTGTCTTTTTTGCGAGACAGAAGGAAATCCATCTCCGTTACTGAAGTTGCTAAATGGACAGTTATTACTGATTGAAACCAGCAATACAAGTGTTACAATTACCTACAATACGTTGTGTAATAGCTCCAGTGTGTTCCAGTGTATAGCTGTACAAGAAAATCAACATTCTTCGAAAAATATCTCAATAATTAAGGAATGTAAGTATCTTCCTAAGCTAAGGTTGGCAAATGTAGAAATATCATTTTTGTATGTTAACAAACAAATTTAAATATACCCCGGGAACCCGGTATCCGTTCGCCGTGTGATTACCCAGGCAGTAAAATAGCGCCCGGGTATCGTGAAATTTGACTGCAATCTCTATACCAAACGTGGCCAAAGTGCGGCTTTTCTGTGCTCACATTGCTGTTCGCGAACCATTTATAAAAAGAAAACTTTTTGTTTAAAATATATGCTGGTTATTAGTTAAACACAAAAAAATTGAGAAGAAATATCTGTCAACGGGAAATAAAATACGGTCCCGACTAACAACAATGTATTTTTATTCATTTTTTTGTCTGAAAATAAACAAAAATCGCAAACACAAAAATATTTTGTTCTTTGAATGAATCAAAGAGGATAGGGATGGACTTTGCTTTGAAATACACCGAAAATTTAGATGCCAATTGAGACGAGCCAATGTTGTTTATCTAAACCCTTCACTCCTATAACCCGCACCCGAGTGTTTCTTATGTTCGTTAAACATCTGTTGATCCAGATAAACTGATTTTAATAATACTTACAAGGTTGTCAGTAATCAAAGTTAATCAATTAAATAATTGCTAAGAGCGTGGCGAAAAGGGCCAGGAGAAAGGGAAGGGGGGTAGAGGAGCAAGAGGAAACGCCATCATCCCATGAGGATGGCCGGATAACATAGAGAGAAGAGTGTAAGATTGATAAGACGTCGGCCGTGTGCAATCGAGCCAAGTGAGTTGACAGAGACACGGCAAAATACAATCTTCTTGATTAAGTTTTGTCGGCGCGATCAAAACCCACTTGGCCGCTATGTATAAAGTGGATGTTGATGAACTAACTGCAGCTCTATCCAGTATCGTGAACTTGTTTGTGCATTAACGTTCACATTTCATTATTAGCATGCTATTTTTATTTTTTTTTATTTTTTTTATTTTTTTTTGGGGGGTACATTTTTTACCAATAGTGGAAAACCACGAAATTTGATGTATTTTTAAAAAGCCAATGTGTGATATTTTAATATACGGTACTAAATGCTTCCCTAACACATTCTAAAGACACTTTTACTCATTAATACAGTACTACTTCTGTAGTAATGATAATGTAAACACATTAAAATTTTAATTTTGTATTGCAACAATCTATATATATTTACATATATAATTCTCTTCATGGGACCATGCGAGACACCACGATGCAAGCAAATATGTGCAAACAAGCATGACGAATGACCCTCGCTGGGGTCAACTAAAAACAGTTAGCGGTTGGCAAGCGAAGGTAGTGGAGGGGTGACCAACAATGGTCCTTGCATTTCTCTTGCATTGTTCCTTCAATAGAAAACGTGAAATTCGTAGTGTACTGGTTATCACGTCCGCCTAATGCCATGAAGGTCATGGGTTCAAGCCCTATCGAATACATATTTTTTTTAAATTAAAAATAAAATGTCTGTTTGTACCCATTCTTCTACCCCTTTATTGCATAGCATACGCCGCAGACATGGCTCATCATAGACAGTGCAAAGAAAAGTTGGGGGGGGGGTGAGAGTACAGACACAAAAAGCAGCACTAAGTAAATAAAAAATAACTAGTAAACTTGAAGACATGCACACTGAGGTTGTTGTTACCCGCCTCCCATTTATTACTACCATGCCTTAAATATAAACTGTGATTGGTCGACCCTAGCGAGGGTTAGTCATATTTAGGATTGTTAATTGCATGTTGTTGTTTGTTGTTGTGGGGGGGGGAGGGAAACCGATTATCGATTATGTAAATCCGATTTTTAAACCGATTATCGTTTAACAGCTGACTTTATAGAAGTTAGGGGTGTACCGAATTTCGCCTGCAAATGTCTCAAAAATAAACAATGAGTTGGCAGTCCCCCCCCCAAACCGACGTTCACTCGCGTTGTTTTGATTTCTTCGTGATGTAGTTTGTGTCCATTCTTTCTCCACTTTCTTTGCACTCTCCATGAGCAAGTCTGCGGCGTATGCTACACCGCGGGGGGTCTAGTAAATGTATAATTCACTTAAACGGGCAAGTGCAAACGAGCATGACGTGACGGGTCGACCAGCGACCAATCAGTTTATGGTTGGCAAACAAAGGTGGTGGACGGGGGGGGGATGGGGGCCGGGGTCTTCGAGACCAACCTTCCTTCTTTAGTTCACTTTCGTTGTTCCTTTAAATAACATTAAGCATTTCGCAGTGTAGTGGTTATTACATCCTCCTAACATGTGGAAGGTACTGGGTTCAGTTCACAGCTAAGACAATAGTTTTTAATTTTTAAAAATGTTTAAGTTTTTGTCCGTTTTCCCCTCTTTTTTCTGAACATGACATAGCAAAATGGCTGTAACATATTTTTTAAACATTCGGTTAACGTCTGTGGCATGCTCTCCGTTGTTCTCAGTGACGGAAACGTAATCATACACTCTCCACAACAATATGCTAAGTACATGAATACTTCAAGTGTATATGATGGCAAGGCAGAAATTGTGGCGATATCCGAAATACTTCCTAAAAATGCTTCGACGGTCCCCCAAAAGGAAACTCGCGTTGTTCCCATTTGTTCGTGCTACTGTTTGTGTCCGTTCTACACCCCCCTCCCATTGTCTTTGGATTATGTATGAGTAAGTCTGCGGCGTATGCTACGGGTCGTATCTAGTATTTTAATTTTTAAAAATATGAAACATAAGTACAGGAGGCCAGTAACAACGCATAGCATAGTTACCCATACTGTATTATTGTACCGTAAGTCATTTTCTATGCGTGAAAGATATTCATTAGAATTGACAAAAATGGAAAAAAATTTAAAGGCAAACTTAGAAAGATAAATACAGTACGCACAGTTCATGCAATAATAATACATTACAGTACAGTACGATACTATAGGGTTGAGAGCCTAACACTCGATTATGCGGTGTCGCGAATAAGGAACCGCAAATAGTTGAGGATATACTGTAGTATGTTACTGGAAGCATGCTGTTGGCTACTGTGTGAAATTGTGCAGTCCAAAAATGATGTCACGCGATTTTATCCGATTTTCACGCCCCTCCCTCTCGACACACGTTTTCGCAAAAACTTAGACTCCCCCTCCAATATGACGTTACAAAGTTTTGCCCCTGCCCCACCATAAAAGCCGTATCTTCTATCTGGAACTGAGCCTGTTTCAAATAACTTTTTTGTCATTTAAGAATGTATTTAGTGTAAGTCTGCACTATAATATCGTAACGTGCGTGAAGCCTTGTAAACCGTTATTAAAAAATTTTAAGCAATCAAATAGTTGTGGAACTTTTATTTAAAGTTACGCGTTTTTTTGTTTTGACGTCACATTTCTTAACACCCCCTTCCCCTCGTCACGCAGCGTCACGAAATTTGTGATCCCCCCTCCAGCCTCTCAGTGCGTGACGTCATTTATGGAAGGTCACAATGAGGTGCATTTATGGTGGATATAGGTTGCATTGTATATCGTTCCTGACGGCGAAAATTATGGTACGTTTCGAACGGGTCACCCAGGTACCCATTAAAATTTTGACGGGTACCTGGAAAGCATTTTCCAAAAATTTTGACACACCTAAAATTAAGTTTAAGGATAGCGAAGTCAATAGTGCACTAGCCTCACAAGATGAGGGGCGTGGGATCTAGCCAACGTTAAAGCCACACTAAAAATGTTGATGAATGACTATCGCTAAAAAGTCATCCCCTGACCTGGATAGGAGATGGGCACCGCCAAGGTCTACCAAGCCCGGAGAAGGTTCTAATGGAAACATTAGAACCCCTCTACGACCTAGAAAATATGGGACATCAAAAAAAATACATAAAAATAAAAAATGATGTATCTTTATTAAATAAATTAATGTTTGTTTAATTGATTTCAGTTATTCTTTTATTTATTGTTAATATAATGTTCGTATTTATATGTTTCTTATATTTACAGGTCCAACACAACTGCTAGCAAACCACACTTACTTAATAAACCAGGAAAATGCATACTGTAACAAGACTGTAAATATCACTTTACAAGTTCGCAGCTTTCCACAGCCTATATATTATTTAATATTTAGAAACGACGAATTGCTCGTGAACTTTACAAATGTCAGTATTGGTGATGCTTTTGCTGCAGGATTTACGATTTCTTATCATGATAAAGCTCCACCCATTGGATTGGTGAATTTGAGTTTTGATGTTAATTACTGCAACGACCCTGAAGACTATGTGTTTTTCATTGACAACAACATTAGCCCATCGCTAAACTACAGCTTCGTCATTCAGAGAGGTATTCATAGTTAAATAATAACATATCCATAATACTTTATTTAAATATATATATTAAAATAACTTCAGACAGTTTTAGCATTGTAAAAAGTATGCGTAACGCTATGTTAGACGTAAAATTTTAATTAGGATATATAAAATAGTATTTGCTTTTAATTTGAAAAAGACAATTTAGTTATATTCATGGAAAGACGTACTTAATGCATAAATATTATCCGTAAATGTCTACATAACACTTTTTTCTTAGTAATATTTTTAATGCAATCAAATCAAATGTATAAATATATTTTATTTTAAAGATGATAATTATGGCGCAACATATCAATAAATGTTCGGGGGGGGGGTATGGTGGTCTAGCAGTAGCGCGCCGGACTGTCGAGCCGAGGCAAAAGAGAGTCACGGAGTCACGGGCTCTAGCCTCGGTGCTGGCGAGGCCCCTGGGACATTGCGCTAGCCACACAATCCCCCGATCATTAGTGGTGGCTCAATGAAACTTATGAATGCTACTTCAGTTGCCTCATAGGCAGTCATGGTCTGAAGAGAGGTTATTATCTAGAAATGTGGTTCAAATTATTTAAGTAAATTATATATATTGAGTGGTTTTCAATTATATAATCATACACGTTAAAATTTTCGTATTTAATATATATATATATATTTATTTATAATATCCTACCGGTTATATCATGCTTTTTTATTAGGTGAGACATGTACTTATGATCCTATCTATCGCGAGCCTAGTGCTCTTCATGGGTCTTTCCGGAAATAGCCGTCAGCTCTCTCGCCCCCTAAGGGACCTAACAGCTGAGAGATCCCCCCCCCCTTGGAACGGTCGCTTCTAAAGCGGCCGCTTGGGCATCCAAGACACAAAGTGGAATATGCCTCCCACTAAATTGACCTCACAAGGAGGGGTGGAATTTTCCCTACTTCGACTCGCAACCACCCTAACAAAGCACTCGAGTCTACATGGTTAGGAATGCCGCAAAGCGGGGGATTATCAATGACCTACCTACCAAGGGCGTAACCCCCACTGGAAGGTTTCCTCAGAGCTGGAATCCGTTACGTTCTTCGCGGTACCTTTTGCTAATCCGTACTGACGCTCCTGGTCCTAAACCGGCATCGCTCAATAGCGTTGCTAGTGAACTGTACTAGAATATTAATATGCATTCTCTTAATGGGTCTCATTCACCAAAGAAAAAAAAAGATAATCTAAAACACAATCATAAAAGAACTACCCAATTCATTACTGGCGAATATTCAAAATTGACTGCAGTAACAAAGTTATTTACATCATTACACTTAGAAAATTTAGAGAATAGAAAAAGAAGGACCAAAGTAGTAATATTACATGAGTCAATTAATTTTAACTTGAAATAACAAAATAAAGATAATCTATTACAATACTCCAATGGACACAGGAATAAAAAAAGATCCACTCCATGAATTAATGATAAAAACATAAATTTTATTTATTTTAATATCTTGGTCCCAGGGTAATCTATATCGTTAAAAAAGCAATTCAAAATATCTGTCACGGGGCTCAAAGTCAGTGAAATGGGTTCGTAAAAATGAAATATTATAAATGTTTTTATCTACACAACTGTTGGGTGTAATGTTCCCAGATGTTAAAGAAACTCATAATAAGTTGCAAATATTTTATTTTTTTAAATTGCAATTCACGTTTTACTTTAGCACACATTTTGTGTACTGAATTCCTTTTGCTCCACATTTTAATTTTACCTTTATATACTTTAAAAAAAATTGTTATTGATTTGTTGTATCATATAAATATCTTTATCTAAAGTATTATTTGTTTTGCTTCTCGTTATCTTCTTTATAGACATAAGGCTTTTCAGATCTATTTATTGTGTTCGTATTTTTATAATAAAATCTATACTGATTAACATGTGATGTCTTTGTAGAAAGAAAATATTTAAGCATTATTTATCTCTGCAGGAAACGGAGGTTTTGATATTCTGCCAAGAAAAGTTGGTCTTAGTATCAGCGCCATGATTTTTATTATCGCCATCATTGCGGTTGTTATGTATTATTATTGTAGGAAGAAAGGTAATTAAATTTCTTTTCCAAAATTGTTAATGAAAAGAAAATTTTGAAAATATTTCGTCAATTTTTACATGTGTCACCAAAAACATCATTACGCATAGACGTATGACATACTTGAATCATTATTTACGCAATGGATTTGACATTAGAAGAAATTCTGTTGACACAAACATTTTAAAAGAGATGTAAATCTATCAATCTATAAATTACAAATGAATGTATCATGTTTCATGCATGCATGCATGCATGCATGCATGCATGCATGTATGTATGCATGTATGTATGCATGTATGTATGCATGTATGTATGTATGTATGTATGTATGTATGTATGTATGTATGTATGTATGTATGTATGTATGTATGTATGTATGTATGTATGTATGTATGTATGTATGTATGTATGTATGTATGTATGTATGTATGTATGTATGTATGTATGTATGTATGTATGTATGTATGTATGTATGTATGTATGTATGTATGTATGTATGTATGTATGTATGTATGTATGTATGTATGTATGTATGTATGTATGTATGTATGTATATGTATGTATGAATGTATGTATGTATGTATGTATGTATGTATGTATGTATGTATGTATGTATGTATGTATGTATGTATGTATGTATGTATGTATGTATGTATGTATGTATGTATGTATGTATGTATGTATGTATGTGTGTGTGTGTATGTATGTATGTGTGTGTGTATGTATGTATGTGTGTGTGTGTGTGTGTGTGTGTGTGATGTATGTATGTATGTTGTATGTATGTATGTATGTATGTATGTATGTATGTATGTATGTATGTATGTATGTATGTATGTATGTATGTTTGTATGTTTATGTATGTATGTATGTATGTATGTATGTATGTATGTATGTATGTATGTATGTATGTATGTATGTATGTATGTATGTATGTATGTATGTATGTATGTATGTATGTATGTATGTATGTTTGTATGTATGTATGTATGTATGTATGTAAGTATGTATGTATTTATGTATGTATGTTTGGGCTGCATAAATTAATTTTTAATTAATAGATTAATCGTAATAAATTTTAATCGATTTAACTTAATTTGATCGATTTAAATTCGATTGAAATATAAGAAAATATTTCTTTTTTTTTCAAATTTCATAACATTTTTTTGGCTTACATACTTTTCCCTCATATTATCGTCATTTATTTAGACATGCATACGTAAGCAAAAAGGTTTTTCTTCTTTATTTCTTGCATAGCAGAAACAATTTGCAGTCTTACGTCACCAAATGTTGAATACCGTCGAATAGCCGCGACTTAACCGATTTCGCGAAATAATGAATCGTGACTTAACGGGATCTATATATATGTTCTAAAATATGATTAATCGATTTAACTTTTGGCGATTAATCGAATAATGTGTAGTTGTTTTTTTTTAATCGGTACCAGCTCTAATGTATGCATATATGTATGTATATACATGAGATAAACTATATATATATATATATATATATATATATATATATATATATTTATTTATTTATTTATTTATTTGTATATATTTATTTATGTATATTATGTACATACATTATTATATATTTATATCTTATAGATTCTAGTAATAAGAAAGACGTAGAAGATGAATGTGATGTATACGAGGATTTAATTTATGAAGACATTGAACTAATTTCTGATGGTGACCCCAATCTATTGATGAGGACTGAGAAAGAAGCAGACATCGCTGGCGGAATTCACTATTATGATATAGACGTGTCACTTTTCTCTAATGATGCAATGGAAAACTTAAAGACCCACCAATACAACATTTTGGGCGAGAAAATAAAATTAAAGAACAATGAATATAACATACTTCAAGAGCTAAAAAAATGGGATAATAAATATGTAAATGTCATCGGGGATGTTTTTATGAAGGACAATGAATGTATCAGTGTTATGGCTGAAATTTCATTATTGGAAAATAATTTTATAACTATTCAAGAACAAACTGTCGCAAACTGCTATGACTATATAACAGTTTTGAGTGATCAACAGTTTGACACAAGCGAAGAAAACGAAAGTGAATGTTAATATTTGTTTACAAGAATTACTAACAAAATTCTTCAATGGTACACGCAAATTTAATCATAATGGCATTGTTTGGATAGTTATTCTCAGCATCCAAGCTCATTGTTAAAAAAAGTTTACTTAACTTCGTATTTTTCCGTTTTGTGTTATGACATCAGTATTTGTGAATTTCATTTTGCTTTTAGAGATGAATATAGAGATTCATAGAGTTCAAATATTTTCAATAATGTTTTATAAACTCTTTTAAAATTAATTGTGCTGTAAAATGATTTCTTAAGTGTTCAGTAATAAAAAAAATATATAATTCCTTAAATTAGTATTGCCTAAAAGATTTAATTATTCGCTAACTGGTCTAGATATGTGTACGTGATATTTAATAATCCGGTTTGTGTGTGTGAGTGTGTAAAATGCAGTTCTTTTAAAGAACAAAAAACTTGCAAAGTTTGTTTAAAATGTATTTAAATTTGGAATGTTAAAATTAAATAAATAAACTACTCCTTGTCTCTAGCCTCATAAAATTGTTTATTCATTTCTAATAACTTCCTTAATTCCTATTAGACACTTACATATATGATACCACATTTTGGTTACTAAGGATGACAATGAAATCGCATTATAATTCAATTAAAACATTACATTATTTCCATTAAAATTTATTTGTGATTAACATTCTATTTATATTTATATTATTAACAGCGCTCGCAGTCGTGGTCCCACCCGCAGAAAAAACAAAAGTAAACAATGACCCATCATTCTTGATCCTATCGAGCTGAAATTATGCACATAGGCTTGTGTCACCTAAAAATGTATTGTATCAAATTTTCAGATCGATCGAATATACCTTAATTAAATTAATTAATTTTTAATTTATGTCTATGTGTATCTATGTAGCATGTGTAGCCTTTTGTTATAGGTGACTGTAGTTTCACTCCAGCCCTCGATGTCACAGGTGTCTGTCACGGTGCGTATTATATTGAACACAATCAATAATGTTAGTTATGTCTCATTTAAAAGTGATTTATACTAAAACAAAAAAATGTGTTTTTAGGTGTTGTTTAATTATATAATTCTTGTGTGTTTTTCAAACTGGCAAAAACATCAATATTCTTCAATGCATCATGTTTAATAATTAGCAGAGCCAATACATGGAATGAATGATAGTTAAATATTCTTGATAATCAGTCCTTTCAAAATGTCCATTGTCACGAAGCAATAAACAAAACATCCTTAACTAACAAAGGAGGGTCTACTGAGAGTATCAGTATTGTAAATAAAATTAGAGAGTTCCTGTCAGTTACAAAATTCAATACACAATTATTACCACCATTAGGCTATGCTGTTTACCATCTCTATTTCGGATACCTCATAGCAAGACGACATAAAATACCATTCATTGTTTTAATAGCAGTAGAATTTTCGAGCATACATGCTGTTAAAGGTCTTTCTTACGGACGAAACACTGTCTTAAAAAAAGACAATTAGGAGTCGATGCTTCAGAAGGAAAATATGCTGCTCAATATAGAAGATAACGTAATAACAATTTAATAAAACAAGTCTTTGACTTGTTTAAGAATTTAAAAAATTTAAGTCCGCTGTCCGACCATGCTGGACCTATGGAGCGTTCACCATTTTTTTATAGCCACGGCATTGTGTGGCTAGCACAATGCCCAACCGCCTTTACTTCCCAAACAGAAGTGGGGTACCAACTATGAGCTGGGTGGACTCACAGACGCCTTTGGTCACAAGAACAAGTCCCAGCCTCCACCGAGACTCGATCCATGACTCTCGGTACGCCAGCCAAGTGCCCTGCCACTCGACCACCGCGCTCTAGTTTAAGAATTAATATATGCTTATTTCTTTAAAGAATGACATAAATACATTCATGGGTTATAGACATTGTAGTAGCAACATTATAATTACTAACTAACCAAATCCTATATCAAGTGGATCCGAATTTAGATTTGTAAGAAATCCAGAACTGATAATATCAGTTTCTGCCCCCTTTAAGAGGAACATATCCATAAACCAATACACTCACTCTAACTTTTCATGGTGGAATTCTAAGTATCTGAGAACTCAAACACCTGATCTCTTCAGATCTATTATCAACACCAAGAAGACTGAAGTCCTCCATCAGCCTGCGCCTGGAAGGCCCTACGATGAGCCCAGCATCACTGTCTACGGCCAGAGACTCAACACAGTGCAACGGTTCTCATACCTAGGCAGCACACTGTCGCAAAATGCCACCATCGATGAAGAAGTGAGCGTCAGAATTGCCAGAGCCAGCTCCACTTTTGGCAGGTTGTACCCAAATGTCTGGAACAGAAGAGGCATTACCATCCAGACCAAGCTGAAAGTGTACAGGGCGGTGGTGCTCCCCACACTGCTATATGCGTGTGAAACATGGACTGTGTATCAGCGCCATGCTAGGAAGCTTAACCACTTTCATTCAACAAGCCTCAGGAAGATCCTCGGCATAAAGTGGCAGGATAAAATACCAGACACAGTGGTACTGACCAAGGCAGGTTTCCCCAGCATATTCACACTCCTGATGCAGTCCCAGCTTCGTTGGGCAGGGCACGTGGTCCGAATGCCAGACGAGAGACTGCCAAAGAGACTCTTCTATGGCGAGCTCCAGCATGGCCAGCGGTCCCACGGTGGGCAAAAGAAACGCTACAAAGACACACTGAAAGTCTCACTGAAAGCGTTTGCCATCAACCCAGATACGTGGGAACTTGCTGCAAAGGACCGTTCCACCTGGCGTTCTTCCATCCACGAAGGTGCCAAGTCATGTGAGGCAAACAGGATCACCTCCGCAGAAAAAAAGAGGCAAGCCCAAAAGGCCCGTGCTGTGAACCCTCCTGGTGATGTCCCACTCGTCCCTTGTCCCTTCTGTTCCCGAACCTTCCGTGCAAGGATCGGCCTCATCAGCCATCTGCGCACACACAAACAAAGCCAGTCCCAGCAACCCTCGGATGACTAGAGTGGTCTTCGTCGAATCGACGGACGCACAACATGAACATCATTTAACAAAGTGCATGGTAACTTCAGATATAAGAGCTCTAATAACTAAACCTTAAATTCATTCCTTGCCAAATTTTCTACTAATGATGTCATCTTAAAACTTGTCATTCGTCAGCACGACATGAGAGTGCAGTTGTCACTAATAGTTTATTTGTTATGGAATTCACTTATATATGTCCTAAGACGGCATGCCTAGGGTCACGGTGGTCGCATGGAATGCGCGCTCACCTGGCGTACCGAGGGTTACGGGCTAGAATATCAGTCAAGGCAGGAATTTCATCCCGGAGCCATGGTTGTCCCCGAGTCAACCCAGACGGCTAGGAAATTGCATGGTTCCACATTGCCGTTGCGTGTGAACCCAGCGTCACTTGCCTATACGATCTTACCTGAACGTAGGACGCAATAATCTTCTTTATAGAAGGGGCGCCTGTAAGGACAAGACAAATTGGGCGTTGTAAATTTATATACGTAAAGCGTTTGTGTTAATCTATAGTGTTAAATATTGTATAATTGAAAGCTCAGTAAGTTATATTGTTTCCAACGCTTCAATGCTTTTTGTTGGTAATGACAGTATTGATCAATCAATAACTTTATAGAATTTACATATTACAATGATCTAAATGAAAGAAACACAACTTAACCTCTTTATCTCTCCATCACTTTAACACACACTTCTATAAAGTCTTACGTCTTTAATCTAAATCAGATCATAACAGAGGGTATTTGGGTAGAGCCTTAAATCTTTATTTATCACCTCCATGTTATCGATGACTATTAAAAAATAAAAGCCATACAAGTCGCAGTCATAGTTTCACACTTACGTCGTTAAAACAAGCCACAGCGAATGGTTTGATGGGCGTTCAAAATCATTTGAAATAACTTTCTGAATTAACAGCTGTCCGATTTTCGAAGTTCATGACGAGATGAGGCTTTTCTCTATGTATAACGTATGTCATTTAAATGTGTGTTCATCTATGAAGAAAAAGAAAAAAAAATTGTTTTGGAAATGCCTTATTCTTCTTCAGAATGGATTTATTTAACATGTTTACATAATCAAAATTCAATTTCTATAGAATTTGAGTATATATTTGTTTGTCCATAATTGTAATTTTTGCACACACACACACACACACACATATGTTAATATGAAGAGTACTATAATAGACTAATATAGAAGCAATGAACAATTGTTTTAACCACGAGCAAAAATAAATAATATATATATATATGTATGTATGTATAGTAAATGTCATATTAAACTTCATTCCGGAAAGTCTATGAGCTTCAAAAACGTATTAATCATACTTTGTACAGGAAACACACACATATCTTTTACTTCTTCAAAGGAAAGATTTCATCCTAAAATATGTTTCTACCAGCATATCACCCTTCAAAAATGACGGAAGTTTTCAGCTGAAATCTATTTATTTTGAAAAAATGCACTTTTTTTAAGGCGCCTACGGCGCCGAACTTTTTCAAAAGCCCAACTAACTTGTCCTTGTTTGAAAAATATGAAATATTAAACTTTCTGAAATGCACATAAAGTATTTTATAATAGGAGTTGTAGGGCGCCTACGCCCCCCCCCCTTTGTTATTTTATTTTATAATTAACCATCATCAAATCCAATTTTTACATTGATCCCTTTCCCAAAATTAAAATACATGTATGAGCGAAAACAATGACCCCATATAATATTTTTTACAGCGCATCTTTAATTTGCAAACCTTTTGATGCATTGGTGCAGAAATTTAGTTTTCCCTGCTTTCTAAAATTAGTAGCTTCACGGACAGACATTGCAAATTATATTGTTTAATTAATTAATTGGTATGAAGTGAATCATCAGATTCGTATGGAAACTCGCCAAGCAGTATTTCCTGTAAAGCAGCTAGGATTTAAAAATTAGTTTAAGAATCAGAGTCGTAGAGAGGCCACGGAGGATTTAAAGGGGGGGGCTGAATGGGCTAAGGCCAGGGGCCCCCAATGATTTAAGGGCCCCCAAACGTATTTTTTGTATAGTAAAGGTGGGCAAATGCTTGCATGAATTCTTGAAAATATAATATATAAATAAATAAAATTGTATGTATTTATTACGAGAAAATATCGAAGAGTGTGAAATAAAAAAAACTATAAATCGTCATCGTTTGTATTAATATATAAAGGTGTTATGCAGGAAACGCGAAAACCTAACTAAGAAAAAAAAAGATTTCTCATTAGTTTGCAAAACTTGCGAATACGAAACTTTGACATAATTTAGTATAATTCAATAATCGAATTTTTAACCAACTACGCTCGACCTACAGACAGACTGCAGGAATAAGTAAATATTTTAACATATATGTATTTAAATACTAGTAAGCTCAGTAAAGCAATAAAGAATAAGCATTTAAAATATCGTTAAGACATCATCTGTTTGTCACGATCGCTACGTAGGGAACAGCGAGTGGATTTTGAATAATTTTAAAATAAAAATTAGATTGTATACTTAACAAATTTGACGTTTAAAACTTAAAAAAGGGAAAAAATATAGAAACAGTTAATTGTCCTAATAGCTAATTTTTAAATGTAGAAAACGTAGCCGAAAATCAAAATCGATTTCGTATGAGTTTGAAAAATCATCGCGCGTAAAAACCTGTCACTTTATTTAACATGAAACACTTTTATTTCACATGTATCGATGTACTGTAGTCTACTAGTCTTCTCGAAACTAACACCCGAATGACATGCTGCGCTCCGTTATTAGCTAAATGACATTCAGTCATGTTGAGCGATTCATCAAGGTTATACTAATGTATTCCCATACTGGATCAGAAATTGACAAAATCATTCATAATTTTTTTTGAAGAAAATGACATTCAAATTAAAGATTGCCATTGACAGTCATACGACAATGCTGCAAAAATGAGTGGGAAGTATAACGGAGTCCAGGTTATCCTTTGTGAGAAAAGCGGTGTTGCTTATTAAGTGCCATGCACAGCCTATTCCCTTAATTTGGTTGGGATAAGTGCATCAGAAGATTGTCCTGCTTCAGTCAGATGTTTTTGCATTCTGCAAAATCTTTATACCTGGCTTGTTGCATCTACTCATCGTTGGCAGGGTCTTCAAAAACAATCGAAAGGGTTACCTTTTCTCAAAGCCTTGTTTGGCACAAGATGGTCAGCCCGACATGATGCTGTAAGGTATTTTAATAAATCATACCATGATAATATTGCAGCACTGGAAGAATTGGCCACAGGTGAATATCAGCCGCTTGACAAATGACTTCAAGCAGAAGGATTTTGGAAGGAACTTGAACAGCTGGAACTCACTATTTTACTTGAAATTTGGGAAACAATTTTAGAAAGATTTCAGGAAACGAATGTATCCCTTCAAGAGCGGGGACTATATTTGAATTCAGCCATGCATTTGTTGAAACCTCTCCTTGAGTTTGTTAAAAGACAGCGTTCTGAATTTGATTCCTAGGAATATAATGGAAAGGACAAGTCCATGGAGAAAGAGTATAAACAATCTTCAATACGATCAACAATGAGAAAGTGTCAATTTTATGAAAGGACATCAGCCGAAACAGTATTTTCTCAGAGACAAAAATTCAAGGTTTGAGTATTTTTGATAATCTTTGAAACTTTCTTCAGCCCTACAATATTTGTTAGACGCATATGCATCGATGAGAAATTTGGCTTTCTTACAAACCTAACTGAGCTTAGCAATTATACTACCCGAGTGGGCAGCAGCCAAGTTAATGGAAGAATATTCAAGTGATTTCGAAGACTGATTTCCTTCAGAATTAGTCTAAGATTCAGAACTCTTCAAAGAAGTTATTGTCCAGCCCTAGGCTCAGGGTCAGAAACATGAAGTAGCACACTGCGAAACGCAAAACACATGCACAGAGCTAAAAATATTGGCGTTTTTGAATGAGCTAAATTTCACACAATCTTTGTCAAATGTACACATCGCACCTGTCACACAATGATGACATAAATTTGCAGCGGAGAGCAATCATTTACAACGTTTTAAAAAAATTGAAATTAGAAGTTGCATAGGAAATGAAAGACTGAGTCCGCTCTCTCTCTCTCTCTCTCTCTCTCATGAGCATTGAAATGCAAATCGTAAGCTTACTTAGCTTTACTGACTTGATGGATCATTTCGCCATGAGAAAAGTTCGCAAACAAAGGTTTTAGATGGAAATAAATAATTAAAAAATACAGTCGGACCTCTCTAAGTCGAAAGTTAAAAAAACTCAATATCGAATTAATTGTCAGGTCCCGGGAAAAGGAGGCGCCTGTTACGCCATTTTTCCTTAACTAGAAAATTCCGTAAGTCGAAGTTTTTTCCCGGTTCCTTTGAGTTCGACTTAGAGAGGTCCAACTGGAGTTTTAATGAAGTGGGCTTCGTGTAACTTTATATTAATTTAATTGTCTTCTACTTAATTTTTTGTCTTATTAAAATGTACCTTACAAATTACAGTCATATATTAGCTGCTAGCAATCATTTTATTTAAATAGACGCTGCCTGGACAGGGCCCCAGTTTGAATTACAACCACTGTATTTTTGTTGTTATATAAAGAAAAATGTTCATTTCTTTAATTAAAAATAAGTTTTCAAGATTTTTTTCTCTGGCATAATCTTCAATGTATTGATGTTGTCAGTCATGTCGTTCTCTCTAACCGAGATAGCTATAGATTATTCAATTTTGGTGAATTCATCATTGTTGTAGTTATTTTGTTTCATTAACTGTTATTTTTAAAATCTTATCTCACAGCTTACATTATTAAGACAGTGCATGAAATTTTCGATGTCAGATATTATATTAGGTAGAGTAAATTTCAGCCTAAATATGTTAAACACCATTAAAAAGTGAGGTAGACTTCATGTATTAATATTTTTAAAAACTGTTATTTAAAATAGTACATGATAATGTCGTGTGCCTTGAGTTAGATTTAATTACTCAAATTTTACAATAAAATTTCAATGTGAAGTAAATTGGTTGGAGTACGAAAGTTATACACGTTTTCAAAAGTATTAAGCTATCAAAATTCACATAAATTATACAGAAACCTAATCTTATGAAGAATACAATTTTCTTCTCAACTGTTCTGCTACATACCATGGCTACATAGTAGCTTCGGTTGCCAAATATATTTGTTGTGTCGTTTTTGGACTGAAAGGTTACATTAAACCAATAAGATTTCCAAGTAAAATGTTTGCAGATGTGAAAGCATACTTTAAGTAGACCTTTAGCTTCTCTGTGAGTAGCCAGTGATCATGTTACACCTTTACTCTCTAGTAAACGATTCCATGGTATAGTTTTAATATATATATATATATATATATATATATATATATATATATATATATATATATATATCACCAAAGCAAGTATGTGCAAATGAGCATGACGAATGACCCTCGATGGGGTCACCCGATCACTGTTGGCAAGCGTAGTGGGATGAAAAGACAAAAAAGGGGAGGGGGGGGACAATTTTTCTTGTGGTAACTTGCAGTGTTCCTTCACAGAATGACATGTGATTCGTAGTCTAGTTGTTATCATGTCCACCTTGCACGCGGTAAGTCCTGGGTTCAAGCCACAGCGGGAACATTTTTTTTAATGTGTGTTTCTGCCCCTTCTTTTCCTCCTTTTTTGCGAACATTACTAACCCTGCTAGGGTCTACCAATCACAGTTTATGGTTGGCAAGGGATGGTAGTAAATGGTGGGGGGGGCAAGGTATCAACAACCGCAGTGCACATCTCTCCACGTTTGCTCGCTTTTTTTAAAGTGTCTGTTCTCTCACCCCCCCCCCATTATTTGCACTATCTATGATGAGCAAGTCTGCGGTGTTGTAACGATGTAACTTTATATTTCTCTCTTTTATGTAGGCGTTCTCACAGTAATTAATCTTGTGCACAATAATTCACTGAAGAATTCGTTTATCCAAAACAACTTTAATATACATATATATTGTACACATAAGAATCATTTGAGGTAATATAACGTGGAAATCTTGAGCTATTCACTATCATGCTTCCCTGTCGGAAGTCTACACACAACTGTTCGCCCAACACTTTCAACCAATAGAAATGCTCCTTTCTTCCCGCGTCCACCATACATGTGACCTTACGTCACAAAATTATGTTAATCAGATGTGACATTCACCCCCATCCTTCAAAAAAATTTTTTATGAAATACAACATTTTTGGTCTTCATAAAATCAAATCAATCTATATCTATATTCAAATTTCAAATATTTATCATCAATGAACATTCATTTTCTTACATACAACTTCTGGATATAGAATCAATAAGAAAAAATATGTAGGACTGTATCAGTCTAAACATAAGAAATAATGAGAAAAAATCTGTAGAACTGCAACAGTCTTAACATAAGAAATAATGAGAAAAAATCTGTAGAACTGCAACCGTCTACCTGTGCTGAAAAAATGGAAATGGACTTTTAAACACATCTGTAATTTTGTGTAATTAAAACATTTAAACACTCAATATTATTAAAATTAACTAATAATCCAATGGAATTCAAACACTGTTCCTTGTCCATTGTTCAACAAAGAAAAATATTAATATAATTACAGTCTCTGTTTGTATCCTTTAGGAATTCACAGTCTAATGTTAAAACAGTCTCTTATTTTATCATTTAGTAATTCACAGAATGTCTTTTTAATAGTCTCTGGTTTTATCAGTTAGGAGTTCACAGAGTGTCTTTATTTATTGTCATTCTACTTAATATGTCTGCAATCACATTGTCCTTTCCCTTCACAGGTTTAATGTCAAATTTGTAGTCGGCTAATAGCATAGCCCAACGATTCACTTTGGCGTTGCTGATCTTCTTCTTGTTGAATGCCACAAGTGGTTTGTGGTCTGTTAGGAGAGTGAATGTTCTACCTAGAAGGTATTTTTGAAGTTTTTGTAGAGCCCACACTATGGCTAGACATTCTCTCTCTATGGTGCTGTAGTTACACTCTGTTTTGGTCAAGTTTCTGCTAAGATACTGTATAGGATGTAGGATACCATCATGTTCTTGCATGAGGCACGCTCCTAATGCAATGGACGATGCATCGGTAGAAACAATGAAAGGTTTGTCCCATTGAGGTGTAACCAAGATGGGTTTCTTCCTGAATGCCTCCTGAATGTTCTCTAATGCGTTGAGGCAATCTCCTGGAAATTGAAATTTTCTAATATCTTTGGTTTTTGTAACTTCTGTTAGTGGATGAACTATTTCTGCATAATTTGCAATAAAAGGTCTGTAAAAGTTACATAGTCCCAGCAGGGCTTGCACTTTTTTTTTAGATTTTGGGACAGACAGATTAAATATCTTGTTTTCATTTTCTGCAGTGGGAGTGACTGCACCGCCTCCTATTCTGTATCCCAAAAAATCTATATACTTCTTTCCAATGTTGATCTTTTCTGGTGAGATTGTCACATTATGTTTCTTGAGTCTATCCAGTACAGCTTCAAGTGTATGGATATGTGATTCCCAATCTTTAGTGTGGATGCATATATCGTCGACATAATGTACCACATTTGGAATTCCTTTTAGCATCACTTTCATAAATCTGCTAAAAGTGGCCGTACTGTTGACCAGTCCAAATGGCATTACTAACCATTCATACACCTCATCCATGGCTATGAATGCAGTGTATTGTATAGAATCAGGATCCATGTTAATCTGCCAAAAACCTCTGTTTAAGTCAAATGTAGTGAATATTCTGGAAGTACCAATTATGTCTATAATGTCTCTTGGGTCTCCAATAGGTTCATGGTCCAATTTGGTAATATTATTCAACTGTCTGTAGTCACAGCACAGTCGAATCTTTCCATTCTTCTTTTTTACTATGACAGTTGGTGAGGTATAGTTAGCTTCAACTGCTTTTCTTATTTTGTTTTCTTTAAGTAGGTAGTCAGTTTCTTGCCTTACTGTGTCTCTATGTGCCATTGGAATAGGGTATACTTTGGTCTTGAAGGGTTCATGTTCCAAAACTTGTATCTTGTGAGTCACAGTTTTTGTGTTGCCTGTTTCTTTTGTTATGACACCTTTGTATTTTTGAAAAATTTTGATCACTCTGTGTTTCATATTATCTGGTATGTCAGATGATATTTTTTCACTGTCAAGACTGTTCATTTTCATTGCATTGTCATTTTCATCATTTACCTTGATGATGACATTAACAGTTTGCTTTCCTTCTTTATTGTCATCATATGTTCTTAGTTTGTCAATATGTAATTTTTTCACATGTCCTTTGATATTGACACTATATGTGACATCACTAAGTTTCTCTTCAATTTTTGTATGGACCTTCCCATGTGATTTCATTCTTTGTGTTTGGTAAGCATACTAGGACTTGTTGTTCAGGCTCAAATGTTCTCATATGTCTGTGTCTATTTTTGATTTCTCTATGTCTTGTACTTTGCTTGATTAGTCTTTGCTTTGCTGCTTCAATACTGTAAAGTATTTTATCTCTAGTGTCTGACATCAGCTGATATATGTCCTGTATGGCATCTTGTTTACTTATAAGCCTTTCTTTGAAATTCTTTAAGGGACTTGCAGGGTTTTGGCCAAACATTAACTCAAAAGGACTAAACGCCAGTGCTTTCATGTTTGCTGCTGTTGTATGCAAACAGTACTAAGGGTAAATATTCATGCCATCTGTCCTCATGGTCCACTGTCACCTTTAATAGCATATTCTTGATGGTTTTGTTTAGTCTTTCAATCACTCCATTTGACTGTGGATGGTACACTGTGCTGTGTACTTGTGTAATGTTTAACATTTTCATAATGGCTTGTGTCATCTGACCCTTGAATTGGCTGCCATTGTCCGACAGAAGTGTTTGAGGGAAACCATATCTGCTAAAAACATTGAGTAATGCGTTGCATATATTTTCTGCATCTATTCGCTTCAGTGGGATAGCTTCACCCCATCTGGTGGCTATGTCCACTATGGTTAGAGCATACATATGTTTCTTCTTTGACATCTTTTTGAATGGTCCTATCAGGTCTATGGCAATTTTCTCGAATAATAAGTTTGCCTTGTCAGATGATTGTATGGGTGCTGTGTGCCTCCCATCTTTGGGATTATGTCGTAGACACACTGTACATGCCTTGATGTATTCTTTTATCTGCCTTGCCATTTTAGGCCAGTAAAAGTTTTCTGCTATTGTAGTAATTGTTTTCTTGGCGCCCATATGTCCACCTAAAGGACTGTCATGTGTCATTTTGATAATGGTTTCCTGTAACTTTTTGGGAAGAACCACTCTTTTGCACGTACCTTCCTGTGCAATGTTTATTAATATGCCTTTATCTAGCTTGTAATTTTTGTTGTGGCATGTTTCATTGTCTTTGATAAGTTTCATTTTTATTTCCCTGATTGTGTTATCTTCTTCTTGTGGTTGTTTGAACTCTTGTTTGGACATCAGTTGGCTTCCTATTTCAAGTTTCTCATCAACTTCAATGTCTGTGATCTCTTTTCTTTTTGTAGTGGCTCTTGTTTGTACAGTAGCACATACTTGATGGTTGTTATCATGCCAGGCCTTGTATACTTCATCAGTATTGTCCAGCACACCTTCAATGTTCCCTATAATAAGATCACAAATGGCGTCTTGTGAGACTCTGGCTCTAACTTTACCATGAAACCAGGGTGAGTTGATGGTGAAAATTGCAGTTGGACACTCTCTCTTTGTGCCATCGGCCATTATCAGTGTGTCTTTTTTCCCATCATACTCTTCTTCTTTCACCATCTTATCACGGACTACAATTGTTGTGCATCCAGTGTCACGAAGACACATACACTTTCGATCATTGATGTACACTGGGTAACATTTCAGTGTGCCATGATCCTTGATAGTAGCCACAGTACTACTAGATTGTGATTCTTCTTGTTTCATTTTTCCTTTATTATCTCCCTCTTGGTGGTCATTCCTTCTCCAGGGCTGATCATGATTTCTGTATCTGGAGTCATGATTGTATCTGCCTCTCCATGATCTTCTACCTTTGCTTTCAAAATGACCTTGTCTTGACCTTTCTTCTGTTTTCTTTCTTATAGGGCTGCCATTAGGTGACACCCTATTTGGTTGTCCTTTATTGTGGTAACACTGCTTCGCCATATGTCCTGGCTTGTTACAGTACCAACAAATAGTTTGTCTGTTGCCTTGGTTTGGCAGACTCTGGTTTCTCATACCTTGCCTTTTTTCTTGACTTTTAATTTGTATTGCTGCAAATATGTCTTGTCTCTTATCCATTTCCACATTCGGATGAGAGTCTTTGAATGTTCGTAATGCATTTGTTAGCTCTGCTTGAGTACGAACTTTCTTGTCAGTCAAATATGTGAATAGGGTTGGTGTTGCATTTTCTAAAAACTTGTCAATTAACACCATGTCTATTATGGCCTTTGGATTGCTCGTATCTATTGCTGTCAGTTCCAGCCATTTTGTTAGTTTGACTTGTGCTTCATGTACTATGATATGTGGATCTTTGTCCATCTTGATTCTCATTTCATGAAATTCTCTTCTATAATCATTTTCTGACTTTCCAAAATGACATAGAAGTGCCTTTTTGACATTCTTATATATGCTTTTGTCTTCTTTGGCTATACTGTTATAAGCTTCAAATGCTTCTCCAGTTAATTGAGTCATCAGTTGTGCTGGCCAATCTTCTTCATTATAGCCTTTCATAGCCATTATGGATTCGAAATAATCCAGATAAACATCCATTTTTTTCTTTTTGGCTATCATATTTTCTTACTTTGATAGTATCCCTTGGTGCTGACCTTCTATTTGTTTCATCACCAGGATTGTGGCCTCTACTCCCTAGCTCAATTTGTAATTTTAAGGTGTCTTGTTTCATTTTTTCAAGTTCTCTTTCACTTATGAGTTTTTGCCTCTGTTCTTCATTAGCAATTCTTGCTTTTTCTTCAGCTTCTCTTTGATTTTCTTTTTCTTCAGCTTTTCTTCGCTGTTCTTTTTCTTCAGCTATTCTTGCTTTTTCTTCAGCTTCTCTTTGATTTTCTTTCTCTTCAGCTTTTCTTCGCTGTTCTTTTTCTTCAGCTTTTCTTGCTTCTTCTTTAGCAATTCTTTGATTTTCTTTTTCTTCAGCTACTTTTTCTTCAATGAAATCTCTCATTTCTTTTCCTTTTAGTCCCATTTCTTTAGCTATGGCGGTGAATCTTTCGTAGTAATCCATGTTTTGTTTGATTGAATAATATGAATCTAGCAATTCGGTAAGGAATGTATGTATATATATTGATAAAGTTATAAATCGTCCAAATGAAATATCTTGAATTCAAAATGTTAAGTTCAAATAAGTGACACGTCTAAACCATAAAATCTAGTATTGGCAAGATGAGACAACAAAAAGAATCCTCACACGGGATCTTTAGTATACTTTATATATACGCTCCCTCAGATTGACAAAATATATTAAATGGTCCGATCGTTTTGAATAAAAGTCACTTGGTTAAAATTTCAATTTTCGAGTAGTTTTTAAACAATTTAGTTCATTCCATTAATCCAAAATTGCGATAATCAAACTCTTCACACAATGAATGGATAAAAATTCCGTTTCTTTATTTATAATTCACACCAACACATTGAATAGTCCATGGTCCATAGCTTCTCGGTTCGATGTTATGTTTACAAATATTTCCTGGAATCAACTAGCACTGGGCCTGTTGACGTCACGACCTATATATGTTCACCGTGTGTCACCATTCAGTAAGCCTACACGACCCAGATTCCAGTACTGTGTAGTATGCTTGTACTGTCGTCGAATGTGACGTAGAACCAACTAGTCTGATCCAGTTTTATACACTGCGGATATCTGCCGTTTATGCCGCCATTTTGAAATCTTCTTGTATTTTCATTGAACTACAAAAGTTTATTCACAGCTTCTTACGAACTTGAATATTCAAAAATACTATAGCTGGTATTATTTCTTATTTTAAAGAATACTTTCCTTTTTTGGAAATATCCAATACTTATTTCCACGAAACCTCTTTCTCGAAATCTCTTGTACAGTGTTCACATGGAACTTTTACTTCGACACCAATGTAACGATGTAACTTTATATTTCTCTCTTTTATGTAGGCGTTCTCACAGTAATTAATCTTGTGCACAATAATTCACTGAAGAATTCGTTTATCCAAAACAACTTTAATATACATATATATTGTACACATAAGAATCATTTGAGGTAATATAACGTGGAAATCTTGAGCTATTCACTATCATGCTTCCCTGTCGGAAGTCTACACACAACTGTTCGCCCAACACTTTCAACCAATAGAAATGCTCCTTTCTTCCCGCGTCCACCATACATGTGACCTTACGTCACAAAATTATGTTAATCAGATGTGACAGGTGTATGCTACGCTGTCAGGGAAATATTTTAGTTAATGGGGTTTTCCCGATGTGTAAGTGTTTTTACGAGTCTGTGGTGCGGTTCGCATGGTATGGAACACTATGACGTAACGTTAGAAGATGCGACGCGAGATAGTGAACGTTACGTAGGAACGATTGGTAGTCTATAGTCAGTTAGAAGATTGCTGTTGTGTGCGGAAGGACCTTGTTGGATGATAATAAACTTATGAATGTTATTATGGTGTTGTAGTTACTTAGAGTTATAGCCTGTTCTTGTGGTCATTACTAGTACCCAGACAACGACGTAACATTGAGGGCTACCATCCGGGATTATTTGTTGACCGAGGCAGGAAGCAACTCAATTTTCCAGTGGACATCAGATGTCCTTCAAACAAGGTAAGTTTCATAGTTCGCTCTACCGTGCATGCTGTCGGTGGCTTTCCAGTCCTTCAACGCCAGGTGTATCATTCTACCCACGTCCAGTGTGGTGTAGGTGTCGTTCCTGTAGTTCAACGCAACGTAGGTCTGTTATATTCACATCCAGTGTGCTGTGGATGCTGTTCCTGTGAATTAGCGTAACGTGGGCTTGGTATATCCACATCCAGTGTGCTGTGGGTGCTGTTCCTGTGAATTAGTGTAAAGTGATCCTGGTATATCCACATCCAGTGTGATGTGGGTGCTGATCCTGTGAATCAACGCAACGTGGGCCTGTTCTAAACACGTCCAGTGTGCTGTCTGATTGTTTCTTTTGTTTTTAATTTCGCTATTCGTTTGTCAATCTTTTACATTATTTTGAATGAGTAAGTTTTTTTTGTTTTTTTTTCATGATCATGTTTGCATATTGGATTGATAGATATTTAACCGCCATAGACAAAGCAATTTGAGTTATTTTATATTTTAAAAAAAAATATTTCAAGGCCAATACTCGGCTACCGGGTAAGCACTATAATATAATTGTTTTTCGTTTTATAAGCTCCATCTTCCCCTTAAAAATTAGAGATGAATATAGAGGAATTAAGAAAGAGTTATAGCAATCCTTCTTCTTTATAAAATAATATTATGCTTCAGTAGAGAAAATATAAACCATAATGAACTGTCATGATGCCCTTCAATTTGGTTTTTCTGTTTTCAAGACGCATACAATTTCTATAACTGGGTCCCCAAATAACAAAAATCCGACAAGTTTCGTTATTCATTAATTAATTTTATAGTATATATATTTATGGTTAATTTAAAATTTATTATAAAAATAGCTTAAAAGTACCAATATTTTATTTATTTCACCCATGTCATGTATTGTGTTCTGTCGTTACTATTTTTTTAAAAAATGTTATGAAATAGGAAAGAACTTTTGAGATATTAATACGCATAAGTCGCGTTTACTAGTTAGTCATTTTACTTTAAATTTGTTGTTATTATTATAATATGCTGTAATAATGTATTTGATAAATATATTATAGCATATAAAAAATAACATTTAAAGTAAGTCTACGTGGTACATATTTATTGTTAGTTAAATAAAAAAATGATAAAAATATTAGTCATCTTAATGATTTATATTTATTGACGCTAAACATTAAAAAAATTATGTATAGCATTTTAAACAAATAATTCATAACGATATGGTATCAATGTAGAAAAATTAAATGGATTAAAAAGCTAGTATGAACAAATAAGAAGATTATGCGCTCACTTCTCTGAACTACTTTTTAAAAACGCATAAAATAATTTTCAATTAAAAAAATAATAACAAATAAATAATTTTTGCTGTTTGCGAACAAAGTGCACGCAATCTAATTCGATATAAATACAAAACATTGTTTATTTATAAAAATTAATGCATCGACTATTAATACATAATTTATATTTCTAAATATAAGATCTACTTCATGTTTTACAATGGAACAAACAAGACCAATGTTTTAAGAGTTTTAAAAAAAAGAAATTTACATTTTAATTACTCTTAGGAAAGGATTAATAAAAATAAATTTTAATGCAGGTAAGTGTGAGTATGTATATTGTGATATATTCTGTTAATTGTTTTTGTTAACTGTTGCAAGTAAAGACATATGGTATACAATATTTAATGTTGTGGTTTCAGGCTATATTTACTTAACTCACCTTCACAAGTATGTTTTATGCCGTAAGCCATAAACGTCAGATTTAGTCTTGAAATTTAACAACCCGTAAAAACACAGTTTTTAACCATAAATTCCTTATATACATAACTAAAATTATTGATAATGTTCAATATAATACGCGGGGAACCATCGCTGACCGGCGAGACGGAAAGGAGGCCTACCCCTTATTTAAGACTGGGTGTAATACGGACGGACGTCACGCATGCAATCAAAGGAGGCTGGGTTAGCTAAAACCCATTTGGATTAAGTATTTGAATTACCGCTGTTAATTTTTAAGTTTTTGTGCTGATTGCAATTGTTTGTTTTATCTTATATATATATATATATATATATATATATATATATATATATATATATGTGTGTGTATTTCATTGTATAATTTTCATGTAATTAAATATTGTTCTCATTTGTGGACAGAGGTATTTTATTTGTAGTTTATAGGCTTAGGTGTCTATATATTTAAGAACGTAACATCTGGGAGCGTGTTCTTGGTTGTGCATTTGTGCACATATTTAAATACTCAACATTTAGAGGCCTCATCCTTAAAGTTAACTAAAATATGTTACATAATTTAACACCAATTTCATGGCCAATGCTACAATAATTATATCCTGATTTGTTTCTTCCACCGTGGATGTGTGATCCACGAGTAGTTTCAACGTTGACACCAAGAAAATGTACGTAAGCACCAACACACCCGTCACATGTACTCGTTGTGTACGTGTACGAAGTGTGCCTGCTGTTACTACTTAATTCAGTCCTTTTTATAAATGTTCCTATAGTGACATACATTGGACAACCGTGGGGATGTGACACCATAAAAGTACATTTGTGATTATCTTTGCTACGTGCATATTGCTTATCAATGTCATTCCTTTTTTTATTCCAACTTTTCAAAGAATTGTTCAATGTATCTAATAGATTTGAATCACAAGTTTCGAGCTTTAGTATGCACCTGTCTTCTTCCATACTACTGCTTTCAATTTTCCATCCCTCTAGAGTTATCAGGGGACTTTTTTTAGACTCAAAGAAAAATCTGCATTTAGTTTTTTCAGCCTCAGTGTCATCGTAAACTATAAATTTGGCTGTTGTTACTATTAATATTCCCCAATTTTTGCTCGGTTTGTTTGAATTTTTGCAATTTTGACATGAACAACGTGAGATGTTGTAATCGCCTTTTTGTGTGTGATAAATTAGCACCTCTGATACTAATCCGGTTCCGATTCTGGGAAATGCAGGTGTTGTCGGTTCATGTGGGTTATTCCATTCTTCTGGCCTATGTTCACTGTCAAAGTTAACTGCTAACCTAACAGTCAATTCAGCAGTTAAATGAATAAATTGTAATATATTTGGATCATTTTTAGGAAGATCGCTGACTTCAAATTCTAGAAGTGGTATAAAGTCTTTGTGGCTTGAATCCTTCTTACACCCGGTATAAAATTTATGTAAAAATGACTGATTGTTGTCTCGATGAGCTTTGTTGTTTCCTGCAAAGAAAATTGATTTTTAGTAAACATAACATTTATATTCTAAATTTTAAAAAGCAACAACTAAGCATAATCAATACAACATCTTTTTTTATAAAAAAAAATTATTATAATACTCAATTAATTGTAATTTTAAATTGCATTAATTTTTTTTTAATATAGGAGGTTAAACGAATGATATTTTCGTAAGTATGTCGGCTCAATAAACAAACGCAAATAAACTTAATTCACAGCAAATAATTCAGTCCATCAGTAACATAACAATAAGAATATACTTGAGATTTTTACATACTTGTTTTTTAATTAAAATTTGTAAAATGTATTTGCTAATTTAAAATTCAAATAAAATAAATATTCGAATCAATTTATTATTATTATTTATAAACAGATGATCACAAAGTTAAACAACATTATAATGATTTACACATTTAGGATTTCCTTGCCAGTTAAACCAAGCTTTAAGCATTTTGACAATATGTAAAGGCAGATTTATAAAGAAAATATACAAGCTATGACATACGGTGTTATGAAATGGTGGAAGTGAAACAGAAAATATCTTCCTTAAAAGAAAAAAAATCAAACCAAAAATTTTAAAAAATGTATCCTCTACAAGTTAGTAATAAAACACATCCACAGTATAAAATATTACGATTTAATTTGTAGACGACTACCAACTTTACATTTCTGTTGTGGAAACATGTTTTCCTCTTTCGCCATAAAAAGTCAGTTGCAGTTGAGAACTTCAAAGTTTGACTACGCATTTCCTTTTCACGTAAAAAGTAACATAAATATATACATCAATTTGTTTCATAGAGACTAAACATAACATTTATGTAATAGTATATCTTAGTAATTAGAAAGGACTCGCATAAAACTAAGTACACTTATCTCGAACAAAACGACAATGGATTATTTAGTTGCATGGACAGATCTTTTTAAAGTTCAAGTTGAAAGGAGTTAAATTATTGTTTTATTGCAGCTTTTGCTTTTTTGAAGTTATTAATGTTTATGAAATGGCACTATTATTTTGGGGCTTAACTCAATTATTTGAGGTGACATCAAATTTCATAGAAATATGATTCAATTAAGTATTTTTTATGTAAAATTATTCAGGGTAATTCTTCATAGTTTACGGTTTTAAGGAAATATTGAGTGAAATTCTATGTCATAGAACTAAATAATCAGCACATAAACTCAGTTCATAGTGTACCTGACAATAATTGACCAATGGTGGAAACTACCCGATGACACTCAGATACTCGGCACACACAGGAGTACTGAGCCCTGTCCCACATGGATTTACTTTCATAGCGTTGACGTGAAAAATTATATCGGCTGCCGAGTATGTGGTAACGCCAAGGAGATGGTTAAGCAACTGCGGGCCGAGAGCCACGCTTCTACCGGGTATTTTTACAAGTTAGTTACGACTGCTTTGGAAAGAGATATCTACAGGGTTATGCAAGCTTGACATTAAATCATCACCTGGATAACAAGCGATGGAACTGATTCGAATCGAAAAAATAATATCGCATATACAACTCACATTTTAATTTCTATATTTCCAGTACTTAAGTATGCTTGTATTGACGTATGATGTAATAAACTATTGTTAAACACGTAATTTCATACTTTAGCATTGCCAAAGTTTTTGACATAGAAAACCAGAAAATAAAATGTATATAAATATGTAAATCTACACGCAATAAAAAAAATAGTAATTACTCTCAAGACAGCGTTCATTGCCTTCCTTTGAAAAGTTTATATGTATTTTTCATTTTAAAGAATAACATAGGAACCTTCATAAAATTTATAAATAATTGTTTAAACCTGACTGCAAAATTTATTTTCCAATAGTTTTTATTTTATCTTTAAATTGTATGTAAAAGTTTGGAAAGGCAAAATATACACTTTGTTGTTTTATTTTTAAAAATGATACAAAAATCAAGCTTATATTTTTTTAATTTAATAAGTTTGAAATAATGATTCTATGAGTAATGATGGAATGATTTTGATTAAAACGAATAACACATTTTCTTAAAATTGACGTTAATAAAATTGAAAGATTAATATGACGTACAATTTCACAACTTATTTACATTTTTACCTTTAATCTCTTAAAATATACTTTTCCAAAACATCTCCAAATTGTCAACAACAAAAAAAGGACAGGTAATATTAACCAAATGGCTAAAGGGAAAGTCAGAGTTGTGTGGATTAATTATAAGTAATTTAGATGATTTATTTTTCAAATATTAATTTGTTTTTTTTATAATTTTGTTAACGGACTCATCTTTCAAAATTAGAGTATATGAAAATAGAATAAATCGAAAGCCCAATAAATTAAGCTGAAGTTAACGTGTTATAGTTATTGTAGTTAAAACGCAAATGATACAGATGTATTGACAAATTAAAAATTCTTTCTTGAAAGAAAAAGCGTAATTCTAAACAAAAATGTATTTAATTTTGTGAATTGAAACTTTACTTTGACGTTCAATGTCACAACTGCTAAGTAGTATTTTCCATTTGACAAAAAGTACTTTTAACGAATATCTCCCAATTAGCCAATTAAGTAAGGTAGTATTAACTAAAAGGTTCAAGATTGTTAAAAAATAAATGGGAAATAATGATTTAAAATGTACTTAATAAATATATGGGGCCCTCTGTCCCAAATTGGACATCAGGAATTTAATACCCTGTAGAGCTCTATTTTGGGCCATCAAATTTTCATATACCAAGTTTAGTCAAGATACAGCCATTTGCCAATTAACAACTGTTAAAATACCTTTTATATAACTTACTCTAGAAAAATTGATATTGTGCGCCTCCGGCCCCTTTAAAGTGTTTTGTTTTTAAAATTATGTCATCAAACTTTGTTGGAGCGTTCTCAACAACTTTCTTAAGTTTCATTTTTATCGGATGAATACAATAATATTTATACATCTTACATAATACACATAATGACATTAAGCACGTGGGCCCAATCTCTAAGAAAAATATCATTGAAAAAATAACTCCCAAAGTACAGTTTTAAGAAAAGTAGACTAAGCGGCAGAAGCGATTTTCAGAGAGGAATAAACAAATGTGTGTTTCTTTTAATGATCTCAGCCATTTTTCCTAAAGACATGTTTCTTCCTTTAAGATTGTTATTATGATAATTATGAGTATTAAAAACTCCTCAAATTGACTTAAAATTTTACTAGTATTTTACAGAGATTTTGTTTCACCAAGAAAAGCTTTAAGTTTAAATGCGTTCTATAGATGACTAAAAGATACGCTTTTTTGACACATCTTTTTTTTCTGCTACAATTGAATGTTCACAAGAATCAAAAACAAGATTCTCTAAAAAAAATAGCAATACACTTCTAGACCAAAGTGACATTCCTTTTTTAAAAACAAATGGTGTTTATATTTTTTAATGATTTGATTTATTGGTTTGCAGGTTGAGGATCAACAAAGAAAACATTGAAATTAAGTCAAAATAATTTTGATAGTTACATTTTTAATAGTTTATTAATGAACTTTTAACAGATGCAATCTAACTATAAGTAATATTGTTTAATATATATATATTTTTGTAAATTGTTACCCTGTAGAAGTATTTTAAAAAGAAGAACATCCCAGAAGTAAGAACAGAAAAAGAGGTTTGGTGTGATTCCATTAATTTGCAAGCGTGATAAGATGGAACCTAGAGTACATAGATTTTTAAAAAAAATTTTTTATAACATTTTAAAGTATGAGCTGTAGCAAAGTTAAAGAAAAAAATCATTTTTAATTTATTCGTTTCATGGGGTAGATATAAATATCTATTTTTTAAAATATTTTTAAAACTGTCTACGCTATGTTGAGATTATGATAATATGGATTCTGGAACTTAAACATTTTTTACATTTATTATAGATGAAATTTCGAATATACATGGCAATGTATATGTATTACTAAATACAACCGTGGAGTAGCATACGCCGAAGACCTGCTCATCACAGATAGTGCAAAGAACGGGTGGGGGGGGGGAAATGGACACAAACAGGAGAAAGAAGAAATGAAAGCAAAGCGAGTAAACGAAAGGGGGGGGGGCAGGCGACGCATTTTTGGTCTCAAGACTTGCGCTTTGTGGTTGTTGTTATTTGCCCAATCCCCACCCCACCCTTTACTTCCATAAACTGTGATTTCCCGACCCTAGCCATGTTCGCAAAGAAGAGGGAAAAGAACGGGCACATAGAAAACTATTTTTAAAAAAAAATGTTTCCACAAGGGCTTGAACCCAGGACCTACTGCGTGTGAGGCAAACGTGATAACCATTACTCTACGAATCACATGTTAATATTTTAATCTTTAAAGTAACAATCCAAGGAAACGCAAGAAGCATTGTTGGTCTCGAAAAATGCCCGACCCCACTTTCGAACCCATTTCGTTTGATTGGTCGACCCAAGTGAGAGTCATTCGTCATGCTTATTCGCACACTACTTGTTCGTAATTTTGTTATGGTGAATTATATATAGATTCACAAAATCAAGAGCGAGTAGTGTGCAAATAAGCATGACGAAATGACCCTAGCTGGGGTCAACCAATAACATTTTTGGGTGATCACGCGAAGATGGTGGAGTTTACTTTCGTTGTTCCTTCACAGAATAACATGCATTTCGTAGCGTAGATATTATTACATGCATCTAACACGCAGAAGATCCTGTGTTCAAGCCCCAGCTGAAACATTTATTTTTTTTAAATTTGAAAGAAAATGTTTATGTTTGTGCCCGTTCTTTCCCCCCCTTTCTTTGCGAACATGGCTTCTTAAAATGGCTGTAAACTGATAACTTCTGCGACGTTCTCTCCTTTGTTCTCAATGATTGACAAGTAGTCATACACTCTCCTCAACAATATGTTAAGTACATGAATACTTCAGGAGTATATGGTGGCGAGGCAGAAATTATGGCGATGCCCGAAATACTCGCCGCCAGTATCATCATTTACTTCCGAGAACGTTCTCTTACCTCTTCTCGAGTTTACAATCCACGTCAACATTTTTCCATATACCTGCTCTTTAGCGGTCCTTCCGACCATGGCCATTACGAAGTTCTATTGCCTCTAGCACGTGATGACTTTCTGGTGTCATCTATTGACAACATCGGTATTTCCACACATATTTCACAGCCGCCTTATCACACTGATTTGACGTCACTTTGCAACTATCCTGATAAACATGTACAATCGCATTTCAAAACACACACCAATGAACGAACGGATTCCGCAGATGAATTTCAAGCCACCATATATATATATAATTTACCAGAACAATCACAAGACGAGTGCAAATAAGCTTGACTAATGACCCTTGACAGGGTCGCCAATCACAGTTTATGGTTGACAAACTAGGGTGGTTTCAGGGTGGAAAGCTGGTAGCTAACCACAGTGCGCATGTTTCGAGACCAACAATGCGTCGGTGGTTCTCCGCTCTCCCTCCCCCGCGGTTCACTCGCGTTGTTCTAATTTTTTCGTGATGTAGTTTGTGTCAGTTCTTGCCCAACTTTCTTTGCACTATCTATGAGCTAGTCTGCGGCGTATGCTACGCCGCTTGTCATATCTAGTATTTAAAATTCTTTGTTTAAATTTATAGAGAACTTGCTTACCCGTCGCGTATTACAAACAATTGAAATAAAATTAAAAGGATCCAACGAGTAGTAATTTTTGTTAATGCCAGGAACATTTTATAGAGTTTACTCAACAATACTCCAAAATGTCATAGCAATCAAAATAATAAATTAATATTTTTATTTCTTATATGAGAAAAAAACGACGTTAAAGGTGACGGAACGAATTTGTGGTTTAAGTAAAGTTAAAACTCGTGTAGATTTCAATCGTTTAAGAACACACAGATTTTTGGTAAAATGCCAGAAACCTTCGCGGGAACTTACACAACAAATTCAAATAGCTCAATGACAATGAGATGAATAAAATAATATATACATAGCTCATATAACCTAAAACGACATTAAGGGACCTGCGGTTCAATCGAAAGATTATATAACGCTCAAAATCCATGAAGATTTCAATTGGGATTTTAATCGACATAGGTGTTATTTTAAATAACAAAATTAAATAATTTTATTTTAAAGTCCCATTGTTCTTTGCCTGATAGAACACAATTTTCACAAATGTTCATGGTGATTAAATATATGATTTAGTAAGCAATAAAAGACAAACCGACATACATACATTTATGTATTTATATATATATGTATATATATATATATATATATATATATATATATATATATATATATAAATATTAGGGCTGTTAACGATTAATTAAAATCTAATCGTTAACTTTTAAAAAAATAACGATTAATTAATCGTTAATTCGTTTAAAGCCAAAATTGAAATTTATGGTGTCATAAGTAAGCACTTGTCGAAAATCGAAATAACACTGGAATGTCTTCTTTATATGACATCTTTTAACCAACAACGCAAACAGACAAGTGTATTGACATTATTTGGTTCAAGATGATGAGCGGGTCTTATGACAATATAACCAGCCGAGCTGAACAATCGTTCACATAGCTTTAGATTGTCTCACCTGAAGTTTCTGATACTGTAGTGGATGTTTGGTTTGCAGGTGATATGTAAGCGAAGTGTTAGAACAATGGTAGCAATGTTCCCTTTAAGCAGCGCGGCTGCGCAGATATTTGACCGACGCCACGCAGGAGTTTAGAATCACCGACGCAGCAAATTTTGTAAAATATATTGCACAAAAATGGACGTTGTGCAACTTTGCACACGATTGTTTTTTTTAAACTTTGCACACTAATCAACGAAGCTTAGACTAGAGGGAACATTGCATGGTAGACAAACGATTCCACTCAATGGAAACAATAACCTTTATCAACATTTTGAACATTCACGTCAGTCAATAATTTAAAACCAAAATGTTCTGTAATCGTCCGGAAATTAGTTTATATTTATCGACCGAAATATTTTACTTTTTCACTTCCAGTACATTTAATAGTGGTGGGTCGATTAATCGTTAAAAAAATGTTTAATCGTTAAAAACATTTTAACGATTAATCGAGAAATTAATCGTTAATTTCCGCAGCCCAAATATATATATAGATATATATATATATATATATATTTATATATATATATATATATATATATATATATATATATATATATATATATTATATATATATATATATATATATATACACATATATACATATATATACACAGAAATAGAGAGAAAAAGGGGAGGGGGCGATTATTTTCATGCATTGGGTCTTTAATAAAAATTGTCGATTTTAAATCGAAATCGGACAAATTAGAGAACTTAGCAGTTGATTAAAATTTGAACAATGTTTTTTCGAACAAATTTTGGAGGTGAATTTTTTTAAAAGGTATTTGATATTTACTACAATATTTTAGATATATATTATAACAATTAATGAACTAAAAAGATTTGTGGGTAATTTTTGTTTTAATTCAAGGACGTTAAAAAATTTAAAAAATACATTAATAGATATATATACTTACTTCGTTCTTTATGCGTTTGATTCTCCAATCTTACAAATAGAAATATATATTTATTTAAAATCTCTTTAAAAAATTACTTTAAGTGTGTAATTAAAAGTCTTATCAGATTGAAATATTCTAAGAATACCTTAAACTTCAACTTATTTTATAGTTACCCTGTTTTACCACATCTAAAATTATTTTGTTACTTTAAGAGATCCTACCTGTAATTACAGTAAAAATAATAGACACCTATGTTTGTTAATATGATTATCACAGCAAATATAAAAACACCAGTCTTCCATTGGGTTAAATCGAGTGAGGAGTAGTCTGTACCTAGGAAAATTCAATTTGTGAAGATTAAGTATCAATATATATATGTATATCCTGGATAACTTTGAAATATATAATGCAAGAAAGGACGACAAAAACACACACAAAAGTTGTTGGTTTCATAAATTCCGTAAAAAATTAAACACTGCGAAAAAGATACTTTCAACCAAAAGATACGTTTTTATCTCTTGCTTTTTTCTCTTTAATATTCACAATAAACTATTAAATAAAAGGATGTTTGTTTCTTTAGTTTTGAAAACTGTATTCGGCCAGAATAGTTTTCTTGTAATTTAAGGTAAAATAAAAATGTTTTGGTGGAAAATCATTAAAGTATTCATTACAAATTCATTACAATTATCAAGAATGTTAACTATCTATATATCTATTTCTCTTCGTGGTCGGACCCAGTGAGGCAACAAGAAGCTGCATGTGCAACAGATACTAATTTTAGAAAGCAGCTCACCAAATTACTGCACTAATGCATCAAAAGGTGTGCAAATTAAATATGCGCTGTAAAATAAACATTATATGACGTCTTTGTTTTCGATTATATTTTAATTTTGTAAAAAGGGAACAATGTAAAAAGAGGATTTTATGATGGTTAATTATAACATCAAAAAACAAAAGGGGGCGCCATAGGCGCCCTACAACCCCTATTATAAAATACTTTGTATGCATTTCAGAAAGTTTAATATTTCGTATTGATCAAACAAGGACAAGTTATTTGGGCTTTTGAAAAAGGTCGGCGTTGTAGGCGCCCTAAATAAGTGCATTTAAAGGGGTAAAAGAACTCTCCATGAGAAAGTCTGCGGCGTATGCTACGCCGCGGGGCGTCTAGTTACATATATTTAGCTAATTATATATTTTTAACACAATTTACTTACTGGCAGTAATCATGCATTTTAATAATTTAACTCTCCGATCCAGTCTGCAAGCAGCATATTTAATAGCAATGCGATATATGCTTCCATTTCTTCTTACAGTCTCTTGGAATCGGACCTGATTAGATCCAATTATTAATAGTACCTCATTTATAGTCATCTCTATCAGACATAGTTTTGAATGATGCTTGCAATCAAATTGAACATTCAAGGTACTGACAGTAGTATTTATTTGACATCCATTATTCGATGAGTATATATTTTTATTAACCCTCAATTCGCCAGTTACATTTGAAGTGTCTGTGGAAAAAATACATGAGTGTTTAAAACTTGCATTATTCCCTTAAATTTAAATTTTGTAATTATTTTAAGCCGCTGTGGTCAAGTAGCATGCTCGAAGCTCCGTGAAGGCAGGGCTTTGTTCCCGGTGCCAAGGGTATCCCTGAGTCTAGCCAACTCCGTATGGGTACCTAACATCAGTTAGGGAAACATAGGTTGCTAAGAATAGGGTGGGACCCTCATAGCAGTGACCTATGAAAACTGATTCAATTGCCAAAAGATCGATATTGTATGTGGACGCAAGCATCTTCTGTATAGAAGGAGCGTCTGTATAGATAACACAAGATCATCTTCGGTGTTTGATACTGGTGTTTTATGCTACCCATGTATATCATATAAGAAATTCTAATCATAATCCTTTAATAGTACTTATTTAAATTAATTGATTTTTTATAGATATTATGAATTTTACTCACTAGGGCAAAGTTGCGTTAACTTTAGTAAGCAGTGAAACTTATTTTTATCTCACGACTTCAATTATTTGTTTGTAATATTTATTATACAATTTCGTTAATTTAATTAAATTTTATTTATGAAAAACATATATCAAGAAATGTATTAAAACTTTGTTGTTGATGTTGTAGTTGTCTAGCAGTAAAGCACTTATAACACGACTCATGATTTCACTTTGCGACCGACAACATACTGACATGACCATAAAGCTTATCTTCCTCATATATTTGGGCTGGACCTGTCCCCATCCCCAAAAGTTGCAGAGCATTAGCGCAACACGTGTTTCCTCTCAGTTTAAGGGAAGTTGAAACTACACGGGAATTATTATTATCGTCTTACTTTCCTTTAATACTTTGACTGTTTTAAATGTTTGACCGCATTTAAACAGTTGTGCGTTTTCATCTGTTTACCAAACTTGTGAAATGAAGCACGGGTAATGATAACCAAAAATACGATCTATTTCCACCGTTGTTACGACGCCAATTTCTAGACTTTCAATATTTGAGATGATTATTGATGTAGCAACCACATAATAATTTTAGAACCGTGTTTGTGTCACGGATGACCAATTTTTAAATCCGTTATATTAACTTCACCGTCTTGTCGTTCTGTCTGTCTGTCGTGGTCCCGCCGCAAACAAAAAGTTGAAAATGACTCATTTCCCGTGATTCTATCGAGCTGAAATTTTGCACATAGACGTGTCAACTAACAATGCATTGATTCAAAATTTCCGATCGATCAAATGTACCTGAATTAAATTAATGAATGTTTTGTTTATCTCTATGTATCTCTAGCATGTGTAGCCGTCGGCTATAGTTAGCCTCCACGGGTCACTCCAGCCCTCGATATCACAGGGGTGTGTCGCGCGGTGCGTATTATATTGAACATAATCAATACTTTTAGTTATGTCTCATAGATAAGGGATTTAAAGTCAAAAACTTTGTTTTTCCTGGTTTTTTTCTCTTATAACGTAGTGTGTGCTATTCGTGGGGGGAGGGGGGGGTTTGGGGGGTATGTGAAGTCATGTTTTGACTAAACAGTGGGGCTTTTTTTTAATAACTGCGTTATTAAGTAAACATTAAGGAGTTAACTTGTGTTATCGTGTACGGCCAGGAGACGAACGACAATCAAGAAATTTTCATTCAGTGGGCTTGTGTTACTTCTGTGTAAGGATGTGAGTGTATGAAGACTGTAGCAAGCGAACAAGATCAAGATATCAGGACGTTTTTAACAGTTTTGATATTATTGTTAAGCCCGTGAGTGCTGTCCGGTTCTGTAATATGGGACAGGGATGCTCTTATCAGCAACTCCTCTCAAAATGGTAATGTGCGGTTTTCTTCAACTTCCTCGACAGTATTTCAGATATCCAGGTTGTATAGATAAATTTTAGTGAATATTTTGGTTTGTCTTGCCCAAATGGTAGAGAAATTTGTGTTTGAGATTTTACTGTTCCGTTGCCTTTACTGGCTTCAATATATAGATTGTTTGGGCGATTCGTTCATTGTAAAATGTGTCGTAAGAACAGCAAATAAGGTACCTTTAATTTGTCTCCCCGCTCATTCATTCTCAATCGGCTGTTTGTTAATCTTTCTTCAGACTATATGGCTTTTTACTACTTAGGCAAAGAATTTGTACATCATTCGTGTACGATAATTTCATATGTCTGTTCATAATCATATAATATTTATTATGTTTTCAAATTGTCAATTTCCCTTAATAATATGTTCTAACAATTGTTTGTAGTTGTATCTAAAGAGATTTAAAAATACGATTAGAAAAATTGTGGAATTTTATAAAAAGTTTTAAATTAAATTGAAAATATGTAAGATATACGGTATTTAATTTTTCTTTCCAAAAACATTGTATCTATAAAAGAATTCTCAAAGTTTCTTTTTTAAACACAACATATATATATTTAAATTAATTAATTTAAACTTATATGTTTTTAAGGAATAAATAATATTTTTAAGAATCATATATTTACCTGTTATATCGGGAAAATCCTGTACCGCTTCCCTGATGGTAGTTGAGTTAATTTTCAACTTGCCAATAACTTTTACTTTATAATGATATTGATCAGCAGAAAATTTTAATGAGAACAGAACAACATCTCTTTCAATTGTGTAGCACTTGTATTTGTCAGTTTCATCATTTTCACAAGCTTCTTTCAGATCATGTTCAAACAACTGAAACATTTAGTATATTTTTTAGATACTAAATTGCTATATAAGAAATTGTGTTGTTTAATTGTGTGATTTGATTTTCCTGTGTAAAACTTGTTTTTTAATCATTCATTATACATTTGTACGTAAAAATAAATGTGTTTTTGTACTTGTGTATTTGTATTTATGTACTTTTCTCGGATATATTTTTTTTGTCTAAATTATTTAAGATATTGCTTTATAAAAGATCGAACAACGATGATAATATTTATTTAATATTGTACTTTATAATTACATTTAAATGTTTGTTCTTCACGGGAATCGGACGTGGAATGATTACCTTAGGAAACCAAGAAAACCAACAATCTGTCTACTCTTAATCTATATATATAAAAATCAAAGTATGTATGTATGTATGTATGTATGCATGTCTGTTATAGCTGACTAAACCATTCATTCGGTCGCCATGAAACTTTTGGAGACTTTTGAGTACGCTCCAGGGGATGGAAATAGGCTACTTTTTTTCAAAATTTAACACTCATGGGGCGCCGGGGGCCCATAATGAGAATTTTTTCTTATATGAGCTATATAAAAATTAGTTTAGGGCTTAGCTGCTTGGAAAATGAATGGATCTTGACCAAACTTGGTACATAACAACTTGATAGCCAACATTAAAGTACCATATGGCATTGAACTCCTAATGTCCGTTCCTTCGGGGCCGGGGGCCCAAAATCTTTATTTTTTGTAAGCGTTAAATACTTTATTCCCGTTAGCTGACTATACCATTCATTCGGTCGCCATGAAACTTTTGGAGACTTTTGAGTACGCTCCGGGGATGGAAATAGGCTACTTTTTTTCAAAATTTAACACTCATGGGGCGCCGGGGGCCCATAATGAGAATTTTTTCTTATATGAGCTATATAAAAATTAGTTTAGGGCTTAGCTGCTTGGAAAATGAATGGATCTTGACCAAACTTGGTACATAACAACTTGATAGCCAACATTAAAGTACCATATGGCATTGAACACCTAATGTCCGTTCCTTCGGGGCCGGGGGCCCAAAATCTTTTTTTTTGGTAAGCGTTAAATACTTTATTCCCGTTAGCTGACTATACCATTCATTCGGTCGCCATGAAACTTTTGGAGACTTTTGAGTACGCTCCGGGGATGGAAATAGGCTACTTTTTTTCAAAATTTAACACTCATGGGGCGCCGGGGGCCCATAATGAGAATTTTTTCTTATATGAGCTATATAAAAATTAGTTTAGGGCTTAGCTGCTTGGAAAATGAATGGATCTTGACCAAACTTGGTACATAACAACTTGATAGCCAACATTAAAGTACCATATGGCATTGAACACCTAATGTCCGTTCCTTCGGGGCCGGGGGCCCAAAATCTTTTTTTTGTAAGCGTTAAATACTTTATTCCCGTTAGCTGACTATACCATTCATTCGGTCGCCATGAAACTTTTGGAGACTTTTGAGTACGCTCCGGGGATGGAAATAGGCTACTTTTTTTCAAAATTTAACACTCATGGGGCGCCGGGGGCCCATAATGAGAATTTTTTTCTTATATGAGCTATATAAAAATTAGTTTAGGGCTTAGCTGCTTGGAAAATGAATGGATCTTGACCAAACTTGGTACATAACAACTTGATAGCCAACATTAAAGTACCATATGGCATTGAACACCTAATGTCCGTTCCTTCGGGGCCGGGGGCCCAAAATCTTTTTTTTTGGTAAGCGTTAAATACTTTATTCCCGTTAGCTGACTATACCATTCATTCGGTCGCCATGAAACTTTTGGAGACTTTTGAGTACGCTCCGGGGATGGAAATAGGCTACTTTTTTTCAAAATTTAACACTCATGGGGCGCCGGGGGCCCATAATGAGAATTTTTTTCTTATATGAGCTATATAAAAATTAGTTTAGGGCTTAGCTGCTTGGAAAATGAATGGATCTTGACCAAACTTGGTACATAACAACTTGATAGCCTATATTAAAGTATCATATGGCATTGAACACCTAATGTCCGTTCCTTCGGGGCCGGGGGCCCAAAATCTTTTTTTTTGTAAGCGTTAAATACTTTATTCCCGTTAGCTGACTATACCATTCATTCGGTCGCCATGAAACTTTTGGAGACTTTTGAGTACGCTCCGGGGATGGAAATAGGCTACTTTTTTTCAAAATTTAACACTCATGGGGCGCCGGGGGCCCATAATGAGAATTTTTTCTTATATGAGCTATATAAAAATTAGTTTAGGGCTTAGCTGCTTGGAAAATGAATGGATCTTGACCAAACTTGGTACATAACAACTTGATAGCCAACATTAAAGTACCATATGGCATTGAACACCTAATGTCCGTTCCTTCGGGGCCGGGGGCCCCAAATCTTTTTTTTTGGTAAGCGTTAAATACTTTATTCCCGTTAGCTGACTATACCATTCATTCGGTCGCCATGAAACTTTTGGAGACTTTTGAGTACGCTCCGGGGATGGAAATAGGCTACTTTTTTTCAAAATTTAACACTCATGGGGCGCCGGGGGCCCATAAAATGATTTATTTTCTTATATATGAGCTATATAAAAATTAGTTTAAGCGTTAGCTATTAGGTAAATTGATGGATCTTAACCAAACTTTGTATATAACAACTTGGTAGCCAATATAGAAATACTAAAGGGCTAATTTCCTAATGTCCATTTCTTCGGGACTGGGGGCCCAAAATGTCTTATTTCATAAACGTTTAATATTTTATTCCCCATTCAATTATTAAAGATCTTGAAAAATATAGATAAATATATCCACAATGAAATTGATTGAAATAAACAGGCGTTTTGAACTTGACATCTTGCACTAAATGGGCCCTGGGGCCCTTAATGTCGTTTTTTGCTTTTATGAGCTATATAAAAATGAGTTTATGCGTTAACTACTGAGTAAATGAATGGATCTTAACCAAACTTGGTATATAAAAACTTGGTAGCCCATATTAAAATAACAAAGGGCACTGCACTTCTAATTTTTAATTGTTCAGGGCCGGGGGCCCCAAATGTATTTTTTCGTATGTGTTTGAGATATTATTTCCCATTCTATTTTAACGATCTTAAGAAATATATCAATGATGAGACTGAATTAAAATGAACAGCATTTTGAAATTTACATCTTACATCGAATGGGCCGGGGGCCCCAAATGTCTTTTTTGTGTGTATACTCTAAGATATTATTTCCCACTCAGTTTTTAACGATCTTGAGAAATATATCCATGATTAAAATGAATTTAAATGAACATGTTTTCAAAATGTACATCTTGAATTGAACGGGCCTGGGAGCCCCTTAATGTAGTTTTCCTTATATCTACATATATATAAAAATTAGTTTAGGTGTTAGATAATGAGAAAATAAATGGATTTTGACCAAACGCGGTATATAAAAACTTAAAAGCCTATATTAAATTTCGATAGGGCACTGATCTCATAATGTCCATTTCATCGGGGCTAGGGGCCCTAAATGTGTTTTTACTAAATTTTTAATATTGTATTCCCCATTCAATTTTACACGATATTGAGAAATATAGATACATATATTTATATTTTTGTTATGAAATTGATTGAAATGAACAGATTTTCGAACTTCATATTTTAAACTGATGGGCCTGGTGACCCTTAATGTAATTTATTTTTTATCTATATATATATTCCTTTTTACTGAGATCGTTGCAACGCACGACGGGTCTGCTAGCATCTAATAAAAGTGCAAAACTAAACAAACGTAATGCAATCGCGTAGGAAGAGCGTCAGTAAACATATTAAGCTAAGATAAAATAAGATAAGATACTCATGAATGGTATGATTTCAAAAATGTATTTCTTTTTTACTTTTTTTTTCAATATGATTTAAAACACATACTTTACCTTTTGTAGAATATAAGTTATTATTTTATGGGATGGTGTTGTTTTTTTCTTTCGTATGTCAACATGTATTATTAGTGTAAAAATATTCTTTTCGTTATATATATATATATATATATATATATATATATATATATGTATATATATATATATATATATATATAATATATATATATATATATATATATATATATATATATATATATAATTAAAATCGCTCACTACCTCTTTTTTTTCTATGCAATGAAATACATTTATTTTTAAAAATTAAAATTAAAAAAAATTATACTTACGAAAACTCTATCTTTCAATATTGTTTTATATATTTCATATGTGACAGATATAAAACTATATTTGATATTAAGGCCAGTAAAGTTAGCAATGCTATTTATAAAAACTAAATCATCTGTAACTATGCATTTCGATCTTGGATCCACTTGTTCCAATGGAAGAAACGAAATTTCTTGGTTGTAAACTAAATCTGTTAGAAGATAAGTTCATTTTCTTTAAATCCTTTTTAGATACAATTTTGAGTTTTCTCGTAATAGTAACTTTCGAGAGAATTGATCCAATTTATGCAATAAATGTGTATTGTGTCAAAAAGATAGAAAACATTCTCGTATACGATGTATAAAGGGAAGTATAGTAATCGTGAAAAAAATCAACATTTAGATTTTTGAAAAAATTTTACGTTTGAAATCTTCCGGAGTTGGAAAGCCCCATTTTAAAATTAAGTCTGTATGGATGTGTGTCTGTTTTAGATATAAACTTGTAATGATTTGTAATTAATTTTTTGTTCCTTTAAATTATGGTAAAAAAATAGTGATAATAAGAATGCATCTAACAAACATATATTTCCGATTTGACTTAAGATATATTTATGAGAATCAATTGTATTTTGTTATCTAGAACTGAAGTTTATTTAAATAGCATAAGCTGAAGTTAAGTTCAAGTAATTAATTATTTTAATATGTATAAAATACTCCTGAATTTTATTTATTTTTTTGTTTTTGTTTATAATCATTTTAACAACAACAAACAAATAATTTTAAAAAAAATATTATGTGCACGTAATGCGACTTTGACAATTACAACTTACGATAAAGATATGCATGCAATACAGTAACAAAACATCCGTAATGCATCTCAAAAGTTAATTAAAATCGATTCCGTCTCCTGGAGCCTAATATAGGAGAAAAAACAAAAATGTTAATGGCCTATATATTAAAAGAAAAGTGTATTTATATAAAAAAAATAACTAGAAAGATAGATAGAAATCAAATAACCTTTTATTATTTATAATTATAATTAAAGGGACCAATTTATTTTAGTTTTTTTCGTCTGACTTCTTTTGTTTTTAAAATTATTTTTGCTTTGTCGGTTACAAGTAGGAATTCCAGGTAATCCAAATATAAATCATTTATTTTTGAAAGTGTATGAAAATTAGAATAAATTGCTGTTCAAACCATGAATTCATTATAAACATATTTTTTTTAATTTATTTTTTTTAATTATCTAGTAAAATGTGTTTAAGTTTATAGTAGTGCCGAAAAATTGTATGTAGTTAGTAGCTTTGATAATCACTATCTGTTTGTGTCTCTTTATTTAAATTTTCACGCCTTTTACAAACTGCAATTTACAAAATTAATAATATTGAAATTAATACAGTAATGTCTTATTGTTTGTGTTTCTTTTATTCGTATTACAAATTTAAATTTTTCTTTCAAGTGTTTTATTTAATATAGGGCTTTTCATACCATCCAGGGAATCAATTAATTTAATATGTTTATAACTCGGTAATTTATGGGTCTACTGATGAGTCAACTGTTAAAAATGTGTTCATTACTATTATGGTGAATTGGCTCATTGAAGTTTACTAAATTTGCTCAAAATCTTACTTTTATGGAATTTTAAATGATATATAATGTTATACCTAATGACATATTACATTATGTGAATAAAAAAGTCCTTGCGGTATGGTTTATGCAATTCAAATGTAAAGGTTACTCTACATACAGGATCTTTCGATCTTTTGTTCCTAACTTTTATTCATACTCATACATGTCGTTGAATTTATTTATTTTCTTAAATTTTCTGTATATACTAATATTAAAAATTTAAGTGCTAAGCTTTTCTTAGATAGTAATAATAACAATGATAGTGCTACCACTTCTACTACTAATTCTAGTAAGTTTTTAATAAATCTTATACGATGACTAGTACAAGTACTGGTGTTTAAAGACATTCGAAATACCTCTTTCACTTTTAAAAGGTTCAGGTTTATATCCATTAATCTTTAGTCTTTTGTATTGTAATAATTTATTCAGCTTAAAATATAAGTGTGAAGATGTTTTTGATTTTTAAATTTTATTTTATTATTATTATATTTGTATTCTTTTAAATTATCTTTATTATTATTTTGCATAAAAGTGAACATAGAAGATCGTTTTCAGCTAGATCAATGTGTCAAAACACACTGTTGTCAAGGATATTTCAGGAAACAAAATTACTTTACAATTTGCGTTATAAAAACAGCACATGACCGAAAGGGCTATGACGTTTTCATATCTTCGAAATGATAAGCCCTATTGCTTTATTTATGTTAAAATAATACACAAAATTAGCATTAATACAATGCATCAATCGGTGTTAACTACAGTTAAGCAATCTATATCAAATCTTAACTTCAGACTGTTGACTGTTGAGGTACATTTGTTTATTGTTACTTTATATGTCTCAAAACCAATCAATAAATTAAAATTTTCGAATTAAGCAATCGATAAAATAAATTTTTCTAATTAATGAAAAATGCATAATTCTTACATTTTTTTAAAAGGTATTTAAATAATTCATATTTTAAAAAAAAACAAAATCAAACCTATTACGATTTATTTTATTAAATCGTTTTATATTCGTTAATTCTTAATGTAACTTTAATATTGAAAATTTAGTCTTTAATTCTATTTGATAATTTTGGAAAATCCCGAAATGACTAGAGTGAAAACGGAATTTCCACAATCACAATTCGATTACCCTATGTTGTCAATTAAATACACTATCTAACAACTTAAATACTATATGACGCACTGTCGCTCTGAAATGGCTTCACTACAGCTAAGTCTGCACTAATCATGGAATGCAACACTGGCGCATGAAGCCCTAAAAACTTTAGAATTTCTACGACTTGTCAACTTGTTAACTTGTTATCTATTATTAATATTATATAATGCGCTTTACGCGCGTCCGTCAGACATCGCTATGCGGAGTAACTCTTGATGTTTTTTTAAATTGAAAATTTAGATGTAAAATAATGAACAATTTGGTTTCAAGATTAACAGAGCATGTGGATTTCTCAACGTAAAATATTATATGACGCGACGTCATAGTTTGATCTTAAATTAATTTATAAAAGGGAACATTCTGAAAATAGTCGTGATTTAAATACAGTAATGTTAAATTTACTGGAGTTTTTAAATGTGTATACAAAACTTTGTGTGTGTGTGTGTTTAAGTGCGGTTGTGTGAGTGCGAGTGTGTGCGTCTGTGTGTATAGGTATGTGTGGGCGTGAATGTGTGCGTGTGTTTGTTGGGGTGTGTCCAGTGGCGGATTTAGGTTTGTCTGCGTGGGGTGGGGGGGGGCCGGGGGGCCAGAGGGTTTCAGGGGGCACCACAATTTTTTTTTATTCATTCACTTAGTACAAATATTTCTAGGTGCTGAAATTGAAATAAAATTCATTTGTTTAAATTGCTCGTTCTGCAATAAAGATTAGACATTTGATATGAGATTCACTCTTATTGCTATATTTTGAAGAAAAAAAACACATTTCTGCTCACTTGAGATTTACTTTATAAGTTTTCATCTTAAGAGACTGTTGCATTTTCAAATATGAAATCTAAGGTTTGTTGTTTATGTTACATACATTTTGTGGCAACTTGCTAGACAAAAAGAAACTTCTAGTCTTAAGTAGATTTGGTTAATCAATTGAATTTATGAAAATGGTAGTTACTTTGAGAGCTGTTATTTGTGACAAAATCTAAATTTTTCATAATCCTTTGTGTTCACTTTCAATTGCTGAATATCTTAGTAGACTTTAACGTAGAAAACTCAGCATAATAAGTTCATAGCCCAAAGACTATAAACTTATTATGTTTTGATAGTGAGGTAGATTTGAATATTTTTTGTATAGGCCTCCAATAATTTGTTGTACCATCTGCAAGATGACCCATCAGTTTGTTCAGCTTGCCATAAATAGCAGTGACAGTAACTCAAACAAATAACTAAGTGTTAAATAATAAATGCTGCGTTGATCATTCAAAGTACATTATTTAATATTCTTTTTGTTTACTTCAAACCATTGCAATGAATCTCTTCAATATACAAACAATTGCTTTATATTCAGGTCACAAATGAAAACAAAATATAATTTATTTTAACAAATGTTAATAATTAATAAAAGTCCTAAATAATTAAAGAAATCATTTATCATATACATATTATATGCATATATCATATGTAGGATAAAAAGATGACAGTATATTATGAACTTAGTAGCAAAGACAACAACTTATTTTTTAATCCTTTATATTAACTCGTGGTGTCTGTTTGTTTGAGCCCTTGTTTGCTTGTTTGCTTGTCGCCAAAACTTTGGATCGATTTTTAAACCACTTCCTCGTAAGCTAGCGAGCTGAAATCTGCAGGCAGTTTTGTGGCGATGATAAAAACGATGTATCAAAATTTCAGATCGATCGCATGTACTGTAATTAAATTATTGAATTTTTAGATTATTTTATTTATCACTATGTATCATGTTATTTTTTTAGATAAAGTGTCGCGGTGCGTATTATATTGAACAACCTTTCTATCGCGCAATATGGTGCGTATTTTATTGACAATACTTTTTAAAAACATATTCCTGATCGGTGCGCATTATATTAAACATGTTTTACGACACATAACAACCATTTTTGTATTTTTGGATTGTCTTGCGCTGCGTATTATAATGAACATTCTTTTAGTTTTTTTCTCGTACATAAAGGATTTATAGTCAAAAACTGTGTTTTTTACGTTTTTTTTATTACTTATAAAATTTTAAGAGCTGCTGTTTTTAGTTCTTTCAATAGTTTTCTATCTGTAAGAATGAAATGAGAATTTTAGCTGGCAGAATAGTTCAGTTTAAGACCAGGTAATCTGATGCTACAAATAATGAAAAACAAGGAGACTTTGGTGGAGCGGATTGGTCAGGATTAGTAACACACACCCCCAAAAAATGCCAATAATATGATACTTATAAATAAACTAAACATTTTTTAACTTCAGAATTTAAAAAAATAAATTTATCACTGGAAGTTTGAGCATCAAGCTTTGGGAAAATCAATTAACTTTACACAAACAATGATTATATGTTCATTAAATAAATATTTAAAACTCTAATAAGAATGCATGACTAAACACAAACCATGGATAAGCATAGGACGCAAAAATCTTCTGTATAGAAGGAGCGTCTGTAACAGATAAGATAAGATAGAGCCATGAGCCCTATATACATTTCTTTCTACTTGATCTCATTGGAGCAAAACGATTTGTCGTTGATGCAAAGTCAACGTTCTCAGCTAGATAACGTTCAAATGAAATTAATGCCAATCAAGACATACGTTCTTTTGTCCATGTTGTGCGCAAATAATTTTTGATGAGTTTCAATCTACTGAAACTTCTTTCAGGAGTAGCACTGCTAACAGGAAGAGTCAAGTAAATTTTATGGAGCATTGACAAATTAGGTATACCTGATACCATTTATTTCAGCCAAGAATGGCTGAACCTTTTTAAGTTGTAGTTCAGTAGATGACGTTATGTAAGCTAGTACATACACATCTTTGAAGGTATCATATTCTACGATTGTTTCTTCAAGGTTAATGTCGTGTTAAATTTGTAAATTTTGCATGAACTGTAAAATAATCTTTATTTTCTATCAATACAATAGAAATAAGTAACTGTTCCCCAAAAGTCATTAAATCGATCATCTATTTGTGTTACAAGTGTATCCATGATAGTGAAGTACGTTTCAGATTTAAAGCGTGTAGTTGGATCATCAGCCATTTTCTCTCTGCTAAGTTCGCCTGCCATACTTTTCTTTTTTGCAATTCGATTTTCTTTAAATTCTGTTTTAACATCTAGTTTGGAACAATTTTCGTTAATAAATGATTTTACATCTACATTCAGAATTTCAAAAGCTTTATCGCTTCTCATCCAAACAAACTTATTTCTTACAAAATCGATCACTTGTTTTGTAAAGGCGTTGCAAGTAGTTTGATAACATGAAGATAACTTTTGTACAAATAGCATCAGAAAAACAAAAGAATATTTTGTTATTAAAACAGATTTTCCCATAGCTTCTGCTCTAACACTTCCTTTATATTCTGTTGATTCCCCTGAATCAAGTGTGGCTGTAATAGTCAACAACTGCATGAACTGCATGCTTACAGCTTGCACATCTTGTATCAGAAAGTCGTTTCAGAGTATCTACTGTTGATTTATATTGATATTTCTGGTGTTCTTTAAAAGTATGTAGACGTGGTAAATTAGACGTAAGGAATGCATACAACCTTAAATCTGTGCCAAAAACAACTGTACATCACTGTTTACAGACATGCTTCGATAGTAACCAAATTCAAAACATGCGCACAACAATTGGGTGAAAGTTTCTTTATTTGTGTTTGAAGTCCACTCTTAATTCCAGAGTATGCCTGTCCTCGACAGAGTGTGAAATCAATGTTTCACTTTTTTAGTACCGTTAAAATCTCCTCAGCAAATGCGGAAGCTTTTTTTTAAATTTAATTATTTTTTTTATTTTTTTAAATAAGTCCCATAACCGGTGGTTGTAGGGGGTTATAATGTTTCCATTAGAACTTACTAGGGGCGGGGCTTGGTAGACCTTGGTGGGCGCCACCTCTCCTTCCAGGTCAGTGGAGGACTTTCTTATCGTTAATCATTCCATTTTTATTGTGGCTTTAACGTGGGCTAGATCCCACGCCCCTCAGCTTGTGAGGCGAGCGTACTATTGACGTCACTATGCAACCGCTGTTTACTAAAGTATAAAAGCCTATAAATTATAAATCTTTTCACAACATGTCCTGATTTTGAAAAATCAACGTACATAAACTGACATCTTATCAATTCCAGACATATCAATGGTTGAATCAATAATTAAATAAAATAATTGTGCAGACTTAACTTCCTTATCAATTGTCGCCGATAATTCAGATGCGAGATTTAAACCAGATATTACAGTTTCATCATTTAAAATACTATATTTAGCAAGCAGTTTGGTTTTTATTAGAAGTTTTGTGTTTAGAACTCTTTTTTTCTGCTCTAGTGACAACTTTTTGTTGTTCATCGAGGGCGTCTTTAGGGGGCACCATTTTAGACCCAACAGGGGTGCGGGGGGACAAGCCGACCCCCCTGCCCTATAGCTAAATCCGCCACTGGGTGTGTCTATGTGTTTGTTGTGATTTTAATGCGTTGAAACGGGTTATTTTACTCTGCTAGTTTCTGCTTCTAACAAGACTACGAGTATTTTATCTTATTAAAACATTCATATGCTACATTTGTTCTTCAATATTAAATGCGATTGCAATTGTACGATTGCTTTCATTGATTGCATCAATGGAAAATAAACTTTGAAAAGAACTTAGGGATGTACATAAATTACGTCAACAAAATTTTGGCGATTTTTACCTCCCCCCTCCCTCTTGTCAAACTTCCAGAGACCCCCCACTATAAAATCACGTCTATATTTGATTACCCCCCCCCCAAAAAAAAATATATATATATATATATAAAATGAAAAAAAAATTAAATAGACTAGTTACAACTACAACACAAAGGTGAATAAAAGTAAAATGTTTAGCAAAAAAAAAGTTTTAACATATGAACAAATTTTCAATTCATAACCACAAAGGCTTACTCTAAACAGAATAGAGATCATAGGGTTTACAAAAATGTTTACACATCACACCTTTAAATTATGAACATATTTCAAATTAATATAACACTTTAAATTTTAAAGACTATTTAAATATTTACAAAGACTTGTTCTAACTTCAAGCAGAAATGACATTAAAAACTTTTAATACACTTTTAATTCATATATTATTCATATTTTTTTACAAACAAATCCAAATCTCATGTCCTAGCCGCTATATCTTCCCATGGAGATCTCAAGTGTTACACAATTGTTATTATTGACATATGTTCTGGCTGAATAATTTCTTGTGGAACTGAAGCACCAGACATGTCAAAATTTTCTTTATCTAGCCATTCTTCACTTAGCATCTCCTCATAAGGAATAATTGCCCAGCTCTCTCTGTCTTTTGCCTGCCACTCACATCGAACGAATTCTTTGCTGTTGGGGTGCATGTAGCATTTGACTGGGCCCAGGCATACATTGTTGGCGCTGTTGAAAGTGCTTCTTTAACATGGCTTGCGAAGCAACATAAATGTGACAGATTTTACAGATCCGTTCAAAAAATAGCAACCGAATAGATGGACACATAGGCGGATTAAGACTGCACCGGGCCCCTGGCTGCAATTGAAACTGGGGCCCTATCCAGCCAGTGTACCTTTAGATAAAATGATTGCTAGCAGCTAATATAAGACTGTAACTTGTAAATATTCATCCAAAATGATTATTCATGAAAAAAAAACGAACACGAAGAAAGAACTTTTTGCCGGTATCCTAAAATTAGTGTAAAAGACAAATTATAAAATTATAAATTAAAAAACAAATGGACAAAAAATATTAAATCCCCACCCGGGGATCGATCGCGCCACCGCTTGCACCACAAGCCTTAATACTTCTCATTTGGCCACAAGAGTTCAACTAGGATTATAAATTTAAATATATATATAATATTTTTTAATAATTTCTGTTATTGAGCCTATCAAATCAGGTTTTTTGACTGCCAAGACTATCGTGTCTGAATAGAGATCATTTTAATAGATTAGATTTTATTAATTTATCATATTTTCAGCAATTCATGTATACATTTGTCCACATTTATTATAAAATATGCTAAGTTTGGGGGCCCCTAAATCACCCGGGGCCCCTGGCTTCAATCCGTTCAGCCCCCCCCCCTTAATCCGCCATAGGATGGATAATATATATCATATGGAAGAATTGTGAATGCTTTTGCTCATCGAGGTAGTATGTTTTCAACTTTCACAGACTGATTGAAGAAAAGATATGGAAATCTATGTGAGTTTATATCAGAAACTTCTGGTGCTTTAATGCCCTCATTAGTTTGGCAGATTGGAATTGGTGGGGGATAAATCGATCAGCAATAGCATCAAAGTACGAGCTTCTCATCGGTTGGCAACAAGTTAAATCACAACATTTGACAATGCTAGAAAGAACTGACTTGCCCTTGCCCTCACATGGTTTTGGCACCAAACTTGATCTTTGATTATTACATCTTCAACTACAAGCTCAGACTTTTCAGGCACAATATACTCTGCTACTGTTGGAAAATTGTCTCTGCTTAATTGCTTCCGTATTTCTTACAATATTTCGCAATCAAATTTGAAGTTTATTTGTTCCAACTCTTCATCAATTGTTCGACCTTGTGTGTCGAGGTGGCTTCAAAATGTTCATGTGGCAAAATTAGTCTTGACATTTCTCGACTAAGAGGAGCCATTCGTCTTTGTACTCGATTAAACGCACTTCTACCAGGCACATTAGTTGCAACAAACATACATTAATGTTCTGCTTTACAAAATGATGGATGGCCACATCAATAACTTTTTGATACCTAGGATTTTCATCAGCTCCACCATCCAAAGACATAATAAGAATCGGTTTGATCATCTTGTTGCTTGGATCCTTTGTAACAATGTCAAACTCTTCCAACTCAATTACCCTTTCATAGTCCAGTCCATGGCTATAAGCTGATGATGAGCAATGTTTGCCTGATATAATGGCTTTGTCATTGGGGCCTGCATATGTTGCAGCTTCGGGTTTACCTAAACCGTCTTTTTTGTATTTCAATGCCAGCATAAACAGATGGAAAGAGTTTGTGTCTTGATGCTACTACTAAGTCGTGATCAGGCAATGTAACGGCGGTATTCGATATGCATTAAAAGCGGAGCTTGCTTGTTAGCTGCTGTCCATCCAATGGGGACTCTGGCTTTGTCATCTTGGCGGATGAAGCATACTACTTTAGGTCTCAACAAAGAAGCCTCTTCCTCTAGGTGATTCAAAGTAGCTGTAAAAAATCTACCATCAATGTGTTTTCAGCGTAAATGATTGTGCTCTAATTAACTTCACTGGAAATGTTGTTACATGGCTTTTGCCTTCCGATAATAAACTTCATTTTGGCAAGAGCCGAGTATAAACAGCACTTCTACTTATTTGTTAACCTTGAATCTTGAATTGTTCTGTCAAATCATCGAGATTTCTAACATTACGATGAATCTCACTCTGTCTTTTGTCGTGAGCAGCAGACAAATGCAATGCAATGTCAACAATGGTCTTTAAAAGGAGTGGCTGATCTTCTTCAATTGTTGGTCGATTAGCTTTCTGTCGGATCTTCAATTTGCTGCTGACGTCAGGATTTGCAGCACAAATTTGAGCTAAAGTTTATTTTTCTTTTTTTTTCTGTATATCTTCTTATTTTCTTGTTCATATTTCTTTCTTTTTTTAAATTTTTTTGTTTCTAGCTCTTCAACCTTAACTTTCTTTTAGTTCCTTTTCCTGATCTGAACTTAAAACACCACTTTCTTTGCGTTTATCCAAGCCAATCAAATCGGTCTTGAAGATGCTTATCTGACTCTGTAATTCATATTGTACTTCTAGTTCGTATCTAACATAGTTTACACAACAAGTAGTCCTGGATGTACCAGCTTCTAAATCAATTTCGAAGTGGTCTTGTTAAATGGTTTGTGTTTGATGTTTCACATATTCTTTTTCAATTTTTACATTTGTAGCTGCATTTTTAGGAAGGACATGTACACTCTTCATAGACAGGTCTGCCAAGAAGCTCAATAATGTTGCCTTCTTTGTCTGTGCTAAAGCGGCATTACTATTCATCAACTAATCTACTTTTGTTGGCAAATCGTCCTCTTTTTTCAATTTTTTCCTAATTCCAGTTACCTCTCTTTGACAGACTTGCTTACGATTTTTGGGAAATGCCTTTAAATATCCTTCATACAAAAACCTTTGGAAGTTTGATTTCTCCATTGTAAATCTAAAAAACACGTTTTAAAAATTGTTTTAATTAAATTGTTAATAAATTTATTATTTTTTATAAAATGTTTAAAAAACCAACAATTAGGCCTAAGCCTACTTAACAATATTTCATAATTCTAAACATTCTAGACATGTAATGTATTTGTAAGATTTCAAATAAGGGCCGAAAAAATGCCTGATAAATTTAAAAAACTAAAAAATTAGCGTTATAATAGCTAAAGTATAAAATATATTGATGCATTTAATAAATAAAATGCAATACATATTAATGCTTTTAATTAATAAAAAACGAAAATTCTCACGAGAAAATTAGAATTCCCTGCTAAATAATTTGTGTGCCAAAACTGCAGGTTCACCCTTTAATCATTTAATCTTTTTCTTTAGACCTAATCCAATTTCACAATGAAAGCCAATTATTTCTAATAGAGTCTAGTATAACCAATAGTGCATTTTATAATTTATAAGGGTATTTAAATAATATAATGTAGACTGTGTACTTACATAAATCTTTATATGCACAGCAGACCAACAAACGACAACTTTGAAAAAATAAGTGTTACGAGTAAACATCTCGTGCGTCCAGAGGCGTAACAACAAATTGGTATCGGGGTAGTTGCCAAGGGCGCCGAGGGCTAATCCTTCAATAATCAATTTATACTGTATAATTTAGTATTTTCACTATTTCTCTAGGGTGCCAAAAATGAATTAGCCAAGGGCGCGGAAACCCAGCTATCTTTTTGCGTGTGTCTATATTTAGATATGCGTGGGGTCTCTTTAAAGCACAGCATGGTTTTTAAAAAGTAGGAATATATTTAGTTCAATTAAAATACTGAAGGTTGGGCGAGTGTGTAACACATGACTGCAAACGCTTCCTAATTTTCCTTTGTTAAGTAATTATTGTTTTTTTAAAAGTAACATTGTTGACGTCAACTTTTCCTGATCTCCCCCCTCCCACTTGTCAATAATTGTCAAAAATTTCAGACCCTTCCCCCCCCCCTAATTTTGATGACGTAATATATGAACCGTGGATTTTTAAGAAGAAATTGCATTATACAAAGTTATAATATGTATTTAGTTAAAATTGAGGCTAATTTTCGGCACATTTATTTTTAAATAGAGGGGAACCTTTGTGGAATTTTGAAGGATACTTTTCATTGGTAGTGTCAGCAGTGGTGTAATCCTAAAAAAGAGGTTGGAGAGCTCTCGCATTGTCAGCTGCGCATACGCGATTGTAAAGTTGAAAAGCCTGGATTTGTTTGAAGTTAATTGAAATTGCATGCCCTTCATTCAGGGTGGGCGCGCCCTCCCTGTCAAGAAGGTGGGAGGGTGAAGCACTCCCGCACCCACCCTCCACTACACCACTGAGTGGAGGGCATAAACAATATCACCCACACCTAGGTCGAACTAATTCTTTCTTAGCCACTTGATATTCTTTCAAGCATAACTTGGGATGAAATTTTAAAGTAAATTTTAAGTTCAATCCTTGGGAAATTCCTATAGGAATAGATGGATGATGATTTAAGGGCAGACGAATTATCAAACTAATATTTTAATATAAGCTTGTATATATCTACGTATATCATCGAATCTAGCATCGGAAGTCAATTTTATATAGGCTTAAACTAAATTAAATGCATAAAATTAAATTTATAAATATAAAGATGCACACGGAACCGCATTTGATGCATGTAGCAAGTGATTAGTAATAAAGCATGCAGCCCTTCTGTGTTCACATTGCGGCTCGCAAACAATTCATGGAATTACAACTTTTCGCTTCTTTAGTCGATCTAACTTACTACAGGTCTTGGCACCCCTGGTCTAGTTGTTCTCAATTACTACAGGTCTGACCACTACTGTTCAAGTGGTTCTCAATTATTACAAGTCTTGTCACCCCTGGTCTGGAGACTAAAAGGATAATCGGCCCATGTCAATAAATGCCAAATGAAATTTTCTTTTTTTTTCTAATAAAAAATAATATGCCTTAATAATAATAATATACGCAGAATAAAGGAAATTCAAAGAAACAAATACGTTATTTAATTTGTTATAATCAACATACATAAGTTGCAATGTATGTCACGTCTGTCTGTCCGTGCCGCTACTAATTTGAGAAAGCAGCGCACCAAATTACTACAACAAAAATAACTCTTTTCGAACGTTCCACATAAAATTGTGCAATATGAAAATACATGAATAAAATAAAAATAAATAAAATAAACAAAAGTTCTGTATTTCATTACTTTTTATTCTGATGTGTATTTTTTTCAAAATAAACAGATTTCAGCTGAAATGTATATATTTTGAAAACTTCCGCCATCTTTTACGGGTAAAACACTAGTCAATATACATAATTTGCAATGTATGTCACGTCCCGTATATCTGTCCGTGACGCTATGCGAGGTAACTCCCAATATAAAAAAAAATGAAAATATAGATTTTAAAATGTTTCTTTCAAGATTAACAAAATGTGTTTCTCGCTATAAAATATTGTGATGTGACGTCATTATTTGAGCTTTTATTAATGTGTGAAGGGAACGAAGTAAAAAGAGCCATGTTTTATTTGATGTGATTAATATTATTATTATTTTTTGTTGTATTAAATGTATGTTTTTGTGTATGTGTCCATGTCAATATTATGTACGTAATTATAAATGTAAGTTTATATATCAATGTATAACATTCGTTTTTCGGTTTATAAAATTTACAATTGGTTGTCGTTTGGTTGTCAAGTTTCGATGGGTTTTGAACTACAAAGCCATTATTTATTACTTCACATTAAATTTGTCAACGTATGCTTCTGCTTAGCGTTTGTTTTTTTTCTTTTATACTCTTTGAGATTGCATATTTGTAAGTTTTAAAAAAAATTACATATTTAAAAATCGGACTCTTACCAACGAAAGTTTTTGCTTGATTGTTATTTACATGTAATATTTTAATGCGTCTTAGAATAATTTTGAATAAAAAATATTTACTTTTAATATAGAACTGGAAGGGGTGCTGACTTGACAATAATGGAAACGTTTATTTGAATTCCTAAAACGTGTATATTAAATTGTATATACGATTAACTGTTGATATTTTAATATTTTCTTTTATCCAGTGATAAACTTTACTTCAAAGGTTTCATGCAAAATAAATAGTTCTTTGTTATTCATATTAGTAAATAGTTACAATTTTTTGTTTACAGGCTTTTGATAATGTAAAGGTAATAAGGTATGGACCAATGGGCGCATAAACTGACAAGTCATCATAGATCTTGAAAAGGTGCTGACTTGACAATAACAAAAACGTTTATGCGAATTACTAACACGTGTATATTAAATTGTAAATATGATTAATAGTTGATACTTTAATCTTTTCTGTTATCCTGTGACAAACTTTGCTTACTACGTTTCATGCAAAAATAAATAGTTCTTTGTTATTAACATGTAACATTTTATTTCTTACATGTTTTGGTAATGTTGTGGTAATAGGTATGGGCAAATGGGCGAATAAACTGACAATTCATAATCATCAATGAAGCTTAAACGGCTTCAAATCACAGATGTGCTTGATGTGGATCACATTACAGTCAAATAATTTATTTTTAACGCATTGTGCTGTGTTATTGGTGCACTCATAATTGATGCGCACTATTCAATGCCGCAAGTTAACGTCCAGCTTAATCCTAAGCAATATTTGTTAATACTTTGAACTTCAAACTTTCTTTCGCTGCAGTATCACTTTATAGTGTGTGTAATTCGCTATGCATTTACTATTATCATGATTATATCATTATTATTCATGCAAACTTATATAACGCGAAGCCTAAGCTTGGAGGTTTTCTCATAACACATATATTTGTATATATAATCAAAATATATACTATGCTATTTCCGTTCGTAACGCTAGATTTTAGAAAGCGCACCGCTAAAAGAATAGCCTTGAAAAAAATACTGGAAAAAGAAAAAAAACACGCTATTTTCAAACGTCCACATAACATTGTTCAATATGGAAAAGAGATTTAATTTTTCTCTCTTGGTCTCAACATTTTCTGATTATTTACTTATTACTATGCGGCTTTCAGGTAAAAGGGACAATTACAAAAACTGAAATATATCCATTTTGAAAACTTCCGTTATTTTTTAAGGGTAATACACTAGTTATGTTATTAAAAAAATAGCGAAAATATACTAAACGATATCAAAAAGTTTCATGGTGATCTGTGTCTTAGCGAGAAAGGGTTAATGTGGCAAAAGCCCTGGGCAGCACTTTGTTAGCGGCTGCAAATTTCTTGACGATAATTAGTGTCAACGAAGAATTACTTTTAAAGTAGAGCATTGTATCAAAATAAAATTAAGGTAAAAAAAACTGATAAAAGAAATAAAGGAACTATCCTAAAATATTTTAAATTTTCATCTGCTAAAACTTCATTCCATATGGATATAACTTCTTATAATACATATACTATTGAAATTTAAAAAAACAACAAAAAACATGGGCTTCCTACAATGTGAGATCCTGAAAATAATGTCTTATCTTATCATATCTTATCTGTTACAGACGCTCCTTCTATACAGAAGATTATTGCGTCCTACGCTTATCTATGGTTTGTGTTTAGTCCTGTATTTTTATTAGAGATTTAAATGTTGATAAATTTTTGGTTTTCCTGGTTTCTTCAGGCAACCCATACCACGCCCGAATTCCGGACGGGAAGAACGAAAATTTGTATGTGTGTGTTCTTGCATATGGAATAAGAAAGGTGTTTTTATCCTTATGTATATCTGAGGGTTTTATTAAGTTATCTTAGTGTTGTATTTCTAAATTAGAATTAATTTCTTTGTGTATGATTATTACTTTACTCTTGGTTCTTCTATCCTCTAGTGATCCATTGCTTCGAGAACATGAATGAATTCATTACAGTTTTAAGAAATACAGTTAGCCTAAAATGATCTTTCATGTACAAGAAAGTCCAAATTACTTTGAATTCGATAGCTCTCCATATTTTTTATCTAAGTATCAAACAAGTCCTTTTGTGAAATCTGAAAAGATTGAAAATCATCTAAATGTCTTAAGGCAATGAAAAGTAGAGGCCAAACATGTGTTAATACTTCTTCATGACTGAAAACTAATAAGAATTTTAAGAAAAACTCAAAGACACAAATATTAATATCAAATTACTACTTTTCTCAAACAGTTCATAAAAACTGACTTTGTTTACATGCTCCTCCAATGGCATCCTATTGATGAATGAGAGCCTTGTTGAATTCTGCTTTTTTTTTAAATAAGAAATATTATATTATTTTGCCGATTATGGATCTATATTTATATTCTATACAAGTATTGTTCATTTAAAATTTACTTAATCAAGTAATAATTTTTTTAAAATCATTTAAGCGTGGGTATATTTGTTGCTTTTGAAACGTTTGCCAACGTTTTGGATTCCTTACACTATGTATGTATCAAAATCATTATTTTAAGTTATTTATTTTAATGGCTAGAAGTTTTTATAGTGGACATTTTTTTTTAATCTATTTAATTAAGCACGCAGGTTTTTCCATTTTTTTCCAAACTCTCTACGACACATTATAATCCTTTACCCTTTTAACTACCAAAATATATGTTGATATGCTTAATACTTAAAAAAATAGGGCAAGACTAAAAGTAAGGGGCAACATTGTTTAATTACCCCAATGTTGCTTGTCGTATTTCTTAACATTATCGCATGTTACTGTATGGCGGTTACCTTTCGGTGACTCGGTGTATTCTCTTCATTCAAGAGAAACCTATTTTCTTGTATCACTAATCATATTTTAATTTATACCAGTGCTATTTGTTTTAAAATGTGTTACTCTTAAAAGTACGGGGCTAGACGAACGGTTAGGTCAAAACTGATGGATTTCGCAATAGTCGGTTTATCGTATTGCCTAGCATCCATCAATTGTTATTATACCATGGTTTGTGTTCGCTGAACTAGCGTATGTTATTTTCAAAAATCCCTCTGTCTCCGGCACGAAATTATTTTTTTTAGCTCTCAGAAACACCACGAACAGAAAAATAACTGATGACTCAAGTGTTTAAATCAAAGCCGGAAACATGATGGATTGTTTCCAGCTAAGTGGTTGAATTGAATTATTAAACAAGGGACGAGTAAAGCTTAAGAATAAAAAAGACTGACGAGATACTCAGAAACACAAACCATGTTGGTAAACTTAAGGTCCATAGCAATACAAAAAAATTCCCCATCCAAACAAATCCCGATGATTATGTCATATTCACTGCAAATGCGAGCATGCAGCAAAAGCAACTAAAGAGTACAGGTCAAAAACAGGCATCATTGTTATACACCCTGCCCCGATATTAATGCAGATAAGAACTTAAATCAATTAACGATTTTTTTAGGAAGAACGCGTCTTAGCTAAACTCATTGTTTTACTTTTCGATAAGGCTGTATCTTTTCGATAAGGTCGTGCACTTGATCATAACAACCGCGTCGTACATAGAAAACAAAAAGGGTTGAAACTGCTACAGCATCTCAATAAACTAAATTCAGACAGGAATGGCGGGCAACCGTATACTCCTCAGAAATAAAATTATTTAACGCATGAACATGGAAACTACAAAACAATTATATGACTACTGAAACAAAATGTGAAGGTGTACAAACACATTTCAGGAATATCGTGATGGATTATGGGCAACTGATGCAAAATACTGTAAACCAAACATTTGAACCATATCGTTAGCTACTACATTCCTAATTAGTGTCAAAGAGTATTCAAATACATATATCCTGAAACTTGACTTAAGTGTAAAAGGTTTTAAAAAGGCAATATGAATCAAGAACTAATACTCAGGGCACATCATCATTATTTGGTATGCATTTAAATATTACATGGCAAACTGAGACCAACATTATATTTGCTACACTGACTAAAATATATGTTCTTATTTTCTTCTCCAGCACATCATTTGATTTCTTGTGTGTCCACAAGATAATGTTCTATTCCATCAAAACGAATATCTTCTAACACTCGTGTTCCCCCCTTTGTTGAGTAGGATAGCAGTCTCCCAGCTCCGTAACCTCTTTGTGATGTTTTTACTTATTAATATATCTTGTAGGCGTTCTCTCAATACATAACCTTTCATACAATAATCCTCTGAAGAACTGGTTTCAATAAAACAACTTTAATATCTACACCATGCACATAACATATATAATTTGAGGTTATACAACGTATAACACAGGCACACGTTCCGCCATTACACACACCGAACTTCTCTAACACTGATCATAATCTCGAACCTTCTTCCCGCGCTTTCACTCACGTGACCTCTCCGTCATCGAACTCGCGATTCACATGTGACATTCACCCCCATCCTTCAAAAAAAATGTTTATGAAATACAACATTTTTGGTCTTAATAAAATCAAATTAATATATATATATATTCAAATTTTAAATATTTATCATCAATGGACATTCATTGCCTTACACACAACATCTAGACATAAAGATCAAGAGAGAAAAATCTGTAGCACTGCAGCAGTCTACCTGTACTAATAAAATAAAACTGAAATTTTAACACAAATATACTTTTGTGTAAGTAAAATTCTTTAAACAACCAATATTCTTAAAACTAAAATTATATATATATCTAGTGGAATTCAAACACTGCTCCTTGTTTATTTTTCAGCGAATAAAAATACTAATATTAATACAGTCTCTGGTTTTATCATTTAGGAATTCACAGACTAATATTAATACAGTCTCTGATTTTATCATTTAGGAATTCACAGACTAATATTAATATAGTCTCTGGTTTTATCATTTAGGAATTAACAGACTAATATTAATACAGTCTCTGATTTTATCATTAGGAATTCACAGAATGTCTTTATTTATTGTCATTCTACTTAATATGTCTGCAACCACATTGTCCTTTCCCTTAACATGTTTAATGTCAAATTTGTAGTCGGCTAATAGCATAGCCCCATCTGTTTACTTTTGCTTTGCTGATTTTCTTCTTGTTGAATGCCACAGTGGTTTGTGGTCTGTTAGAAGAGTGAATGTTCTAACTAGAAGGTATTTTTGAAGTTTTTGTAGAGCCCTCACTATGGCTAAACATTATATCTCTATGGTGCTGTAGTTACACCCTGTTTTGGTTAAATTTCTGCTCAGATACTGTATAAGATGAAAAATGCCATCATGTTATTGCATGAGGCATGCCCCTAATACAATGGACGATGCATCAGTAGAAACAATGAAAGGATTGTCCCATTGAGGTGTCACCAAGATGGGTTTCTTCCTAAATGCTTCCTGAATGTTCTCCTATGCGTTGAGGCAATTTCCTGAAAACTGAAATTTTCGAATATCTGTGTTTTTTTAAAACTTATATTAGTGGGTGAACAATTTCTGCATAATTTGCAATAAAAGGTACGTAAAAGTTACATAGTCCCAGCAGGGCTTGCACTTGTTTCTTAGATTTTGAGACCGACAGGTTAAAGATCTTGTTTTCATTCTCTGCAGTAGGAGTGACTGCACCAACTCCTATTCTGTATCCCAAAAAATCAATATATTTCTTTCCAATGTTGATCTTTTCTGGTGATATTGTCACATTATGTTTCTTGAGTCTATCCAGTACAGCTTCAAGTGTATGGATACGTGATTCCTAATCTTTAGTGTGGATACATATGTCGTCTACATAATGCACCACATTTGGAATGCCTTGTAACATCATTTTCGTAAATCTGCTAAAAGTTAGTAAAAGTGGATGTACTGTTTACTAATCCAAATGGCATCACTAACCATTCATACACTTCATCCATGGCTATGAATGCAGTATATTTGACAGAATCAGGATCCATATGTATCTGCCAAAAACCTCTGTTTAAGTCAAATGTAGTGAATATTCTGGAATTATCAATTAGGTCTATAATGTCTCTTGGGTCTCCAATAGGTTCATGGTCCAATTTTGTAATATTATTCAATTGTCTTTAATCACAGCATAGTCGAATCTTTCCATTCTTCTTTTTTACTATGACAGTTGGTGAGGTATAGTTAGCTTCAACTGCTTTTCGTATTTTGTTTTCTTTGAGTAGGTAATCAATTTCTTGTTTTACTGTGTCTCTATATATGTTATTGGAATAGGGTATACTTTAGTCTTGAAAGGTTCAAGTTCTAATAGTTGTATCTTATAATTCACAGTTTTTGTGTTTCCTGTTTCTTTTGTGATGACACTTTTGTATTTTTGAACAATTTTCATCACTCTGTGTTTCGTATTATCTGAAATGTCAGATGATATTCTTTCACTGTCAGGGCTTTTCTTATCTGTTTACAGACGCTCCTTCTATACAGAAGATTATTGCGTCCTACGCTTATCTATGGTTTGTGTTTAGTCCTGCATTTTTATTAGAGATTTTCTTTTTCATTGTACTGTCATTTTCATCATTTTCTTTGCTGATGATATTTACTGTTTATTTTTATTCTTTATTGTCACCATATGCTCTTAGTTTATCAATGTGTAATTTTTTCACATGTCCTTTTATATTGACACTATATGTGACATCACTAAGTTTCTCTTCAATGTTGTATGGACCATTCCATGTGATTTCATTCTTTGCGTTTGGTAACAATACTAAGACTTGTTGTTCTGGCTCAAATGTTCTTAATTGTCTGTGTTTATTTTTTGTTTCTCTATGTCTTGTACTTTGCTTGATTAGTCTTTGTTTTGCTGTTTCAATACTGTAGAGTATTTTATCTCTAGTTTCTGACATCAGCTGATATCTGTCCTGTATGGCATCTTGTTTACTTATAAGTCTTTCTTTGAAATTTCTCAAAGGACTTGCAGGGTTTTTATCAAACATTAACTCAAAAGGACTAAAACCTGTGCTTTCATACTTGCTGCTGTTGTATGCATATAGTACTAAAGGTAAATAATCATGTCATTTGTCTTCATGGTCTATTGTAACCTTTAATAGCATATTCTTGATGGTTTTGTTTAGTCTTTCAATCAGCCGATTTGATTGTGGATGGTAAATTGTGCTGTGCACTTGTGTAATATTTAACATTTTCATAATAGCTTTTGTCATCTGTCCCTTGAATTGACTGCCATTGTCTGAAAGAAGGGTTTGAGGAAAACCATATCTGCTGAAAACCTTGAGTAATTCATTGCATATACTTTCTGCATCTATTCGCTTCAGTGGAATAGCTTCACTCCATCTGGTGGCTATGTCCACATTGGCTAGAGCATTCATATGTTTCTTCTTTGACATTTTTTTAAATGGTCCTATTAGATCTATGGCAATTTTTTCGAATAAGAAGTTTGCCCTGTCAGGTGATTGTATTGGCGCTGTGTGCTTTCCATCTTTGGGATTAAGTTGTAGACACATTGTACATCTCTTGATGTATTCTTTTATCTGCCTAGCCATTTTAGGCCAGTAAAAGTTTTCTGCTATTGTAGCAATTGTTTTCTTGGCGCCCATGTGTCCACCTAAGGGACTGTCATGTGTCATTTTAATAATGGTTTCCTGTAACTTTTTAGGAAGAACCACTCTTTTGTGCGTACCTGCTTGTGCAATGTCTATCAATATGTCTTTATCTAGTTTGTAATTTTTGTTGTGGCCTGTTTCATTGTCTTTGATGAGTTTCATTTTTATTTCCCTGATTGTGTTATCTTCTTCTTGTAGTTGTTTGAACTCTTATTTGACATTAGTTGGCTTCCTATTTCAAGTTTCTCATTAACTTCAATGTCTATGTTCTCTTTTCTTTTTATGGTGGCCGTTGTTTGTACAGTAGCACATAATTGATAGCTGTTGTCACACCAAGCCTTGAATACTTCATCAGAATTGTCAACAACACCTACAATATTGCCTATGATGAGATCACAAATGGCATCTTTCAAAACTCTGGATCGAACTTCAAATGAAACCAGGGTGAGTTGATGGTAAGAATAGCATTTGGACACTCTTGTCTTTGTGCCATCAGCCATTATTAGTGTGTCTTTTTGCCCATCATATTCTTTTTCTTCCACCATCCTACTATGGACAACACTCGTTATGCATCCTGAATCACGAAGACACATACATTTTCTATTATTGATGTAAACTTGGTAGAATTTCAGTTTTCCTTGACCTTTCATAGTGGCCACAGTATTACTAGATTTTGATTCTTCTTGTTTCCTTTTTCCTTTATCATCTCCATCTTGGTATCATTCCGTCTCCATGGCTGATCATAATTTCTGTATCTGGAGTCATGATTATACCTGCCTCTCCATGATCTTCTACCTTTCCTTTCAAAAGGCCCATTTCTTTATCTTTCTTCTGTTTTTTTTTCTTATAAGGCTGCCATTAGGAAACACCCTATTTGGTTGTCCTTTATTGTGGTAACACTGCCTCGCCTTAAGTCCTGGCTTGTTACAGTACCAGCAAATATTTTGTTGCCTTGGTTTGGCAGACACTGGTTTCTCATTCCTTGTCTTTTTTCTTGGATTTTAATTTGTATTGCTGCAAAGATATCTTGTCTCTTATCCATTTCCACATTTGGATGAGAGTCTTTAAATGTGCGTAATGCATTTGTTAGCTATGCTTGAGTACGAACTTTCTTATCAGTTAAATATATGAATAGAGCTGGCGTTGCATTTTCTAAGGACTTGTCAATTAACACCATGTCTAGTATGGCTTTTGGATTGCTGTATCTATTGCTGTAAGTTCCAGCAATTTTTTAAACTTAACTTGTGCTTCATGCACTATGATCTGTGGATCTTTGTCCATTTTGATTCTCATTTCATGAAATTCTTTTCTATAATCATTTTCTGACTTTCCGAAATGACATAGAAGTGCCTTTTTGACATTTTTATATATGTTTTTGTCTTTTTTGGCTATACTGTTGTAAGCTTCAAATGCTTCTCCAGTTAGTTGAGTCATCAGTTGTGTTGGCCAATCATCTTCATCATAACCTTTCATGGCAATTATGGATTCAAAATAATCCAGATAAAAATCCATTTTTTTTTCTGGCTATCATATTTTGTAACTTTGACAGTGTCCTTCGGTGCTGACTTTCTATTTGTTTCATTACCAGGATTGTGGCCTCTACTCTCTAAATCCATTTGTAGTTTTAACTTGTCTATTTGAAGTTGTTCAAGTTGTCTTCTTGCAGCTCTTTCTTCTCTTTCAATTATTTGTTTTTTTCTCTCTTTTTCATCAGCAATTTTTTGCCTTTTTTTTTCAGCTATTCTTTGCTTTTCTTCTTCTTTGGCTATTTTTCGTATCTCTTCTTCTCTGGCTATTTTTAGCTTCTCTTCTTCTTTGGCAATTTTTACTTTCTCTTCAATAACGTCTTTCATTTCTTTTCCACTTAGTCCGATCTTTTCTGCTATGGCAGTTAATTCTTTGTAGTAATCCATGTTTAGTATTACGAAATAATATGAGTCAAGCAATTCGGTAAAGAATGTAGGTATTTATTTATTAAGGTATAAATCCTCCAAATGAAAAATCTTGAATTCAAAATACGTTAAGTCCAAATAAGTGACACATCTAAACCATTAAATTTGATTTTGACAAAATGAGGCAACAAAGCATCCTCACACGGGCTCTTAAGTATACTTTATATATACGCTCCCTCAGATTGACAAAACACATCCGATGGTCCAAAGTTTAAAAACAAATAAGTCATTTAGTCAAATTTTCCAATTTCCGAACTTTAGAGTAGTTATTTTAGACATTTTAGACTTTAGACAGTTCACACCATTAATCCAAAATTGCAATTATCACATTTTTCACACAATGAATGAATACAAATTCCGTTCCTTGATTTATAATTCACACTGACACAGTTGTTAATAGTCCATAGCCTCCCAAGTTCAAGGTTTGTTTACAATTCTTTCTTGGAATTATTAGTAATAGCCTGTAATTGCTGACGTATATACGTTCACTGTGTGTCACCATACACACTGCATACCAACAACAGTAGGCCTATACTGCGAAAACCAGTTTTACACTGCGCACGCAGTGGTCACGTGCGTTTAAGCCGCCATATTGAAAAATTCTTGTATCAAATATTTCAATGAATTACAAAAGTTTATTCACATCTGCTTACGAACTTGAATATTCATAAATTACGATGGCTCACAATATTTCTGCCTTCAATTAATACTTCCCTCTTTTGAATACACAAAATAATTGTCACTTCCACTTCTCAACTTTCTGTATCGTGATAACTATTCATTGTTTATTCACTTCAGACACCAATGTAATCTCTTTGTGATGTTTTTACTTATTAATATATCTTGTAGGCGTTCTCTCAATACATAACCTTGCATACAATAATCATCTGAAGAACTGGTTTCAATAAAACAACTTTAATATCTACACAATGCACATAACATCTACAATTTGAGGTTATACAACGTATAAAACAGGCACACGTTCCGCCATTACACACACCGAACTTCTCTAACACTGATCATAATCTCGAACCTTCTTCCCGCGCTTTCACTCACGTGACCTCTCCGTCATCCAACTCATGATTCACACGTGACAAGCTCTCTTAGGTAGTGTACTGAACCGAGTAAGATATGTCTGAGTAATCTGTTTCTTGAATTCAAACTGTGACAATCCCCCCCCCAAGACTGATTTTGCTACAACCAAGCATTTTGTTCTGTTTGATCAAGCAACGAAGTAAATATGCACCAATACCACTTTTTCCCATGAATAGCAATAGGATATTTGTTTACATTTTGGTCCTGCATATCAGTTCCTCCAATAAGTTTATTATATTCTTCAACTATTTTTGGGCATTCAACTTCTATATTCTTTTTCTCGCTCTGAGAGTACCTTCTTACTTTGCTCGAGGCCAGAGGCGGCGTTACGTACGCGCGAGGCCTGGTGCAACAATGACCCCGCGGGCCAGAGTACTGGTAACGATCGCGAACTACCAATATGCCTAAAAGGTCATAATATCTTGATTAGCTCAATTCTTGCTCTAACTCTGTAGTGCAATATGAACTGAATGCTCCCTGTTTTGCTTTTAAATTCATAGGGTTGAGAATTTTAAAATGTAAGGTAACTATTGTACTTTCTAACTAGCTTCCCTCACAATGCTAAACACTCAAAAATGTCAAAAATCGTTGCAATTTAGAAGTTTAATTTATCTCCTGTGGTTAAATGAGGTGGGGATATTCTGACCTGGTTTGGCATACTCTATATTTATGTATATCAAATTGACCTTTTACAAGTAAACATCAAAATGACATGCTAACATTTTCCTTTAAGTGAAAAGATATTCATATACCAATGGGAAATAAAGCTTTCTCAGCGCGAACAATAAAAATATTTAAAAAATTAAAGTAATAAATATGAGTCAGTCATTAACTCAATGAGTGTGTAGGTCTTAATTTTGTTGGATAAATAAAAATAGTGTGGATTGAACGTTTAAATTTTACGGAAAAAGTATGTAAATAAATTTTACAAGTTTTGATAGATGGATAGAAGTAGATCTATGGATGAACAATTAGATGCCTGGAAAGATAAATCGATGGATGCTTTTGCATTTAACAGGTTTTTTTATTGTTGAAATGAATTTCATCCAAACTATATATAGTAAAGGTCGAGATGCAATGAGTGTGAAGTACCGAGAAGTAAATTAGGATTAATGGAGGAAGAAAGTAATGTTAAGTTTAAGAGAGAATAGAAAGTGAGGAAAAAATGAAATGGAGAACTAAAGTGGTTATTACAACTTAAAAATCAGAACATATTTAATGATTGAGTGACTCAGTCGCTTTATAAAAATTACCCAAAGTTCAAGTTCACATTTGCGTTCAGAGAATCTCCCAACAACTAGATAAATCAAATGCTTGTATTAAATAAAATAAATCAAATTACAAAAATCTGTCAGTTATCCATGAAGAGTTTTCAGATCAAAGAATATCCTTGAGTAGACATTTGTAATCGGTTATTTCATAGAAACAGTGTACAATTAATTTGCTTTAAAATTATTTTAAAAAAAAACAGAATGAATTTAAAATTAGTTTTGTTTTTGTTATACTCACATAATCAATGCCTAATATCTGGTAAGTTTTTAAATGAAATAGTTTCTTTTTACTGCTATTTCTAAGTTTAACCAATTTTTGCATATTAAATTAAAAATAGAATTTCTTTCCCATTTCTTGAACAGTTAATTTATAAAATCGTCTGAATTGATTGATGAATGAAAGCCACTAGCATAAAGTAATAATAAAGAATATATTGGTCATATTAAGATGATGGTTAAACATTTGTTATTTTTAATCCATATGAACATAGATCATGAAAAGAAGTTAGTAATTTAGCTGTACTTGCTATTTCATATCGAGTTTAATTATTTAGTATCACATCTCCATACAAACAGAGCGTAATTTCCAAGATGAATTATTTACTCTACCTAAATTTAGTATCCCTATTTTTGTTTGCATAACATGTTCAATTAGCTTTTAATGATACATTCAAAACATTTGTATGATCAACTATGTAAAAATTCATAGGAAATCATTACCATTTATGACATTGAACGCACTTCAAAAAAAGGAAGATTAGGATTAATTATTTCAAACAAATTATTTTATAGTTCTGCATTTATTTTGTCGTTTATTATATGAATTTTGGATTGATGGATGGATGTATATTTTTGTACAATATATTTTTTTAAATATTTTTTTCAAGATATTTTATCATGTGAACCGGCTGAAATGAACTCACTACATGCCATAACTTTTAGAGTGCCTCAAGAAGAATACAAGGGCAAAATTCAAGTACGCTCCAATCAAGAATTGTTAGGACAATGCTCACGTTACGAGTCATGTGATAACCGCAAGAAAAGTGAATATAACATCACTCAGATGTACCAAAATGACTTTGTAATCATTCAACTTACTATTTTCAATGTGTCAAAGGATATGACGTTACCAGATGGACGTACCTGGTTTGTAATTGGAAAGAAGGGACAATATGTTGAAAAACCGTGTAGCTTTCCATTGTATGGTAGTTAATGTTTTATATTCTTAAATATTTATCAAGTATTTTCCTAAAGAATATATTATATATAATGTTTGTGTTTAATAGATAGGCAATAATTAAATTAATGTAGCTTGTTTTAAAGTATCATAAATAAATCATACAAAAACTTAAGGTAACATATCCATATCACAGTGATTCTTATAAAAAAATTATTTTTTTTAAACTACTGCCAGGCATACACACAACACATCAAACACGCTTTACACATTCATATTACATAATATCCGTTTTACACGCTATTTGATATATATATATATATATATATATATATATATTTATAATATATATATAAGCAAATGAAATCTTTAAAATAGAGAAACCCAGGATAGATTTTACTTACCAAAATAATAACATTATATTTCTATTTTAAGATATTATATTTTATTTAAAAAATATACCACGTAAAAATTTTATTTCATTTAATCATCCCAAATAAACAATGGATTTTTTTAGAAATTAACACAGTTCTTCTTGCTGGAATATCTCTTTAAACTTTTGATTTACTTTTCTAAATGTATTTATGTGATTCTGTACACATTTTAAAACAACCACTTACTACTGGGAAACATATTGAAATTTCTTTAGATATGTAGGCCTACGTTATATCGCCGAATCATTATTCGTTAGTGCAAAGACAGAACAGATTATTCTAATCTACTTAGCTACTTAGAAGAAATCGCAAAAAAAAATTCATTTAAAGTTATTTGGTAATACAAACTAGTTGTGATGATGGCTAAATCGAATGCTACAATGCAAAATTTTTAATTTGATTATGGTTTAGTTGAAATTAATTTAACATAATAATAGAAGTGGCGTAAGACTGTCGCACTAGCGTGGCACATATTCCTTAGGTAAAGAGGCACCTTTAATCAAAAAAGCAATGTTTAAGGGCATCAATAACCGTGACCTTGTAACGCCTTATTACACTAATCTAGCTTTTCTTTCAAATATTGTTTGTTATATTTTTTCTTCCCATTACAATATACATTTTAAGAACTAGTTACTGCTTTTAAATAATTCTAAAGTTAATTTACTTTTTTACGAAAAAAAATGCGTGTATCGCATTTTAAAAACATACACCAAAAAAACCCAACAACAAAAGCACACTTTCTACACCACTTGTATTATTTGTATAATGATAGTAAGGAAAGTACAGATGAAATCATATATGTATATGTTGATTTGTTAATCCCCCTACACTTCAAAATACTTCCACAAACTGTATACATGTTCGCAAGAAAGTAGTAAGGAAGTTTAAAAGGTAGGTAGGTGAGTGGGATTATAGGTGGTTGGGTGGGCGGTTGGGTGAATTGATGGATAGATGGATAAATAGATAGAAGGATTGATGGTGGGTGGGTGGGTGGTTGGGTGGGCGGTTGGGTGGATGGATGGACGGGTGGATGGATGGACAGATGATGGATGGATGGACAGATGATGGATGGATGGATGGATTGATGGAATGACGATGGACGGATGGATGGATGGATGGATGGATGAAAGGATGGATGGACAGATGATGGATTGATGGATGGATGGATGGATGGGCAGATGATGGATGGATGGATGGATGTATTACTGGATGGGTGGATGGATGGGTGGATGGATGGATGGGTGGATGGATGGACTGACGATGGACGGATAGATGGGAAGAAGGATGGATGGACAGATGATGGATGGACAGATGATGGATGGATGGATGGATGGACAGATGAAAAATGGATGGAAGGTAGGATGGATCGATGGATGGATGGATTGATGGATGGATGGACAGATGATGGATGGATGGAAGGTAGGATGGATCGATGGATGGATGGATTGATGGGTGGATGGAAGGTTTGATGGATGGATTGATCGATGGATGGATGGATGGATGGATGGATGGATGGATGGATGGACTGATGGATGGTTGGATGGATGGATGTATGGATGGTTGGATGGATGGATGGGTGGAAGGATGGGTGGAAGGGTGGATGAACAGATGATGGATTGATGGATCGATGGTTGGATGGATGGATGGATGGATGGCTATGGATGGATGGAAGGATGGGTGGAAGGATGGATGGACAGTTGATGGATTGATTGATGTATGGATGGATGGAAGGATGGATGGATGGACTGATGTATGGTTGGATGGATGGATGGATGGATGGAAGGATGGGTAGAAGGATGGATGGACAGATGATGGATGGATGGATGGATGGTTGGATGGATGGATGGTTGGATGGATGGATGGTTATGGATGGATGGAAGGATGAGTGGAAGGATGGGTGGAAGGATGGGTGGAAGGATGGATGGACAGATGATGGATTGATGGATGGATGGATGGACAGATGATGGATGGATGGATGACTGGATGGGTGGATGGAAGGATGGGTGGATGTATTGACTTACGATGCATGGATGGATGGATGGATGGGTGGAAGGATTGATGGACAGATGATGGATGGTTGGATGGATGGATGGATGGATGGATGGATGGGTGGGTGGAAGGATGGATGGACAGATGATGGATTGATGGATGGATGGATGGATTGACAGATGATGGATGGATAGATGACTGGATCAGTTGATGGATGGATGGGTGGATGTATGGACTGACGATGGACAGATGGATGTATGGATGGGTGGAAGGATGGATGGACAGATGATGGATTGATGGATGGATTGATGGATGGATTGATGGAAAGATGATGGATGGATGGATGGATGACTGGATGGGTGGATGGATGGATGGGTGGATGGATGGACTGATGATGGACGGATGGATGGATGGATGGGTGGAAGGATGGATGGACAGATGATGGATGGATGTATGGATGGACATATAATGGATTGAAGGTAGGATGGATCGATGGATGGATGGATTGATGTATGGATGGATGGTTTGATGGATGGATTGATCGATGGTTGGATGGATGGATGGATGGATGGTTGGATGGATGGTTGGATGGATGGATGGACTGATGGATGTTTGGATGGATGGATGGATGGATGGGTGGAAGGATGGGTGGATGGACAGATGATGGATGGTTGGATGGATGGATGGATGGATGGACAGTTGATGGATGGATGGATGGATGGATGGATGGTTGGATGGATGGATGGATGGATGGATGGATGGAAGGATGGGTAAAAGGGTGGGTGGAAGAATGGGTGGAAGGATGGGTGGAAGGAAGGGTGGAAGGATGGATGAACATATGATGGATTGATGGATGGATGGATGGACAGATGATGGATGGATGGATGACTGTATGGGTGGATGGAAGGATGGGTGGATGGATTGACTGACGATGCATGGATGAATGGATGGATTGGTGGAAGGATGAATGGACAGATGATGGATGGTTGGATGGATGGATGGATGGGTGGGTGGGTGGGTGGAAGGATGGATGGGCAGATGATGGATTGATGGATGGATGGATGGATGGATGGACAGATGATGGATGGATAGATGATTGGATCGGTGGATGGATGGATGGGTGGATGGATGGACTGACGATGGACAGATGGATGGATGGATGGGTGGAAGGATGGATGGACAGATGATGGATGGATGTATGGATGGACAGATAATGGATGGATGGAAGGTAGGATGGATCGATGGATGGATGGATTGATGGATGGATTGATGGTTGGATGGACTGATGGATGGTTAGGTGGATTGATGGATGGCTGGATGGGTGGAAGGATGGTTGGATGGACAGATGATGGATGGTTGTATGGATGGATGGATGGATGGGTGGATGGATGGATGGGTGGAAGGATGGGTGGAAGTATGGATGGACAGTTGATGGATGGATGGATGGATGGTTGGATGGATGGATGGATGGAAGGAAGGATGGATGGATGGATGGATGGATGGATGGATGGATGGATGGATGGATGGATGGATGGAAAGATGGGTGGAAGGATGGGTGGAAGGATGGGTGGAAGGATGGTTGGACAGATGGATGGATGGATTGATTGTTATCTTGAATTTTTTTTTAAAACATTTCCAAAGAAACGTGTATTTGTTAAACTTGTAAACTATTTTAATGTCGGTTATAAATCGATCAACCTCCTTCTAACAAATTATTTTAATAAAATATTATATATTTCTACAATACATGTTTCTATCTTCAATTCAAAAATCGTTTTCGCATTCTGCAAAGTTTCCAAAAACATATTTCTTTTAAATTATATTTTGTTAACACAAAAATGGGTACAGGCAGCTGAATTTGTTGGTTTATTTTTACTTAGGGGTGCCCATAAATGACGTCACGTGCCTAAAAAAAAAGAAGGGGGGTCAAGCATTTGTGACGATGTGTGACGATGGGGATTAATTTTTTATTGTTGTAACAAAATTCCGATACTTTTAGTATATTTTTTTTGTGAAAATATATTGGGCATTAGAAACAAAAAGTTGTATATTGTTATTTTTTCGTACACACACAAAAAACTTAATCCTATTTAAAAAATGCTGTAATATTTTCTGTGACGATGGGGATACATGTTCGCAGGGGGGTAAAAACCTTGTGACGTAAAATTGGAGGGGGGTCTAAGTTTTTGTGACGAAGTGTGACTACGGGGGAGGGGGGTCCAAAATCGGCCAAAATTGCGTGACGCCATTTCTGGACGTTCTATTTTCTCTCAGAATGTATTACATTAAAATATTTATCGCAATATCCATGAAAAGTATAAATACACAATGAACAGTTTTCAAATTATAATCAGAAAATGGGGTTCTGCCACAGAGTATTTTACGTGATAAAAATAATTGTTGCACATGCATAACCCTCAATAATACTAATAATAATATTTATAATTATTTCAAGAGCAAACATTGAAAAAAAATGGTTAAAAAGTATATATTTTATAGTTCAGCAGCTAATTTCAGTTATCTCAAACATATTTTTGAATATTGAGTTGAGTACAAACTAAAAACTTCACGAAAAAAACTAATATATTTTTATTTAAGATAAAATGTATTTATTTCACTCTTAACTTCAGAGCAATTGAATTTAAATAATGTCTTTTTTCTATTTCATTTGTTAAATACATTTTTTTTAAAAAATGTTTATTATCCTTAGTAAAATTACAAAACCTGACGTGTGAACAGAGCATTTTGAAAGATGGATTATTTGTTACCTGCTCTGTAAAGTCCTTTCAACAGCAAACGAAATGCTATTTCGACTTTAATTTAAAAGGGGTAAGCAAATAATACCTTTTAAAGCAGTGTTAAATAGTTTTATCATAACCAAGAACAAATGAGTTATGACAGATTGTCTCCGGTGAGTAAATAAAATAACCGAAACTTAACTTTTTGCATTGTTTTATTGAAAATTAACACAAATTAATATATATTTCATTTATTTATTTTCAATCACATTAATAATAAAATTTGCTCTGATACATTACATAATTATTCTATCAAAGGTATTTAAATTTCTGTAGGGCAAAAGGAAGTGTCGTATAACAGACATTTTGGGCTATTTATTATATTAGATATCTAAAGTACGCACACATGAGTTTTGTACTAATATTTAATAGAAAATGTTACAGCTTTTTAAAAATAGAATTAAGTTTTTTGTGTAGGAAAATAATAATATACAACTTTTTGTTTCCTTGACACGGAATATATTTTCACCAAAATATTTTACTTAAAGTACCGGAATTTCGTTACAACAATTTAAAAATTATCACAAATATATGTTTATATATTTTATTGATTATATTTCAAACTGACAGGATACTATTAAAATGATGGGTAATGTTTATAACAAAACTATGGCAAAACAAGACATTTTGGAGACTTTGAAAAGCAGTTGTACTTTATTCGTACCAAGTGGCAATTTGAAGCCAGGAGAATACAACTTCAATGTGACCATTTTTCCTAATGTCACAGGTGCTGATAGTGACATACTGTTTGGAAGCTTTATCACAAGAACAATAAAACTAGGTCAATATAACATACTATTGTTAGAATTTTGAATTACGAAATAAGTTCATTGTTTAGGACAAGTTTTTTCCCCTTAAAATCTTCATTTGAAATCAAAATTTATTATGAAAAAAATGGCATAATAGTGATAGTGAATAAAAAATTAAGGACTATCACTGATAGTCCTTATTTTTAAAAAAAAAGTAGAAAAGTCTATGTTATGCAGCATGCAACAACAATTAAATTCAAATTATGTTGGGAGCCTTCACTAGGTTACTGCAGATTTGGGGACCTCATACTCGCTATGCCTATATGTGTAAAGACTATTGTTGTAAAATTCGATATATATATTTTCAAATTTGACTTAATTTAGATTAAATAAAGTTGAGCGTAAAGATTGGTCCACACAAATTTAGATTAAATAGAGTTGGGCGTAAATGTTGGTCCACACATCTCTAATGCTCGCGAGCATTTGATCAAACATCACATTTTATAGTGTGTTCATTCGATGTTTGATCAAATGCTTGCGCGCATTTGAGAGGTGTAGGCCTAGACCAACCTTAATGGTGGTTGATGCTCTGTTTTCACGTACTTTTATAATTTAAAAAAAAATTATTAAAAAAATTAATTCATGGCAGTCTCTCAGTTAATAACACATTAATTATGAATGTAATGTAACAAAAAAAAATATTTTTTTATCTCTTTTTTTTTCAATACACCTTTTCAGAATTAAAAATAAAACCTAATAACAATAATTTTATACCAACATATTTTGTAATTTTATGTTGCAAAATCTCAAGATATATACAGTAATATATATGAAAGTATTATACATATTTTAATTTAGTGATTATTTATTTTTAAAGAAAGGAACAAGAAAGAATAATCAATTTTTAAAAGAAATAAACAAACATTTGGATCGAATTATGCATCCAGATTTATTCAGTTTCAAAATGTATTTGCATTGAAAGAATTTAAAAACAAACGATCATAATACATATATATATATATAAATTATTAAACAATGTTAAAATTTGACAGAAATTACAATATAAACAGTATCTATTCTTGTATTTGTTAAAGAATGTCCAAGAGTTTCGATAGCACACTGTGCAAAAGAAGCAGAGGAAGGAAAATATATATCATGTACTTGTTTAGACGAAAGCAATTATAAGATCAATGTTTCTATTCATTGGTATGATACCAAGGAACGGATGCAAAATGTAATCTTGCCTGATACCATTACATTTAAGGTTGATAGAAAACCTCCTGGTAAGTTAATCTTCCATAAAATAATTAATATCTTCATAATCACATTTAAATTTATTCGATTCATTTCCTACTAATGTTACCTTTTTATAATACATAATAAACAGTGATGTACATTAATGAACTTTATATGAGTGAAATAGATTGTTTTAATGGATTCAGGAACTTTCATCTCCATTTTGTAACACAGTAATTCATCAAAAGAGCTGTCGTCATTTTCTGTCTCTGAGTCAGACTCCATTACTGCCATTAGCTTAATATGCTTTTCATTAGTAGGCGAGGTGTTAGAACCACGGTAGGCAAACTTTATCAACATTTTGAACATTCCCGTCAGTCAATAGTTTTAAACCAAAATGTTCGTGTAATCGTCAGGAAATTTATTATTTATCAGCCGCTATTTTTAATAATTTTTAAAAACTTTTTGACTTCCAAAAATTTGTAAATGATGGGTCGATTAATCGTTAACAAATAATTTAATCGTTAACATTTTTAACGATTAATCGAGAAATTAGTTGTTAATTTATGCAGCCCTAATATATATATATAAATATATATATATATATCTATATATGTATATATATATATATATATATATATATATATATATATATATAGATATATATATATATATTGCAAAGTGAAAATTTAGGAGTTTGTAGCGCTCACCCAAAGGAGGAGTAAAGGGGACACTAACAAAGTGGATTGTATAAATGTATTATATATTTTTTTCAAAACTTCAGACTTGTAAAACGGAATTTTATGTTTTATTTAAATTTATTTTTCAGGTTTATATTGTCAGGCTATCAACGATTGGGGTTGGAAAAGTGAAAAGATATTTTACATTATATTTGTATTGTGTAAGTTAAGCCATAAGAAAATACATTTTTTTAAAAATTGATTCTAAAAGTACAACAGCTATGTTATCACGTGAATGTAATTTTAGATAAGAAATTAACTTGTACCTTTGTAACCTTGGCTTGAAAAATTTTTACTATACTATTTTTCTTTTCTTTTAATTTTGGAATACATCATTTATTTATAGTATTTGATTTAAAATGTTTTCAAATATAATTTATAAAATTTAATTTGTTTTTGATCCTTGAAAATAAATATTTTTAGTAATAATTATTATCAGTTCCAGGAAGAGTAAAAACATTTACAGTTGAAGGAGTATCAAGCACATTATCAAGTACATCATTTATAATAAATCAAGATTCAAATCCTCATCTATATTGTGAAGTTGAAGGAAATCCATCTCCTTTACTGAAGTTATTAAACGACCAGTCATTACTGATTGAAACTATGAATTCAAGTGTTCATATTACCTACAATATGTCATGTGTTAGCTCTAATGTGTTCACGTGCACAGCTGAAATAGAAAATGAATATAGCAAGAAGACGATCACCATTTTTAAGGAATGCAAGTATATTATCTCAGTTAAGCTAAGACAAATGTAATGATTTCTATTTTTGTATCATAGGAAGACTGTTGAAAATAGATTAACATATGATATTAAGGCCCAATAATAATAAATTACCTTGTTATATCTTTTAAGTGGCTTTCTGGGGGATGATGTGAGTTATTCCATCAAAGATGCTAACATAAACTTAAATGATATCATATTCACAGTGCACCCACAGCTGGATATTAAATTATTTTCATAAATGTTTAAACGATCTCATTTAAAAAGTTCTGTTTTTTTAAAATTAAAAACGCCTGCCCTGTTTAAAGTTTTTTAAAAATTCTTTTATCAATTAGGCCTGGGGGCCCTTAAAGTCATTTTTTTGTTCGTATTTTAAGATATATAAATATTATTTTATTCCTCTGATCACCATGGAACTTTGGAAAGATGTTGAGTAATTTCCGCAAAGTGTTCTGGCTACAATGAATAGTTCTTGAACAAACTTGTTATATAAAAATTTGATTACTCTTGTTTAAATTTAAAGGCATTGAAACACTGATATCCAAACGTTATGCAGGTTTTATTTAAAAATTATACAGGCAACAGTCATAACGGTCGTCAACGATCATTATATTAGACTTTTTTATCTGGACTCAGGTAGACCCTTAGCTAAAGGAACAAGTCCCTGCCTTCACAGAGAGTAGCACGCATTCTGCACGACCACTGTGTCACGAATATTATTAAAATAAATGACATGATATATAGAAAGTATATGTCTAGACATAATTGAACGTGTGGTTGTAACATTGAGTTAAATGGGAGCAGTACGTAAAATGATCATAGGTAAAGACACATTCAAAATATTATGAAATTTTTACTTTTAGAAGCTACTTTGCGTCATGGGGTGTTCAAACATTTTTTATGGCACTATCCTTTTCAAATTATTAAACTGCTAATATTTCATACAATTTAATCTTTATTACCTTTAAAAGAAACAAGTATTTTAAAGACAGTTTGCATTTTTGTCAATAGCTCCATTTTAAACAAAAAAAGTTTGTTTTTATATATTACATATGAATTTTCAGGTCCATTTCAATTGATGGAATCGCCTATTAACCAAACACTATGGATACATCCAAAGCCTAACACAACTGTAAATATTATTTTATATGTTTCTGGCTATCCCAAACCAAAGAGATATTCAGTGTTTAGAAACGATTCACTACTTGTAAACTTTGATAATGTCAGTGCTGAAAAAGTCTTTTCTTCAGGTTATAACATATCTTATCAAAGTAAGATATCGACTTACGGATTAGTGAATCTGAGTTTTGAAATAGAAGATACAATATATTCTGCCAATTATGTGTTTGTAATTGAAAATGGAATAATTCCCACGCTAAATTACAGTTTCTCAATTCAGAGAGGTAATATCATAATTTCTCGTATTTATTTTTTAATTTTTTTAAATTACCTTTTTTTTTAAAAGTAATTTTTTCCATATCTTTATCAAGGTACCTTTATTAATTCATCCTAAATTTCTTTTATATATACATTCATATGTTTGAATTAATATATTAATTTAATGACATAATTTTATATTTTGTACACCAAAAAAACTTGTAATCGTTAATCGGAAAATGTAGAGTATTAAAACATTTTCATGGTTTTAGACTAAAAAAAAACTATTTTTTCCAAAGAATCATTTCAGTGAATAAATAAACAAAAATTGTTAAATATTTTTAAAATATATAACTTTTTTGAACTTGGAAGATTGCTTAGATTATATTATGATTCATTCCAAACCTGACATAATACTCTGAGGAATCCCTATTTATTTATCTGATAATAGCTTTTAATAGTTCAATATTTTAATTTTAATTAGACCTTACTAAAATTATATCAATGGGTATGATTATGAAAGAACATGAAATAGGGAGTGTTTCTCTTTTCTAGCATTTACTGCTTTTTGACTGCAATGGGTAAAAAAATCATATTCACATTAAAAAAATCATTACTTAATTTATTTTAGTAGTAGCTGCACACTTGACCAAAATAATGTGGCTTATTTTCATTTACGTATGTTTAATTAATGAAACAAATAATATAGACCAACAATCAGGAATTAAAATAAGTTTTTGAACTTTGATTTATGACACATAATGTTACATCTTATAAACACTACATATACGGATGACTTTAGTATAGTTATAAAATTTACAAAACACATAATCACTTATTCTCTGTTTACGAAATCTCCCTAATGAAGAGCTCAATGATTGCCTAAAACTTGTGTCAGTTCAAAAGTCTTATGTCGTTTTATCTAAATTGCCAATCATTGCATCCCCAGTTGGATAATATAAGTGCATCAAATTTTGGTGAATTACAAAGACAAGATAGGCATTGCAAAAAAAAACACCATAACTTATGTATTTACTATAACAGGGGTGGGCAAACTTTTTAGGGCGAGGGCCGCATTAGTAAGAAGTGAAACATCAAGGGGCCGCACCTAACCAAAATTTAGCCCTGATTCAAGTACAAACATCCATCTTTAACATAAATGTATAGATGTATTCGATATTACCGCAGGCTGCCGCGGGCCACAAAAAACTACGTAGCGGGGCGCATGCGGCCCGAGGGCCGTAGTTTGCCCACCCCTGTACTATAACATACTTTGAAGACTATAAAAGGCTTTTTTTTATTGAACAATTTCAAAACGTCGTATGTTCTCAAAATGAGTATTTACATTTTATTTATATGATTTTGATAAAACTTATAATACAATGTAATATTTTAAAGCACAATATACAAGACACATTTTAGTTAATCTAATTAAAAAAATTAAGGAGTGCATTCATAATGTAAAGACAACTTTTTTTTGGATAATTGTTTTAATTTTATATTCAACCATTTTAATTTTTTACAGGCAATCTAAAAACTGATTTAACACATGAATTTGCTAGTAATAGTATCCTCCAGTCAAGTCTTGTGTATTTAGGAACTGGTATTGGAGCTGTGATTGTAATTTGCATCATTGTTTTTGTTAGACATTTTAATAGGCTGAAAGTGAAAGGTAACTATTTTTATTTTATTTTTAAATACAATTTATTTTCTTCTTTGTTTAGTTTTTTAACTTAAGCTAATTACAGGGAAATATTTATTCACCCCTGTGAAAATATATAAGAATAAACAAAATATGTGTTTAAATTTTAAAACAAAATCAAAATGAATGTAACTTATGTATTTAAATTTCAAGGAAATTAAATACATAAACATAAAATAAAAGAGCAAATTAACATAAATTAAGGGATACAAACATCAAAATTATAGTTCAGGACAAATTAAGAAATGACTACACATATGAATAAATGTCGAGTGGCAGCACACTGGACTGTCGTACCGATGGTCACGGGTTCGAATCCGTGTGAAGGCAAGGGTTTGTTCCCGGGGCCTAGGGCGTCCCTGAGTCACCCCGCTCCGAATGGGTACCTAACACTACATGTAGTTAGGCGGCTGGGTAATGCGTGGAACCCACAAAGCCGTGGCCTGTGAATGCTGCATCACTTGCCAACAGATCATCTGTCATGGTCTGTGGACGCAACTATCTTCTGCATAGAAGGAGCGTCTGTATAGATAAGATAAGAAGATGTATTATTATTAGATTATTGCAATTTCGTTTAAATATTCAAAACTAAAATTTATATCATTTTTCTTGTAATTTCATTTATTTGCATTCACAG